>OZ023254.1:34599926-34783926 GCA_964007305.1 Netelia melanura | reverse complement strand
AACGACCGGAAAAAAACGCAAAGGCCTAAAAAAAAAAAACGGAAACTTTTTTTCTTTTAAATTCAAAGCACGCGCGTATTCGAATGAGAGGAGCGCTGACGCGGTCTAGAACGAAGCTAACTTGTCCCGAATCTCCGTTAGCCGACTTGAAGAATTTCGGTCGATTCACGAGTCGCGATTGGAGGGGGCCGCACCCGTTTATTCTCGACGGCCACTCTCACCTCGACTCGCGAATGCCCCGCGGGGGCTTTTCACCGATATCTTTTTGGTTACCCCGTCATCGCCACCGGCTACAATCGCGGTGTCGCGGAACGACGAAGACAGAGCGAGAGAGAGAGAGAGAGAATTTACTTTCTTTTTCACACGGGGTGTACGACACTAGGCCACCGCGACGCGACCTCGATTTTTTTTATTCGAAGACGAGCACGCGTTCATCTCCTCTCTCTCCTCGCCCTGCCCCCTTTCTTCTCTTCGTCTCTCTTCATTATTGTACTTGTCTCGTTTCTTTTTTTTCTTTCTTCCGTGTTCTTTTTTATTGTTGTTTTATTTTATTAATATCCGCAGTAACGATTTTGCTGCCAAGCACGCGCGCGCTCTTTTATTTGATCCCGCGAAATATCTCGCGGTTATATCGAAACGGGCATTACTGGTATATGGTTGGAGGATCGTCGACGATGATCCGTACACCATATTGAATCGAATGAAATTTTATTGGGTAATCGAGGCCGCGAGAGGTTCTCGTTCTCGATCGACGAAGCATCTACGTGCTCATCGGGCCCTTTCCTCCATATAATTTAAAAATCTGTTGCACATAACGATACACGTATGTACATTTATACGAGAGCGATCCATGCCGACGATCTACTCGTGTTTTTGACTCGAAAGTTTTGTTTTTTTAACTCGTCGCACGAGCAAAGTTTTTGGTTTTTCAGTGAATTGATGAACGAAGCGGTAAAGGCTGACTCGTGTCGCTCGTCTTATTTTTTTCTTCTCTAGCGAAATGACGGAAATTGCGATCTCGAAGATGCGCCGCGGTGCTCGAGGTTAGGGTCGCTGACACCCGCGAGAGAAAGAGAGAAAAACGTACTCACGTTATTATATGCCACCGCACGTAACTACAATACCAGTACGTATTCCAGACAGCGGAGAATGCCAGAAGAGTGCCTTTCTACCACTGTACCGTGGAATAAACGCGAGAGAGGAACATCCCAGGTGTCTCGCGAGAGCATTGCCAACACGCTTTTGCGCGCTACTTGCGCGCTATTCCGTATACCTACGTATACCTGGCTACAGGCTTTTGCTACCAGGCCTTCTTGGACTATTTTGCCGTATACCTTCCAGTCCGTGTGATGTTCTCTCCGCGTCTCGGCCACATTCTTTGGCCGTTCCTTTGTCCTGGACTTGACACACGTGGTCTCCTTCGTTTCCCTTCTCTCTCTCCCTCTCTCTCTCTCTCTCGCTTACTCTCTCGATCCTGATTTCCTGGCATTCGCAATTTCGCGCTACGTAATGACGAATAAACGTGTCGGAGCGATCGATCGGGGAAAAAAAAATGAAGATTTACGAGAATGTCGCATTTAAAACGAAGAAAAAAAAAAGGAAACGAGGTGCGAGTAGCGATAAATTGTGTCTTATCGTCGAATCTAATCAAATTACAAGATATTTCTTTCAATGAAATATACTTTTCACTCACCGACAGCGTAGAATCCTTCGGGGAGGATTTGAGCGTATAACGAAGCTCGCGCCTCGATGCGCAGTGCGTGCGCCTTTATCAAAGTCCGTCTGACCAGATCGGGTAAATTCTGATTTTATTTTCAAACCGAGAGTCAATTAATTATCACGCTTCGTTGATCGCGCAATAAAGCCGCAGGCCTCTCGCAGGACTCGCCCGGTGCGATTCTCTCTCTCGTTCTCATGAACGTCCGAGAATCTCTCATTCTCGGGGCATATCATCGGGGATCCCCGAGGCCTTGTTGCACCTGTGATGCACCTGTGCCGTGTGCATTTGCGCTCTTTCTCTCCCTCTCTCTCTCTCTCGCGTTGTTGTGTACAAGGTGCAAATGAAATCGTGCCCATCGCTCCACGAAGAAAAAGAGAAGCTCTCCCTCTTTCTCTCTCTTCGAGCTAACCGCTCGAGCTTTTCTGCCGCACGAGATTCTCTTTTCTTTCTCTCTCTCTGGTTGCAGAAACCCATCCGGAGGGCAATTACTCCAATGGAATGTAGATGTCACACACGCAAAGAGGCCACGGTCGATTATATATATATATATATACATATATATATCTATATATTTATGTGTATATGTATATGGAGGTATAAGTTGAAACCGACTTGTGGGAATTGTGGAATAGTCAATTGTTAGAAATAAATTTTACTAACGAAAAGGAATTCAAGTATATTTGGAAATTAGCAATAATAATGATGAATGAAAGCTTTAGACGACAGAATTAAATTGAACTTCTTAGATACAAGTGCGCTGTTGTTTGCTCGACCGATCTCAACTCCCACTCCTTCTGTTTGTTGCGCCCCACTCTGATTATCAACATCAGGCGTTTCTTTGCCAAAATTCGTTACTTCGGTCATTCGAGAAATTTCGACAGGGCTGTAATTCATTTTCGAAGCTTCCGGAATGTTCGATAACCGTTTGTTTCGTTATTAAAATTTGTATATTTCTTTTTTATTTATTATATTAGCCTGGCCAAAAAGTAATTGCGTTTTTGTGCACCATAGGTGCGTTTTTGGTCAGTTTAATATTAATGTCAAATATCGACACATTTGCGAATAAAAAATCGTGAATTGACAAAAATTTATCAACTTGTGAAAACACTGGCGGAAAGAAAATACCGAGAGGCTGTTTTATTTAGGTACAGATATACGCTCGTTCGCTATATACGTTTGTCTCTATTTCTCTCGTTGTTCCTTCCCCACGTTCGGTAGATCCGAAGGATCTCAGCGTCAATTAAGCAAGAGTTGCGAGACAGGCCGGGGACGTATACCTCGCGCAATCTCCATTTACCTCTCGGCGTTCGGTACTCTATGTACCGAGAGAATGTCGTCGCGAAGCGCCAGCTTATAGCGGAGCACGTGGTTAGGGGCTACTTGCTCGAATATACACGTATATACAATGAGCATATGCCGCTGTAGTAGCGAATCTCGTAAGCTTTTGCACCGTTCGTGCATACATCTTGCTAACGTCTCTATGTATATATATGGGGTGAATGACCCAGTTAGTGACCTCTCGGCGTCAATTATTGACCGTTCGATTAACGATCAACGATATACGGATAATTGTTTCACGGTCGTAATTAAAGGATTCTCGCATAAAAAATAAAATTACAATTTATTCAAATCCCTCGATCTTTCGTTTATTTTTTATCCATGAAACATGAAAATTGATTTAAATTTTGTATTGGATAAAATTACCGATTAAACGAACGTTTAATATTATGGAATAAATATAATATTAACGATTTATTGAAATGTTCGTATGTGTAATTAAATTGATTTAAACGTTTATATTATTTGTATCGTAAAAATAAAAGCCTTAGCACCGCGTCGAAAGCCGAAGGAAGATATTCTAGAATTCTCTCAGGCTCTTGTTTCTCGGCCGTAATTAAAGGATTCTCGCGTAAAAAATAAAATTACAATTTACCCAAATCCCTCGATCTTTCGTTTATTTTTTATCCATGAAACATAAAAATTGATTTAAATTTTGTAGTGGATAAAATTAACGATTAAACGAACGTTTAATATTACGGAATAAATATAATATTAACGATTTATTGAAATGTACGTATGTGTAATTAAATTGATTTAAACGTTTATATTATTTGTACCGTAAAAATAAAAGCCTTAGCACCGCGTCGAGAGACGAAGGAAGATATTCTAGAATTCTCTCAGGGCTTCGTTCTCTCGGTCGATCGATCGATGGGCACCATCGATCTCCACGGGATACCGATTTTGTCTCTATCTCTCGTGTGTCTCTCGTTGGCCGCGCGTCGAGCAAACGCAATTCTCTCGGCTCGAACTGTGACCAAGAGAGAATCCGCCGGCAATGCAAACGGGCAACGAGCATCGGCAATCGAGTAGCAGTAGCAGCCCTCACTCTTCGTGGCTCTGACACGAATGAGAGGAAACAAGGCATCGGAGCGCGTCACCACAGGGAGAGATTTATCTTCGCGGGTGGTCTATCTTTTCTTTCACTTCCGACCATCGTCCATCTCGTTCGTTCGATCTTAACTCGCACATCTTCTCAACAATTTCAAATTTATTTCCTAATTACTTACCTAACTAGGAAAAATTCATACAGAATATCTTTTCTTTGTTAAATACATCGCAAATTTTTTTCAACTATATATTTTTGTACAGGGATAGGCATGCCAAAACGTAATTAAACGGTAATTGCAGTTTTACCTATATATTTGTATATAAATACAGAAACAAAATTATATGCACCTTGTATATTAGGTTAGTATTAGACTGGCAGACAAGAAAATACAATGACGTTTTGGCCAAAAAGTAATTGCATAAGAAACGCAGTTACTTTTTGGCCAAAACGTCATCACATCTTTTCTTCTACTCTTTGACCAAATCAATGTTTTTTCCGGAGGATTTTGTCGTATCATTGATTTGGCAAGTCGTCCTTGTTGCATCAAAAAACTGTTATCCCTGACGCAAAGATACAGAACCAAACTTATGTTTACCGCGACGATTGGTCGATTTTTTCTTTCACTGCCGACCACCGTCCATCTCGTTCTTTCCATCTTACCTCGCAAATCTTCTCAACAATTTCAAATATATTTCCTAATAACCTAACTAGGAAAAATTCATACAAAATATCTTTTCTTTGTTAAATACATGGCAAATCATGTTTCCTCGATCTCGTCCACCCTCGTACAATTACCATATATATTTTTACACAGGAGTGGGCATGCCAAAACGGAATTAAACGGTTGTCGCAGTTTTAACTATATCTATGTATATAAATAGCCAAATAAAATTATATGTAGGTACCATGTATCTATATGAGATTGGCAGTTAAGAAAACACAATGACGTCTGATTTGGTCAAAAAGTAGAAAAAAAGATGCGATCACGTTTTGGCCAAAAAGTAACTGCGTTTCTTATGCAATTACTTTTTGGCCAAAACGTCATCGCATCTTTTTTTCTACTTTTTGACCAAATCAATGTTTTTTCCGGAGAATTTTGTCGTATCATTGAATTGGCAAGTTGTCAACGTCCTTATTGCGTCAAAAAGCTGTTACCCCTGACGCATAATAGTAGAATCTCCCATATATTTTTAAGACGCGGAGAAACAGAACCAAGCTTATGTTCCCCACAACGGATGGTCGATTTTTTCTTTCACTCCCGACCACCGTCCATCTCGTTCTTTCGCTCTTACCTCGCAAATCTTCTCAACAATTTCAAATCTATTTCCTAATAACCTAACTAGGAAAAATTCATACAAAATATCTTTTCTTTGTTAAATACATCGCAAATTTTTTTCCCTCGATCTCTTCCACCCTCGTGTAACTATATATTTTTGCACAGGAGTGGGCGTGCCGAGACGTAATTAAACGGTAGTCGCAAGTTTTAACTATATCTATGTATATAAATAGCGAAACAAAATTATATGTACCATGTATGGGAGTGCGAGAGACACATGCAGGAAGTCGTGCCGGTGGATGAATCGGTCACTGCTTCAAAGCGGTCTTGTCGTCAGAGTTGCGCGCGCGCACACATACACAGGCACACGTATAAATTCGTATAAGTATAATTTACAATTTTCTTTCTCATTGTGTTTTCCGTGTCCTCTCTAGTCCAGAATGGCTCATATATGTATATACATGTAGATGTACGTACAACCTACCTATTTCAACAAAATTAGCGGCCCGGTTTCCATGACCGATGGGTGGTCTCTCGTCCGTTTCCACTCGGCACTTCTAACGGTAATGCTATTCGCCTGCTCTCTCTCTCTCTCTCTTTTCTCTTTGCTCGTACATATACCCACCCCCTTGTTCCTTGCACGCCTTTTCCCTATGGCATATGCCACTCGCTCTCTCCTTACCATTCTATTCCAACGCAAGTAAGTACACTTAACTTCATCGTAACCGCTCGAGAGAATATTATATTTTTTTGCATTATGCAAGAATAAAATGAGCAAAAAAGAGAAAAAGAAAAGAAAATACGCGCGAGAACGAGGAGAAGCGACGCAGTCCACATGGTCAAAACAGTACGAACAAAATTGCACTCGACATACTTTTTAACGACCGAATTATTTCCATTGGATAAACCTTTTTTTCTTTCAATCTTTATGAATTAATTTGATGAAAGCTTGACCGTACAATCAATGTTAATTAGAAATATAATTTATCGTTGTTGGTTTTTTATATTGGAATAATTATTCGTCATTAGAGTTCATTTATTACCTTTTGAGAATTCTGCCTATCTCCGATCTTACGCGAGAAACATTTAAATCACCGATCAAACAACGAATTTATTACTCGTGGCTTATATTGACATCGACTTGGTTCGAGCCGGTTATATCCTTGATCGAAGTTATATACACGAGTTTCATCGTTGGTCGTGTCAATGATTATGATTTTTTCTATTTGTTCGGGTGTGTATGCGTTATAGTGGCAGCAAGCTGCATCATGAGCCGGGAGCACCCTGACTCTTCCTCTCTCTCTCTCTCTCCCTCTGTCTCTCTCTCCCTCTCCCTCCGTATTAAAATATCATCCGTTACGCCCGAACGGGATTTCCTGGGATATTTGTCATCGCGATACGGGCTCTCCCTCTCTCGTCCTCTCTCAATTTCTCCATAGGGAAGATATTACATTCACAAACACATAGGCACACGTACGTGTAAAGATTTCTTCTGATCTCAGCGCACTCGTGCTATAGAAAAGCCCGCTACATATAACACACGGTCGCGCATCGCGAAACGCTCGATGAACTCTCCTCGAGTGCCAGACAGAGACAGAATTGCCTCGAGCACACAGCTGAGCGAGGTCTTTACACTGCATCGGGTTACCTTCCTGGATTCATTCACTTCTCGAGTCACCTCACATCCGCACGCGTTCACGAACGTGACCGTGTACAGTCTAACCTCGAATTAATCGCGTTGTTTAATCCCCTGTTTATCAAATTCCTTGCGTTCGATAACAAAATAATAGCAATTCTTTGACAGTAAAACAAGAAATCCCAGGAAATTAGGAATAATTAACGTACGTAGCTGACGATTCCCACGGCGGATACAGAGACAATGTGATTTGACCGAGGACTTTGTCACTCGCAGATTCGGTGCACACAGCGATTTTCAAAAGGAATCGATTTCTTGCGATTTTCATTGCGATTCTCGTTGTCTCCGAATCAAGATAATCCGCAATTTCACGTGATTTTTAATAATTTCTAGCCTGATTTCGGATGAAATGATTCACTAATTTCTCCAGTGACTAATCCCTCGGATTTGACGAATAATCGAATTAATTAATCGGCGTTTGATCGATTGATATTCATTCGAGGCGAATGATAAGTTTCTCGTCGTTGTCTGTTCGATGCAACGGAGGTGGATTTAGACGGTGGCTGTGTCCGTTGAGTCGATGACCGTATCTACTGCCAGTGCTATTATAAAAGTAGAAACGATATTACGCGTAGTAAAGCAAACGCTGGGTGAGAAAACCCACGCTGTTTATATTCGTAAGAGCATAAAGTAGTATCCGGTCGTGGCTGCGAATAATGGCCACGAGTATCTACCTATATTTTATAGGAGTAAGTAGGCGTTATTATCGAACGAAGCGCCGGGCTAAAATACACTTACTCCATCTCTTAAACTCTCGATATGTACGTAATATACATTTTGATACGTACATAGTACAGATGTAATATAAATGCGCACCCAGTCACTGTGTACGATCCGTCTCGACGATGTTTCGATATTCGATACCGAACGAGACCTTCTCCCGAGCATTCTCGACTTTTTCTCGAATAATAAATTCACCTATCGAGCGAGATAACACTTCGCGGGATATAACGAACGAAATTCAATCGAATGAAATTCACCCGACCAATCTTTCGACACGAATAAAGCGATATTAATGTGCATTTTACGCATACGTTTTTGGGACGTTGAGGTAGCTAATATCCAGACTATCGGAACTTGGTGGAACATCTGGAATCCAACGAATTACAAATTCCGTACTTTTTCTTATATTTATCTATATTTATTTATTTATATATATATATATATATATAAGATAAATATAAAAAACATTTATCTATATATTTATCTATATATATCAAAATAAATATAGATAAATATAAGAAATATTTATCTATATATTTATCTATATATATATATATATATATATATATATATATATATATATATAGATAAATATAAGAAATATTTATCTTATATATATATATATATATAGAGATAAATATAAGAAAAAGTACGAAATTATATATATATATATGAAAACGTATGTTGTCATAGAGACGAAAATAGAGAGAAGGAAGATAAACTATAAACTATCGTATTGATACAGATATAACGAAGATAATATAGTTCGTCTACCTTTCTCGTTGAGAATACAGTCTCGAGGTTCGATGACTCCTCGGTCCGGAGGATCATCGGTGTAGGCCCTTCCCGAGTTATGATAACCGCGCACCACCACCTCCCGTCACGCATCACTTGCCACTTTGTGCCAAGGCGCGCGAGGGCTCTCCTCCTCGCGGCACGCCGCGTTTCTCTCCATCCTCTCTTCCTCGTACACTAACATACACACACATACACACATATAAATTTTGCTCTCGGTTCTCTCGTACCTCCTGTACTATACATCCCGAGGAGGTCGGCGAACGTGGCTTTTGCGTGAGAGAGAAAACACCGCGCTACGCTCCGGGACGAGAGGCAGCAGCACATCATCTGTAAAATAGAGCGCAAGGACCTTTCTTTTTCCACTGAAACTTATCTCAAAGACGACGCCTACGATCTACGACGATATCCCTCTCGTTCTCGAAGCCGATACAGGAGTAACTTTAAAACGAAACGGTATAAAAATCGGTCCCATTGCGATAAACCACACGGACATTCTTCGTGTAAGAAATTCGATTATTACGAACATAGATGAACAAATTTTCTCAGCATCGATTAATTACCTCTTCAATTATTCTTCCGGATAATAATAAGGCTGATCAGATAAACGAACACCGCTGGATTCGAACTTCCGACCACGCCCGACGCTACATATATGCTCCATCTGATTTTTGAATAGAGCTCGAATGCAAATGATGACGAAGCAAGGATTTGATTGACGTACCACTCCATCGTGGTTAATAGAAATCTAGAGGATGATGATGATGATGCTGTATAACATTCTATATAATTTTCGATGTATACCGTTTCACGTACGATTCTATCGTTGGAGAGCCGGATATACGACCTACGGCCCGAACGTCGATCTGTGTGTTAGAGAGGGGAGGGAAACGAGCGAGTTACTGCTCGCGATATCGGGTCGTTCGCGGCCGCAACAGCCCTGCGGTGTGCGTTGTCGATCCGTTAAGGTCAGCAACCGAGTTGCCTCATGGCGAGAGCACATGTGTAAGTATAGGAAACGATGGGTATAACGATCTTGCGCCGCGGGTTTGCCCTTCTCGCGAGCTCGCGAGGCGTTTGCGCTTGCCTCGGATCTTCCGTTGCATCTGCCACGTGAAACGAGCGAGGTCAACCACGACGATTCTTGTCACAAACGATCGTTTGACGAGAAATTTCACATTCGTTCAGCAGGAAGAAATGAAATATTGAAAATTCTCAAACGAACTCGAGAATCTTACGAGATTTAACGATTACGGGGATGCGTTTCGTATTTCGAGATGTAGTTTTATGAAGAGAAAATTAATAAGGTAAAGAAATTGTTATGGTTCCTTTCGCTATCGAGAAAGATCGAGAAGAAAACGTGTCATTGGCGATTGTCAAGCGGTTTGTATAGCAGCGAGTTTTATCCGTGCCATTCTCCAGCCTCTTTCGATCCCCGGCCCGCACGCGACAAGAATACGTGCCCGAGCCCACGGAGAATTCAACACGAGTGTAACAAAATCGTACGTGTACATGCACCCTGTGGTAGAAAACAGCAATGGAGGAACGAGACGATTCTTCGATATAGACGCTCGCGCGCTTTACTGACCTCTTCGACACGGCGCGTCCACGCACGCGCTTACGTCATCCCGAGAAATCCGCTCGTCCGATAGCCAACGTTTCCGTTAGAAATCCTCGAGGTGTGCCATACACAAACGGCACGACTCTCCGCGGCAATCGACATCGGGAATCGAACATATCGACGAGTGCACCGTGCGCCCACGTGAGATTCTCCGACAGAATTGCACTTTTTCCTCCTCCTTTTCCTCCTTATCTTCTTCTTCTTCTTCGACTTCATCGCCTTATTCTTCTTTCACGAGCTCACGAAAACAGGAAGTCGCAATTTTTTTTCTCTCGCGACGACCATAACTCGTAAATGTTTTATCGTCTCTATTCGTTAATTTATTGCTGAATCTTTCATTAAACTCCTATTCTCGCGAATTTCCAATTAAAACGATCCAATTTAATTTTAATCGAATCGATGAAAATTCCATTTGAATAAATTTGAATAGGGAAAGATTGAAAAACCGGCCAAATTGAAAATTTACTCTTGCACACGTGTCCAAGTTTCTCCCCGATCGATGAAAGGTTTAAATTATTCCTACGAACCTTCGGGCGTTTCTTCGCTCTTCCAGTTTGTTCGGGAAATTGAACAAAAAAAGAAGGAACGACAGAGAGAGAGAGAGGGATCCAAGAAAAAAAAATAGAGAAACGCGAGAAGCGAGGTGTACGCTCTTACGGGAGATTAACTTGACGCATCGTTCAAGGAGGCTCATCAATTACCGCGATAGATTGCGTGTTGCTGCTACTTCCTTTCCCTCCTCCTCCTCCTCCTCCTCCTCCTCCTCCTCCTCCTCCTCCTCTTCTTCTTCTTCTTCTTCCTTCTCTTGGCTCTCTTTATAAGACACACACCACGAGGAAATCTCGAGACGCGTAGACCGATACAATGTCGACAGAAACATCGTCACGCATCGTCGATGATGCAGAAGTTACCCGGAAGGGAAAGAGAGAGGGAGAGAGAGGAATATTCTTGTAATCCGAACGCCCTCCGTATGCCGCTCGTCGTTTGGCTTCTGCGCATGCCCCGTGGATCGTTTCAGATCGCACGATCGCGAATAACTATACTCCGCTTTTATATATAAGTTTGCCAGGTACGAGGCAACTAGCCCGCGCCAACTTTACCTCCTGTGCGTACATATGCACACGTGACCATACAGATATATAGAATTTGCTGGTAAATTCTCGAGAATTAAAAGCGGCGATGCCTCGAGGGATATAGAAGAAACCCCACGGGGCAAAGCGGGCTTAATCTCTTCCCTCGATCGTCGATGTACAACTATCGTAGTTACATATTGCCGTGTACGTTTAAGAGCGCATACACGTACCTATATAGATATTTATACACGCGCGAGTGTCTTTGAAAAGATATTTTCCAGCTGAGCTCGCTCGAGCGTCTCTTAATCGTCGTTCGCACGCGGCTAAACGATTTTTCTCCACGATCTTCCTTCCACCCCGTCTCGTTATTCGTGTTCTTCATTTTTATTTATTTATGTACTTGGATTCCTCATTCCTTCCACGATCTCTTTCGTTTCTCAACGTGGAACGAGATAGACAGGTAAACTCCATTTTTTTCTTCTCTATTTTAAAAATCGAAATGTAATTTCATTAGAAATATCCAAAAATCGTCGTAACGTTTGGTATTCTAGCTAATTTTGTATTCACTTATTGCTGAACTTTAATCGATAATTCTCACGAATTATTTTCAAAGAACAATATAGATTTTCCCAACGATCGATTGTACATTTGGACAATCATTGTACTGAAAATAATCGATAGAAACGGATAGATCTGATTTATATCGACGATCTCCTTACAAGCGCAATTCAGGTAAACTCCATTTTTTTTCTTCTCTATTTTAAAAATCGAAATGTAATTTCATTAGAAATATCCAAAAATCGTCGTAACGTTTGGTATTCTAGCTAATTTTGTATTCAATTATTGCTGAACTTTAATCAATAATTCTCACGAATTATTTTCAAAGAACAACATAGATTTTCCCAACGACCGATTGTACATTTGGACAATCGTTGTACTGAAAATAATCGATAGAAACGGATAGATCTGATTTGTATCGACGATCTCTTTACAAGCGCAAACCAGGTAAACTCCATTTTTTTCCCCTCTATTTTAAAAATTGAAATGTAATTTCATTGGAAATATCCAAAAATCGTCGTAACGTTTAGTATTCGAGCTCATTTTGTATTCAATTATTGCTGAACTTTAATTAATCGATAATCCTCACGAATTGTTTTCAAAGAATAGCCTAGATTTTCCCAACGATCGATTGTACATTTGGACAATCATTGTACTGAAAATAATCGATAGAAACGGATAGATCTGATTTGTATCGACGATCTCTTTACAAGCGCAATCCGCGTGGCGAAGGAAACGAGCAACGTACACAAACACACACGCTCGCGAAGCTGAAGAGATGTGTTCTCGGGAGTTTCTCATCGCTCGGCTAGCGGTACTTGGAGTCGATCCAGAGCGCTCTCTCTCTCTCTCTCTCTCCCTCTCTCGCGAGAGAGTCGCCCGTGCGCGTGCAGGTTGGGCAGGTGCTTCCAGGTGAATGGAGGGAAAAGAAGTACCAGGGAGACGAAGACTCCAAGTATGCGAGAGAGAGAGAGAGAAAGAGAGAATGAGAATGAGAAAAACGAGAGCCCTGTGAGAATGAGCGAGAGGGAGATTGGCGCGATATTCTCTTTTCGCACTTTGGAGAAATACGCACGTCGTCTTCTCTCGTCTCGTCTGCTTGCCTTACACACTTCGATATATATGTATACGTATATATCGAAAGCGTGTAAGACAAGCAAAGTAAACATATAGATATATGTCGTTAAGTTTGTTGGGGTTAAGACGCGTCTAAATAACTGTAAGATGACTGGTCGGTCTGGATCGACCAGAAGTCACACGCACACATGCACGCAGAACCAGAGAAAGAGAGAAAGAGAGAGAGAGAGAGAGGGAGGCTCGAAGAGAAGAAACTGCGTGGCCTCCATGCCTCGTAATCTCGAAGCTTTTCTCCTCGATCCCGCTCATCCTTGACTGTCTCGTATCGAGTACACTGGAAATAGCGTCGCGAGCGTTTCTTGAATGAACTCTTAACGGTCGAAAGAGAAAAAAAAACTCCTAAGAAGCAACGAACGACGATGACGATGTAGAAAAACGACTCGAGGCTCGTTTTTTCTCATTTCTGCTGTTTGCCGTTCGTTGGATAATTCATCGCGTCGAAATATTTGAAGAAACTCGATGCGCGAGTGTCCATGAAGAATGACGCGGAGGACCGATGCGTCGTGCCCTGGGGAACCGAATGTACTCGTTCTCCTCGTAAGCGTACCGCGGCGACCTCTTGACACATAGATTCCTCTCTCGTACCGACTGTCGAGGAAACCGAGACTCGCGTCTCTTGACCCATCGGCCCCGAATCGTCCGAGAGAAAGCATATTTTTCTTTCCGTTTTTGTTTTTTTTCCCCCTTCGTGTTCTCCAAACGTAGGATGGACATTCCTACCGATCGACGAGAGTTTCGCCAGACTGCGCGGAATTACAAATATCTTTCTTTTATTTCTAAATTCGGTTAATTTTGTTCTCAAACGAGTTATCATTTTTATCTTTGTATCGGAATTATTTGGAACTAGCGATAGCCGGCATGCGTTGCAATGCCGTTTTAGTGTCTTAATTCATTTAACAGCGATTGTCCCCGTGCTTCGTTGTTGGACGTTGCAAATGCGAGTCGCACCGGAGACTGCAAACGTTTGAAATAGAATGGCATATATTTTGGTATCATTGGGATACGTGACAACAGTACATCGTCTTTTCCTTCAAATTTTCTATTTTAAATTGTAGTTTCGCTGATATTGTTCATTATATTTTTCTCTGGAAGCCCAGTACCGTTACAAAATCGTGGTGGATTGATGTTTCGTAAAAGTATGATAGGCACGCCCATTTTCAATGTTACAACGTGCGGCGCTATGCCTGGCAAATGAAACGAATTCAGGAATTCAGTTGGATAATTAACAACTTGTTCTTGATTAATAAAAGCAGCAATCGACTTGTACGTTTTAGCTTCTCATGATATTCTCCTTTGAATCGTGAAATTTATATAATTGACATTGGTGTTTTTGCTGCTAATATAGCACGTTCCATTAACCACTTAGTTTTTTGCAATTATGTACAATATTTTCAAAAACTTTGTGAATCAATACGTCTGTTGTTGCTGTTATTTTACGAAAGTTTGTACTTCGTCGTACATACTCTAATGATTTTCAGTCTTTCTTCTCGGTGCTCGTCCGTTTCTGAAACTCGTAATGGATGTTTCCTTTTTGATTGAGGTGTAAATCTTTCAATCACTTCCCGATTTAGAGTCACGATTAATTTGACATTCGCTGTCAAATGAATTATACAACTAATATATAATATCGAGTCGATCGAGTCGTTAAAACAAATGAGTGTCTTTTATTTTGCTTGTCATTTTCGTAGCATACTTTGACAGCTGTCAAATAATCTCTATATATAGATATACATAAATGTTAATTTTGTTTTGGCCCGTACGCCTTTATTTTGGCAAATAAAATTATTCTACTAACGCAGAAACCTTCTCGGGAGTGCGGACTGCAATTCACAAAATTTTCATCGCAATCGGATGAATGGTATGGGAGCTTACTCGTGACAAGCAAACAAACATTCTTCCATTTTTATACATAAGATTTCTGAAAATTTCTTCGTTCTCGAGAGAATCAATTTTTGCACGATCCTTGAGGCTTGACGAGAGGACGATAGAGGATATAAGGAAGAGATATGATGAGGAAGGGCATGCGCCCTTGCAGCTGCTAATGGCTTTTTGATGAATCCCCCCTTTTTTCTTTTTTCCAGATGAAAAATGATCGAGAGGCGTGCTGCCAGAGATCATCCATAGGGTATCAGAGAAAGATCGTGTCAGGGGAGGAGGAGAAGGAGGAGGAGGCTGGTAAGGGCGGCGGGAGGAGGAGGAGGAGGAAAATAGAACACCGGGCCTCGCGTAACAGAAATAACCGAAGAAAATCACCGAAGGTGTCTTGAGAGAAAAAAAGATAACAAGGGGAAAAAAGGAAAAAGAAAGAAACAAAGAAAGGTATAAAAAAAAAATGGGCAACAGCGGCAGCAACAACAACTCGTCGTGCCATCAACAGCAATGTCAGTCGGGTAGCCAAGAGATGGGACGTGGATGGACTCACTCCTTTCCCCGGGAACTCACGAGGCATCATTCTCAACCCCCAGGGCACAAAGTTCTACCGGAGCCGCCCAATCAGCGTCTACGAGCTACCAATAATGGAAGTATCATTCACAACGGCGGGACCATAAGTGGCCGTAGGCCCTTGGCTTTGACTCTGCCGCACGATCTCAACAAGGTATACATAGAAAATCCCACGTGTCCGTCTGTGTGTAGCACTTTTGTACGTACTTTACCTTTATCTTTTTATACGTACCTATTCCTTCCGACTAAGCCCTCTCCTCTTCGGGAGATAGAGAATATGAAGCGAAATAACACGTCCAACTCGAATTCTCTCTATCTCTTCTGTCTCTCGAGAACTCGATCCAAGATCCCCGACGAATCGATTTGTCTCGTCTTTTCCCCACTTTGCCTCTAGTCATATTGCTCTCGTTACAAATTCGTAACATATATCTCTTAATAAGGATTTCTCTCCTACCTTACATTCTTATTTTTCATCCAGAATATCTTGAAACGATTATTGGTCGCTGAATATGCAAATTAAGTTTGATGATTTTTCAAAATGTTAAGAATATTTATCGATGCGATAATTGAGATATAAGATGTAACGATTTTTTATATAAGACGTAACGATTTTTTAAATATTTTGATGGCTTTTATCGTTTCATTGATTGCTAATTTGATGTTTGAATGTCCATTTTACTTTACACCCGAATGTGTCGAAAGTAAGAAGAAATAAAAACAATTGCTTCACGACCGTTCCCATCGTACCTCAGCGATTGTAGAAGGTACAAGACGCTCCTGGCGAGAATCCAAACTGTCCAACGATTCCCCTCGACTGTCTCATTGCTGTGACCCAGAGTCCCTCTCGCCTTCCAACATTCTACTAGAAACGATCCTCTTTCTTTTCAAACACTCCGTCGTTCGACGTAGAACAATACGACAACGAAAAAAAAAAACGGGAAAGAAAGAAAAAAACGTATTACACGCTCCTTGCAGTCGAGTGGACGACAAAGAGAATTCGCGACAGTCGAGCTTCGTCACTGCTCGAGTTTCGAGCTCTCCGCTGTCCGTTCGTTCATTTTCGCGAAATAGTCAAAAACTCGTTATTTCTGTACAACAGGGGGTGTGCAGAAGTCGAAGCACGTCAGCTTCGAATTTGGGACCGCGTTCGCGAATCAGCGATCAAAATCAACATCACTGCTGCCTGTACAGATCCGATGAGACGCGCTGTCACGAGAACGAGATGACGGAATTGAAGAGATTCGGTAGTGAACCAGATCTAAGATATTCGCCGAACGAACAGTCTCATCGTCATCATCAAAATCATCATCATCAGCAGCAGGACCATCGTAATTCTCATTATCCCGAGAGGGAATCGCGCGAGCGCGAGAGTCGTTACAGAGGGAAGAAAAAGTACAAAGCACCGGCGCCACCTACGAACGGTGATGGATCATCGCCGGATTCGTACAAATGGGAAATAGGCCAGGAAAATTGTTGCAGACCCGAAGACGAGACTGTTCAGCCACCACCGAGAAGATCGAGATTATTCAAGACCCGGGCGGAAACGAAGAAAGCACAGAGTAACTGGACGTCGAACAATCAAGAGAACGACAGTCTGATCGACAGCGAGAGAAGATGGCAAAACGAGAAAGTCGAGAAGGAAAATCGTCCGGTCTGGCGTGAACATTCGGAGCAGGATCGTTGGTGTCGCGACGAGAAGAGAAGATCGAAGAAATTCGATGGTAAAAACACGTTACAGAGAAGCCTGAGTAGTCCGGAATTTCAGGCCGAGCTGATGCAGGTGGCGAGAAAAGTTCGAAATAAATTGAATTACAACAGACGAATCGGTCCGGTTGGCGCACCGACGATCGTTTCCTCCGATCCGAAGATCGATTCTCATCAAGGGCAGAAAAGTTTGTCGAGCAGCGATATGCCAAGGGAAGATCGTAAGAGTGGACGAGCCAGACAGGGAGAACGTCTCGATGAGCGCAGAATGGAGAAAAGAAAGCCGAGAAGTCTCGAGGAGCCTTTCGAGGGCAGAAGAGAAGGCATAAGATCATCGGCGAGGTTTCACGAGGAGAGAAAAAGCCAAAATCATGGTCGTGTCGAAAATCGCCAATCGAGAAGTCAAATGATTCGGGAATACGACAACGAGAGATTGGAAAGCCCGAGGGATTCGAGAAGATCGAAGGAGAGACTCGAGGAACGTCCGCCATTGGAGAATGCTCACAGAAGAAGGATCGTTGAAAAATCGTATACGTACGAGGAGAGAATATTGTCGAACGGTACGACCGAGCTCGTTTCCGGTAGAAAATCACTCAACGAGAGACTCGAGATACTCGGACACTCGTTGGACGAGAGACTAGCCTCGGATAGACATAGGCGAGACGAGGGCAAAATACGGCGGGAGAACACCGAGAGAACGAGGGAAACTCCGAGAAACAGGAAATCCGGCGAATCGACCGACGCAGGGAGAACGAGATCCGAGAGTCCGGCGATGAGAAATTGTCGCGACCGCATGGACGTCAGGGGTCAAGGATCCGGTAGAGAAAGCACGCCGGAACCACCGCGTGGAATGGACAAAAAAACGGATCATAGAAAACGCAGAATCGAGACGAAGGACGATTGCTTCGTTAGCAACGAGAAGAGATGGTCGGAGAGCAACAATATTGTTAAAACGAGTGCGGATGCGACGGATGGGAAATGTTTCGAGAAAGGCCACCCTAAGATTCAAGATACTAAAGAATCGCGTGCAAAAAATTGGAACGGGTACGAACCTTTTATTCGATATCCTCTAGAAAGTAATAATTATATTTCATTGTTTATTCCGATTGTTTTTATGATTTGACGTTGAAATTTTTCCTTCGGATAGATTGCCACCATCCGGTAAAACTGGCGCTAAATCCTATTACTTGAGCATGGATGATGGATCGTCGAGGGAAATCAGGACGAATGACGAATCTCAACAGCTAGATCAACAGTCGCGAATGAGAATGCAATCGACAGATTCGAGCAATCCACTGAATAACGTCCAAAATCGAACGGATGATGTGAGTTTCGCGCAGTTTCGCGTCTCTCGAATTTCCAACGTTCACGTTTTCCTCAACGATTGTTCGGTCAATCGAAACAATGATCTATCTTTTATTGAACAGAGCAAGAACCAAAATGGTACGGAGGACATAGCGTTGAAACTTCGTCCCACGCTGCCGAAGAAACAGTTGGAGATCCCAAGATTTTCACCAGCCGCAGCTTGGAGATTATTGTCAGCCTTGGAAACACCAGGACCTACGATGAGCACTGCCAGTGAAGAAGTACCGGTGAGGAAAGAATTTTTGTACTTTGCGATAATAATGGACGCGTGGAAAATCATTTAGAAATGATTTACGATTGCAAAGATCGTTACCTACGAGAGTCACAGAAACGATAAAGCATTTGTAGTTAGTTATAGTTGGATGATAACTTATGACCTTTCCAAGGTCGTACCAAGGTCACTTCGCGAACCAACAATATCTTTTGTACTTGAAAAGCTTGGAAAAGGACAATGTTGTAATAATCGATAACGCTTTACGTTTTTCCTAGGTAATGTTCGAGGAACGAATCGAGCGTCTGGCTCGTCCACCACCGCCTCTTATCGCTCTCGGTCCTCGAAGTTCTCACGACAAATCCGGCGATTCTGGGATTTCCGGGGATGCCGGTGCCGCGAACGACGATTCACTGGATGTCAGTACGACGAATAGAGCGAAGACACTAGCAACGCGGCCAGCGTGGACACCGCAACAAGACCTCGGTGAAGAATCTAGCAGCGATGCAGGGCTTGATTCTCCACCGCCAATGGCACCGACCATCAAATTTCCACCACGTCCTCACGTTTTCTCGCTGTCACTGCCGCGTGACGACAATCGCCTTTATCCCGTCGAGGCGAAAAATATGAAGGAAAACTCGTCTTTCAATTCTCTCCAAAAACTTAAAAGATCCGTTTCCGGTGCTCTTGGTTTGACCCCGAACGAGCTCGACGGTAGGAAACGAGGTGGCGAGAGTCTCGGTGAGAATTGGTTATTGTCGACGAGCGCTCCGAATTCGCTTCAGCACAATCAGACTAATCAGATCGAACCAGTGGGAAATTCTTCGCCTGGCTGGGAAAACAATTATTCTCCGGATGACGTAGATGGCGAACTCGAGGAGATCGACGACCAGGACGATAAAGCAGACTTCCCTATAGTCATGAAACCTCCGTCGTTTTCCTATCTCGCATCGGGTGGACACGTTATGTATTTACCGGAATCGAACGATACCGAGCACAGAACCCAGAGTCTCAATTATAGAAATTCCGCCACGGAAATAGGCAGCGCAAATTTGAAATATCATAAAAATTCCGAAGACTCGTCGAGAGCGCCGAATAAAATCGGCTCTTTCGGTATAAACGGCATAAGCATAAACGGCGCATCGAGAATACACGAGGTTGGTGTATATCGCGAAAGATCTTTCACGGATTTAGGATCGAAATCACATAAATATCCAAATTTCTTTAAATCGTGCGAAAACATAACGGAGATGAAGCAGAGAAGCACATCACCCCCAACGACAGGACCGGAGAATCTTCAAGATACGAAAGGCAATTCCGCGATATCCAAGACAACGGCGAAAAATTCAAAGGGCAAAAGATTCACGTTTCAATCCACGGTTCGTCAAATCGAGAGACGAAGATTGGCGGAGAAACTTTCGCGCGAGGCCGAAGCGAAGGAACGTCAGAGAAAGAGCGAGCTCGAAGTTATGCGCAAAGTCGAGGAGGAATTTCAAAGGAAAAGGGCCAGAGAAAAAGCCAATATAAGACAACAATTGAGACTGTACAGTATGGACGAGAATTCAAGGTTAGTATTACGTAGTTAATTTTATCGTCGTAGTGACGAGGCAAGAGTGGTAGGGAGAAAGGAAATAAACGTGACTACGATGCTAATCGATCACCGCCTCTCCATATTTATTTTTCCAGCAGTTTGCCTCCGGCTTGGGACAGCTCGCAGTTGTCCCGCGCCGATCCGGACGGCGCACCGTCCTCGTCAGCATCCTCACCGACATCCGCACCACCGGGAAAAATGTCCAACAATCGTAAAAACAGTGTCGGTAGCGACGAGTATCAGCACAGAAAAAGAGTCTCGGAATCGCGAGCTCAGCAGCAGCAACAGCAACAACAACAATTACCGGTTCAACAACGCGAGTACAAGGATTACAGGCCAAAGTATTACGACTGGGCGCCCGATTCGTCCTCTCACCTCGATGTAAAACAAACCACCGTCCATCCCAAAGTTGTCTACGATATACCGAAGAGTTCTCGTCACGTATTCGTCGATGCGAATATTCATACGGCCAAACCAGCGAATGTTGCTTCGACACCGCGATCGGATAATTACAGGTACGTTAATTTATTCAGACCTCTTTTATTAACGAAGTTACATCGAACTATCGTATCTAAAGATAAGATATCATTCGACAGAAAGGACTTTGCTCATGGCGCAATCGCTGCTAAATCATCGTTAGCAAGCAGCGACAGCGAATTGTCCCAGCCGAACACGAGACCTCATTCCCGACAGAATGGGAAGAGCAAACCCGTAAGATCCAGGTAAGCGAACGATGCGTTCCCTTAACGTTCCTGAATGAAAGAAGATTAGTCGCAAATGCCCTTTGATCGTTCCCTCGAGTCATTCAAAGTAGCGTCCGTAACATTTCTTAGAAATAATAAATATACTTAACGCTGTAACATTAATCGAGGAGAGACGAATCCGGGAATTGCGCAACGTGCGCTGAGATAGACGCTCTTACAAAACTTCATCTCCGCAATGACCCACTTCTCGAAGCTACGAAGTTGCGGACTAACGCTATAGCATGTCGCATGATCGGATGACTATTTTTCCCATAACTGTGACTCTAACACGTTCGATGCATTTCCATCGATGAATATTTACATTCCTCCATCGTCATTGAACGTCCAATGACGAAATCGACACTTTTTTTCGCTCGATTAGCGCGCGACTCTCGTGTAACGCTCGCGACTCACTTCTATACAAGGTAACGACGTACGTTCCAAGCTTGAAGCAAGATGTAATCACAGTCGCGAGTTCTCGTTGGAATTCATATCCGATCGTAAGAAAGGAAAAAGTAAACCTAGATAAATTTCCATTTCGATTCGACCCTTCGTCGACGATTCAAACGTAAAACGGAAAGAGCATACGTGAATCTTAATTTCTTTTATTTTATGCAGGTATTAAGGTTGCCGTTAAGTAAGTAGTCCTAACACCTCTAGTCATCTAACAACGCTTCATTAAAACAAAACAAAGCAAAGAAAAAGAAAAAAACGTTAAAAAACAAACAAAGAGCCAAGGAAATGCTTCTAACTACCACGGCTGTGGGGCTACGAATTGAGTAACAGATCCATAATAGGTGGGTGAAAAAAGAAAGTAAACAATGCCTCGGTAAGAACGAATGGAAATATCGATGAAGTTATGTCGGTGAAGAATAAAAATCGTTGGTAAAATAAGATTTTCACGATACTTCGATTCGTCCTACGAGTATTATTTTGATATTCATTGTATCGTGTCAGAAGCAAACGAGTTAAGGAGAATTTTGATTAGGTCGGCTAGTCCAACGAGAAGCGAAGGAGCCGGAAGTGTGGAAGACGAGAGTCCGGTCGAGGCGATCAAACAGGAAAGAATTGCTGCGGTGAATGGTTTCGTTCTAAACGGAGTTCAGCCTTTCGTACGAGAGAAGAGCTATCGTCCGATAGCGTTCAATCCTCGACCACCACCACCACCTGTACCGAGCTAAACAAAAATCGATGGCTCTCGTTATTAATCTAGTTAATCGATCAATTTAGTCAATCGAGGATAATTGTATCGAGTTCTTTGGTTTAGAGACACTGATTTCTTTGTTATTTCGAGAGAGATTTTAGGAGGAAGAAAGATAAAGAGCGAATAACCATTACTCGATTCTAAAGAGCGATTCCAGCGAGAGTTTATATCATTCAGACATTAATATATCTTTTACGCATTTTTCTAATACCTAACGAAGAGTAATCCTAATTAATATAGTTAAATTCCGAGCGCATACTCTATTTCCCCTCCCCCCCTTTTTTTTTGTTTGTTGCTCCTAACGTCGAGAGAGATCCTCAATGCGTTTCTTTTAGGTAAATAAAACAAATAATTATCTCGTGTGAAATGTACGAACGCAAAGTCTTAGATATTTTCTCTCGGAACGTTACAAGCTGAAAGATATTCGTATATATGTATACAGATATAGATTGTTATAATGTAAATGTTTATATTTATAATTGCGTAGATGTAAAACAATCATTCTAACTTCTAACCAAATGTGTTCCGTGCAAAACTCGACGTAATTTTCGTCTTGTACGTCATACGTCGAAAAACGTATGAAGATCGTGACAGATAAGAGAAGCTGAAAGAGAAGCTTAAAGTCCAATCAAAGATCATTAATATTTTATTACGTCAAGAATGAATATAAAGACATATAAATATACATTGGATAATATCTATCATAAGCGTTACTAAGACCGGTTTAGGGACAGTATTTTCATCTTTTACTTTGTTGTAATTATTGTACAGGGAATTCATTCTACGGAATTTGCTCACGTAATATAATCAAATAAATACGTACGTTGTTACAGAAATAATTGCGAGAAGGGAGAAAGACCAATTTAAATTTCCCGCTATTTGAATTCCCGCGCTTGAGTTTAGCGGCATATAGATAGTCGCTTGACTCCGTCGGTAATGGTTGCCGTGAGAGCCCACAGCAGCCACCGGTTTCACCGTTTCGTTGATAGGATAAAAGTTTCGCATCTCCAAAACGAGCTCCTGCCCTAAACACGGACGATAAATAATAAAAATGGCGGAAAGTACATCGAGCAAGATAACGACTACTTCGGTAAATCCTCCGAGTACTACGAGTGACAGCGAGCGAAATATCACGAGCGATGTATTGATGTGAGCAGAATATTTTGAACGTTTCTACTTCGTTTATACGCTAACCCTCATAAAGCCTGAGCGTTGTTTAAAGGCGCGGGAGATTCGAGAGTTTGCTGGACGAAAGCAGCAGTGACGAAGAAGTATCGTCCGTGCCAGTCACCAGTGATAAAAGTCGTAATGAAAATACGCAAACGCGAGCCAGTTGGAAAAAACAAGAGAAGAACGTTCAATCCGAGGACGATGATGAACAGGTGGTTTATGTTTTTTTTTTCAAGATTTATTGCATTTATTCCACAACAAAAACAACAATCGACAACGAAAGCTGATGATAATAATAATAACGATAAGAGAATTATGAAAATTGTTCCTTTAGATAATTTTGTCGGTGATTTGGATGAAAGGGCACTTGGGAGCAGCTTATTATAATATTATAACGTCAGAGTTATTCGTTATGGAGGACGTAATGGACGAGAATCCAACACATGGTATAATGAAGGCATTGTACAGACAATGTCAGCCTCGTTATGTCGTAACAACAACAAGTGTACCGGACATCTTTCTCGATGTTGTCAAGAAATTGGTCATCACCGATACGATGAGTCAGGAGGCCGTAGCTTCTACGCCCTCGTCGATAAGTGTCTCACCGATATGCGTCTCTCTCAAACTGATGTCGAAGAAGGAGCATAGTTATGAGAATTGTTATCACCGAGTTTTATCTCTCAAACTCAATAGCGAACCCCAAAACACGAGCAACGTCGAGAGAAGGACTTTTCTAAACTCCTTGCTTAATTTCAAATCGAGCCTCATGATACACGCTCTTGGGTTGCTTCTTAAGTTCGTCGATGGACATTGGAACAATATAACTCTTAATGCTACTGGCCATCCGGAGTTTCTTCACATCTGCTACATCATGCTGTAAGTAGTACTCTTAACGTTAAATATCATTGTTCTATTAGCTGTAAGAAATGAAAAGTTATACACCTCTGCGATAATGTTTGTTTTATTATACTTGAGTTTGGCGCAACTATTAATGACTGTTTCTCCCGCTAGTGGCGCACCGGGCAGTTGCAATCTCGCGGTTTCTACTTACTATACGAGTGTTTATGTTTTGCAGTTGGTTTTTCCGTGTGTACGGTTTTTGTACTGTTCAGCTCGTATTTCCAACAGAGTCGTGTGTTTTACGGGATTGGATGCAATTTTAATTTTATGCAGTTAAACAGTGGATTAGCTGCGTTATGACGAAATAAGTTGACGATAAATGCCCGGAACATTAACCTCTGATAGCTAAGTCTTTTTCACATTATCGTACTATTCGTCTGAAAAGGATCGGCCTTAAGAACTGATATCGTTATTGTGTGTAGAACCGCTCAACACAATATATTTAACTCAAACCAACTTTATAAAATAATTAATTATTTCAATAAAAGACAATCTTATTGTTTATCTAATATGAATTTTCTATGTGCATCGATTGGGACTGAGCGCTACTACCCTGATCATCTTGAAACAAATTTCCAGATAATAATTCCTATCCAGTTTATATATTTATGGTTCTCGCTACAACAGGAAAGATTTAGTCATGGTTGACGAAGATACGTATAGAGCACTGGGAATAACACAGTCAAGATTTCATCCAAGTTTGTTCAAATTTGGAAATCTCACTTCTGAGGTTCAAGTTCTGAGTCTCTTTACGTTTTTGCAACGATGTCAGTCTCGACCTGGAATTCTTCATCTGTGGAAACTTCTGAGGCATCCAACTAAGAATAAGACGATTCTTAACAAGAGATACGAGACAATACAATTCTTCTTGAATCCGAACAACCGGAACATTGTTGAGACCCTCAAAATTTGCTTGCGCCAGATAAATCATCTCAGTAGGAGTATTTTGAATCGTTATTCAGCACCGCAGGCAAGAATTTCGGATTGGAACAAGTTACAAAAGGTCTTTATTGACATATTGTTTCGGTGTAAAAAGTTGCAAACGAAAGCTTTTTCAAACACCTTCCAATGATTTCACCTTTCCGTATATTAATTTTTATTGATATCTTACAGACTCTCACCCAGGTCATCTGTATTGGTGATATTAGCACGGAACATCGAAACGCAACATCGATCTTTGCAAAAATCGCCGACAGTATCACGAGTGATATGCACATGATTCGATACTTTATTGATTACATTATCGACTTCGAAGCAAGTACAATATATGGAAAGATCGTTGTGAAAGCCGGTGTTGATCCAATTCTCGAAGAATGTTCGTTCCAAGTTTATATCTCCTTGTAAATTAACTTTAAATTGTCTTGGAAAACGTACGAATTTTACGAATTCCATTCAGTGAACAAGACGAGAGAAAAACTGCCACAATTGCTGTCGGCGATGGCGGAGAAAGACATGAAAAAATATTCAAAAGTGTTCGGGATCGAGCGGTGTAGAATGATATACGTGCCAGATATATGTCATGTTTTGGCAATAAACGAAGGTGCACCAGGAGACGACGAAGAAGTACCAGGATTGGAGTTCAAGTTCGCAATCAATGGAGTACGACATTACAAGAGCGATGGGGCGAGAGGTAGTAAAATAATGATAAAAACATAATTTATTTACATTTCTTGTGAATAATATTGTGTTTTAGAGTTGGATGACACCATTGGCGACGTTTTATTACACATAACCAACCGGCAGAACCAGATAATCTTAAAATTGGTGAAATACATAAGCAAACACTTGGGAGAGATTATGAAATCTATAGGACTTTGTGCCGAATTGGACACGTACGTATTTCAAGCGAGTCGTACAAATGTTCAATATATTACTGACAATCACATCATCTTTCCTTCCAGTCTTTTATCATTCGCCACTGTTGCCCACGATCACAATTACACAATGCCAGAATTAGTCGATTCTAAGACAATAATGATAAAACGTGGCAGACATCCTCTCAAAGAACTTCTTGTGAATTTCGTGCCAAACGACACGTGCTCCGGAAACGATGCCAGTGTCATTAAGATTCTCACAGGCCCCAATGCTTGTGGTAAGAGCATTTATCTCAAGCAAATCGCTCTCATCATTTTCATGGCACACATAGGTAGTTTTGTACCTGCCGAATCGGCGCAAATCGGAGTTGTAAGCCATATTTTTACGCAAATGAATTTAGTCGACAGTCTTGCTCAAAATGCCAGCTCGTTTCTCATCGGCCTACGACAGGTACGATTTATTCCAAGTTTCAAAAGCCGATTATATTTTAAATTCAATTATGTACATATAACTATTGATATATATATGTAACTATTGACGGCTAAAATGTTATCAGGTCAATATCGCACTTCACGCATCGACGCCAAACAGTCTTATTATAATAGATGAGTTTGGTTCAGGAACTTCCGAAATCGACGGTTTAGCTCTCCTGACAGCGGTGCTGCAAAGTTTCGTCGAGCGTGGAATTCATTGCCCTCACATCTTTGTCGCAACTCACATACACCGTATCGTGGAGCTTTTGCCCCAAACTCCGATGATCGAGGCTCAAGTTGTCGACTGATATTATTAAGGCGCCTCGCGCAAAGATTTGATATTTTTTTTTTTGTTAATTTGTAAACAATGAATATATTCATGTTTATTTTGCAGACGTTCGAGTATCTGTCCAACGAGACGAACGATTTAGTGTTCCTTCATCGTCTTACAAGCGGCAAAACAGCATGTAGTTTCGCACACTCGGTTGCTAAAAGCGCTGGCCTTGACGACGATATTGTTCAACGAGCTCTTGAGGTAGAAACGTCACGAATGGATTGTCAACAATATGACGATAAATATTTAATTCTCATAATACCAATAATACTCTAAATATACGCATATATTAATATATACAGGTATTCGAAGCAAAGAAACGTGGCACTTTGCCCATTCCACCGCCAACTTCGAACCAGGAGAACACGTTAGATCCCCAAAAAGTACTCCAAGATTTGCTTTATTGCTTTATATTAACTGTAATCTCGTGTTGTATCATTCCAGAATAAGACACATTATGGAACTTTTGTGCGGTTCGCCCGATAGTATAAATCTGGAAGAACTTAAAGTGTGGGTGAGACAAGCTATGACACAGTTTCTTCACAAATAGCGTGCAAACTGGTAAGTACTATTATTTACGTAATTACTAATTTAATGATTTAATTATTTTGACATAAAAACGACTTTGTGATATTCCAAGTCTTAATAAGCTATTAACTATTTTGTGTAATTGGATAATATTAACAAATTAACAACTGCGGAAGTACTTTTAATTACTTTGTACCTATATTATCGTACGAATAAATGTGACGAGTAAACACAGAAGAGAGAGTGACTCGTATATAAAACTCGACGTTAAGTAAATTTTAATATAAACCACCTGTCAATTTCGCGAGTTAAACGAATAATATCAATCGCTGCGAATAAAAACCTGAAACAATAAATGACAAAATCGCATTTCATCTTGGTAAAGAGTTTCCCAAGTTTCTCCTCCAAAAATACGCGGCTTTTTTCAAACCCAACACGAGTAGAGGGTTGCCCGTTTCTCTGCAAGATGTCGCCACCACGACGATCGAACAACTTCTCCCGGCAGCTGGCGCTTGAGTCATGCCGTTGTCAATAACGGACACTGAACAGTAGTGGTGGTATATCCCGGCTCAAAAACTCAACGTCCAAACGAGCACGGAGGACGACGACGATTTCGCCGAAAGCCCGATGTGATATCTCGTGTCGCGAAGACTTTGTATATCCGTGAATCCCATCCGAGAAGAACGTTTGCTACGGGAGTCACGAGTGCATCGACAGAGATTGGCAAATTACGCGTTTTAAACGTTCGATAAGTCGGGCGTGCCTTTTTTATTCGCATCGCAAAGAGGTACAATATCGAGTTTGCGCGCGCGCGCGCCTGTGTGTGTATTTGCTTGGTTGCTGCCTCTGTCGCCCCGGAGGATACACGCAAGAGGGGCACACAATCGCAACGCCAGGATTTTTGAATGCTAACGCATTTGTAACTGTCAACCGTCTTGGGAGGAGATTTTTGACGATTTGCGCTACCGGTTGTTCCGTCTTTGACTCTCGTTCTCTCGCGTGTGCTTCTTGCTCAGCTGGACTCGTACGGTGCTTCGTCGGATACTTTTTTCTCCCCTTTTCTCTGGCTTCCGAAATTAACGGCCGTCGACCGCGAGTACAACGACAACCACCATTGTCAAACCACGTTTGTGTCCCGAAGACACGGAGAGTCAAAAAACCAACCGCATTTTTTTTTTTCACCTCTACCTCTTCCATGATCGCGGTGATTATCGCCGTGGCAAATTAATTAAATGACCATGGACCACGGCATGTGCAAAATCGAGACAGGCACGAGCATAAACATCAAAAGGACCGATGGTAAGTCCAGCCTTTGTACTAATTCTCTTTCCTTCTCTTTCTCTTTCTTTCTTTCTTTATCTCTCTACTCTAGCTTTCTGCCTAATTGTAATTCTCCTTCTTCTCACGAAGTGCACGCTACATCGCGCCTTTTTTTTTTTTTATTCTCCTACCACACAAGCATGCATAGACATGTGCCGGAAACTACTTTTTTTTTTTTTTTTTCGTTTTTCGTGTATGGAACCTCGATTAACTGCATGTACGGATCCTCGTTGCTAACGTTTCGCGTTCCGCGCTTCACCTTGTGAAAACCGTTGGTGGCATAGCGAACGGTATTATTATTATGTACATACCTACTTATATCGAAACCACAATAGTTCCTCCGGCATAGCTCGAGTACACGGAGTCTACGGGAGCAGTCCCACGGTACATTCGTGCTGTATTCGCGGCTAGGATTTTCGCTACAAAGCCGTGTGTTGCCTTGCTGCTATTCCGTTTGCTCCCTCGGTCTTTCTCGGTGGCTATATGGGTACTCACTCACGCGTGGGCTAACCAAACGCCATGACCGGCTTCAACCGGTTTTTCATATACGATTCGCGCGCGCGCTCTCTCTCACTGTGATCGCTGATCATTCCCATATTCGGGAAATTTCCTCATCCGTGTTTGCAAGGAATGGCCCTAACATAGTTGGATCCTGTGTGTTTTTTTTTCATCAAAATTAATAGTAAACAGTAATTTTTTTTTTTTGGGGTTTTTCGAACCAAGAAACGATTGCTATTTTACCGTATGGTTTTGAGAATTACCTGCGCGCTTTTTGTGATAAGAAAGGGTATTATCTTTTGGTTGATGGATGAATACACAGAGAGAATTGCCTTTGCTGCATTCATTACACTCGACGTTTGTAGATATTAATATCTACAGGGATAGAATTTCTTATTAATTTTTACGGTGAAATCTCGGTAATAATGACATTAAAACTTGAACCGGGTGATAAATGTGGAAAAAGTTAAAAATTTACAATAGTTTCAAATATTTTACTTTTAGGCTTGTAACAATTTTAGCACTTGGCATAATTTTTACACGCGCTACACAGAGCTCACGGATTACGGCCAGGCGACCTAGTACTAACTGATTTTACTGCGAAGAACGTAATAATTCTGGTGAACGCAGGGCAAATTTCAGCTTCCTTTTTTAAATTTTCAAGACAAACAGGCAAATTTCTCAACCTGCACCGTACACTTTCATTCGTATCAGCCCTTTTTTCAACTTATTGTAGTAATATTTACGTTTCACGAAAATTTATTGTTAATTTCAGTAAAAATTCTTGAAAATATTTTAAATTTCTGTCACGCAACAGTAAATTTTTCCTCATTTCCATTGAACTGTATAATTTATTTTCTAAAATCCTGAATTGCACATTTGTCACTCAGTTACTGTGACTTCACAGTAAAAATTACTTAAAAATTCTTTCCGTTTATCTACTCTGCTTTTAACATAAAACCCCTGTATGCACCAACCATAAGATGCAAATGCATTTTACAGATATACATAAAATCCAAAAAATAAACCTCCGCAAAATTACACCAAAGAACAATTTCAAACCTAGACAAGATATGTATATTCGCGAGTAGACAAAATACACCTCTCTTTTTTTCTTCACACGCTCGTCGAAATTTGTCTACCTCCATTCTTAGAAAAAAATAGCTCACGGTAAAGATCCGGGGATTCGTTTTACCACCTCCTCGTGAAAGTTCAAATTTCACCAAAAACAAAAATCCTAAAAATAATCATTTCACGATTGTTTACAATTTCTTATTCCTCCAAATTCTTTCGTGCGCATGTTGCTCTTGGCGAATAAATGAGCTTCGAATTATTCTCGGACCACGACCGCTTTCGACATCTTTTTGAAATTGATACTTGCTTCAACGAGACACTAGTAAAGAAAAATCCAAATCCCGAACTTCGCGCGAGATATTTTTATGGCAAGGTACAACAATTTCGACGAGCAAGGCAAAACGTGTTTTTTTTTCTTTTCTTCAAACAACCCTCGTACGCGTATATGTGTAGTCGCGAAACTATCACTGCAGCTGTGGCATTATTACTGCAGCTGTAACGCCAGCGATCCATAAAGTCTGAGCGAAATCCTGCCAACACGAAAATATAACACGTAACGGAAATTAATGTGAATAAATCGGAAGATATTTTTCTTCTTTCAAATCACTTTTTTAATCGTTATTATCGATTGAATTTCCGAGTTTACGTCGCGGCGGGGATTCGGCGAAGCTGAATCGACTCGCGCATTAATTTTTGTGTACAATGTCGTACCTTATCTCGGCCCGTAGTAACGTGACGAGTGTCCGTTACGTTTTTCGCCGACGTTCACGTTCACGTGCGTTTCACAAATGTTTTTTTTTTTTTTTTCACACAACGAAAGTGCGCCGCATTCTCAATCTAGAACGTCGGCTGCGAAACCAACGAGTTTTTAAGCCTTTACGAGTCTCGTTAGGTGGGAATTAAACGCGTTAAATGAACCCTGAGAATTGTAACGTTAAAAAAATTTCTCATACTTTTACCCAAACTCGCGTTTACTCGAACATTATTGTCATCGTGATGCTTAAGGTAGTTCTATCGTTTTCTTAAGATTTTCTTGAAAATTTGGATATATCTTCTTTGATGTCATATGTACTTGTGTAATGATTTTTGGAAAGTTTTACCACGTGGAAGTTGAGATATTTATTGGTGAAAATCCGAATTTTCGGTAGTCTCTCGTAAGAGCGCGTGTTAAAAGTTGCATTTTCATCCATAAATATCTTGGCTTCTACTCGGTGAAGCCTTCTAAAACTTTGCATACATTATTATGCAATATCAAAGAAGCTTTATTTAGTTTTTCAAAAAAATCTAAAGAAAAGAATTTTCGCAATTTTTGTTATTATACAGCAAGTACATATTACCTTGGATGACCTTGAATTTGGAGTATATTGTTCTTTAGTCAATTTGCAATAATTTTTCTTTATTAACTCGAGCCCGCAAACCATTGTGTATGTGAGAAAAACTGAAAAATCATTTTTCGATCTTAACGTCACGATAGAACTACCTTAATCACAAAGCATCGAAATTTAATTATAAATAATTTTTAACAAACCCTGGGACTGATAAATCGAGAAAAAAAAATACTGAAAATAGGAAACGATGTCAGTGTCGTGAGATCTTTTAACGAGGCTTACGAAGTTAAACAGTCAAGGCGTTTGCAATGCTGTCTGATCGACCCTCGAATCGCAATTTTTGTAATCGAATCTCGTGCTCTCTTCGTTCATCCCGATAAGGAGCCGACTCGTTTCCCGATTCGAAGGAACAATTGCCTCGAGAAAATTCAGGTCAGTCGAGTGAAAACCAAAATAAAATAAAATTGAGTGCAAATCGATATTTGTTGCAAGCGTACTCCTGATGACTCGTGGTAAAAGCGTTCGGGGAAATTTTCCAATCGGGCGAATGAGTGCGCGAGCACCTGACGTTTTTTTGTCTTTAAAATTGTTTAACGTTGTATGGGACGTTCTATACCAATCCAACTTTTATTCACGCTCATTCAGGAAGATAAACAAAAATTCTACATTTTACTGTTAATGAAAATATAATCGCTGGATTGCGTTAGATTTTTTAATCCAACTTTTTCCAAAACCATGAATCATAGAAATAAAAATGAATATCAAGGATTTTAACGCTTGAGACGATTCTTTCAATAAAAAATATTAGTCACAATTTCGTTCTCGTTAATATTAATCATTGGTCGAATTATATTTGAAAAAATATTTGAAATTCTGTTTCTTTATGAAACTTTGTGTAGACTTTATTGACAAAGAATGGTTGGATCGGTAGAAAGTGTTTGATATATTTGTACAGACTGTCCATGCGTTTATTTCCGTAACGAACGAAGCTGCTGCTTCGTTGGTCGAGCGTATTTTCTCGTTCTTTCGTTTCTCCGTACAAAGTTCCGTATTATTAAATATCAAGGTGTAGCCATTAACCGCAGGAGTCGATCATATAGCCACACGCTACGTATCAACGTTATAGTGGAAGTAGTCTTGCCTGGACGTGCCGAGAATTTCCACGGCGGTCGAGTACGAACGACATACACCGAGCACGCGATCAATGGAAAAAATAAAATGAAAAATAAAAAGTAAACCGTCTGTGTGTGTGTATACAGCGTCGAGACGATCGAATATCGCGGTGCGAGATAATGTTCCACCCGTATCTCTTGTGTGAAGCCAGGTGGCCGAAAGACACCCGAGATACTCGAGATGTAACGTTGTTGGGGCGAACACGTGGGTAAATAGATCTTGGAAAAATACTTTTTTCAAAGTTTCGTTCCGAATAGACAAACCGGTGAAAAATGATATTGACGCATATTCCATTGATATTCAGATCGTACGGTCATAATTTTACGTAACTTTTCAACAATTTTACGTAACACTACGTGAATACCACAAATATTCGAGAAAATTATTAAACTCTCTTCGTGAAGGATTTTTATATTTTGAACATGCAATGTTCAATGTGGTGATGGATATTAATGGAAAAATAAGCTTCTTGATTGAGAAGTTTGGTGCGTTGGGGTAACCTCGAATTCTTTAATTAATTGCAACTCGCTGATGACTCAATAACTAATAGCTACATAAATTCTTGTGATAGAACACACGGAAAGAATTTTTAAGTAATTTTTATTGTGAAATGTTTTCTGACGGACAAATGTGCAGTTCTTCAGGTTTTTAGGAAATAAATTATACATTGCAATGGAAATCAGGAAAAATTTACTGTTGCGTGACAGAAATTTAAAATATTTTCAAGAATTTTGACTGAAATTAACAGTAAATGTTTGTGAAACGTAAACATTACTACAATAAGTTGAAAAAAGGGCTGATACAAATGAAAGTGTACGGTGCACATTGAGAAATTTGTGTGTTTGTCTTGAAAATTTAAAAAAGGAAGCTGAAATTTTCCCTGCGTTGACCAGAATTTTTACGTTCTTCGCAGTAAAATCAGTTAGGGCTAGGTCGCCTGGCCGTAATCCGTGAGCTCTGTGTAGCGCGCGTAAAAATTATGCTACGTGCTAAAATTTGTACACGCCTGAAAGTAAAATATTTGAAACTAGTGCCAATTTTTAACTGTTTGCACATTTATCACCGGGTTCAAGTTTTAATGTAATTTTTACCAAGATTTCACCGTAAAAATTAATAAGAAATTCTCTTCGTGCAAAATACATTTTACCGATATATCGAACAATCGAGAACAGCACAATTTATTTAAACCACAAAACTCTATCCTACATTATTTCATACAATAAACAAACTTTGGATACAAAATGAAAGAAATCTATTTTCTATCAGATAACAAGATCATTTCGACGAACAAAATAGCCTTGTCACTTAAAGTGTTATATATATATATATAAGCCAGTTTTATTTGCATAACTTTTTACATAAGTTTTTTACAAACACACTTAAAGTGTTAATTATTACCATTAAACAGTATAAAATACCGACATTTATTCATCTTACTTTCAAAATATTTGGAACAATGTTCAAAAATTTCCGAAACGAATCGCATCCTTGGGCCTTTCATCGATCTCTAGAAATTCGAACAGCGAGTTCGGGCTTTATAAGATAATCGTCGGTATACGATTTTTATTTACTCGTTCGTAACAGCCGAATGAGTCAGAACATTCGCCAAGAAAGGAGAGGGTTTCCTAATGGAACAGCTCACCACTCTCTCGCAGTTCTTGCACATGCACGCGTGTATATACACACCTATATACATATATACATATTTATTGGTGTATATGCATAAATTTGTGTACACATGCGTAAGCACACGTGTGATTTGCCCAGCGGCAAGCGTTTCGAACACATTGTGCGCGCGAACTCCCGTCTCTCTCTCTCTCTCGGTCTCTTGGTTTCTCTCCCTCGTTCACCTCGTCGCCACTAGTTTCCCCTCGCAAAGTCTCGACTCGCACGTGTGTGCGTGGCACGCTGTTCAATGAGACCTGCGCAAAAAAATGACAGCGTGGGCGCGAGAAGAGCCCCTCGAGCGGGCTTCCTCCTCCTCCTCCTCCTCCATTACGAGCTCGTCTGTAAATTTCTCAGAACAATCCAACTTTTTTTTTCATTACCGTGGACAAAAATCATACTTACTCTGCTATCTCGATTTAACGATATTCGTATCGATAACAAATTAACATAACACAGCGAATATTAATTGTCCCTATAGTTGTATTACAATATTGTATCGAATATTTTAAAAATATTGATAAAATCGATGGAGTTATCGGTTTTCAAGATAATCGTGGATTTTTTTTAATTTTTCATGGTTTATGAATTCTAATCTGTTCGTACTTATCACCGAGTACAGTGACCCGAGTAATTCTAACACGACACTGCGATAACGCACTATCAGCTCGTTAAGTCGCAAACAAGTCATCGCTCTCTATTATGTGACTTGGTTAAAGAAGAAGAAAAAAAAACAAATTCGCGCCAGCTCGTAAATTATACGAAATTATATTTGGTGGGACAAGTCAAATGAATGAGACTCTCGACGACGCGGTTGCCGCTGCATAAAAGACACGCTCGTTTACGTAAGTGTGTGTGTGTGTATGCTCGTACCAGTTAAATTGAAATTTCGCGTGGGAGTGACAAGTCCGACAGCGTAATCACGACTATATTTATACCAACGTTCAATCGTAAGCATCGACTACATATTTCATAGAACGCTTCTATCTCGTATCAATACTAGCAAGTCGAGCAAATTTTCTGGAATTTTTCTGGAATTTTTCATGCTTGTCCTAATCTGTTTTGTTTTTTCGAGGGGCGCCAGAACTCGTCGAACCAACACCCTCGAGGTCCTACTTACGTCTGAACATTCGCACCGAATTATTTAACACGGATCAATAAAATGTTCTCGAGTCCGTTGAACTTGTACCTACGACGCATGGGAAAATAATCGAACGATATTTCATTATTGATCTCGCATCTTGTTACGTTTAAATTGCTGCATTAATTTTTGTTCAATGTTAATCAATATTTTGGAACACGTAGTATCGATTTTTGATGGAGAATTGAACATTTGTGATATTTTTTATTTCATGTACATATAAATAAACACATTTACACACATCCGTATATATGTAGCTACGTATGGCAAAAAAATACTTACACGGAGGGAATTTCTTATTAATTTTTACGGTGAAGTCTGGGTAAAAATTACATCAAAACTTGAATCCGGTGATAATTGTGCAAATCAAAAAATCACGATAGTTTCAAATATTTTGCTTTTAAGCATGTACAAATTTTAGCGCGTAGCATAATTTTTACCCGCGCTACACAGAGCTCACGAATTACGGTCAGGCGACCTAGCCCTAACTGATTTTGCTGTGAAGAACGTAAACATTCTGGTGAACGCACGGAAAATTTCAGCTTCCTTTTTAAAATTTTCAAGACAAACACGTAAATTTGTCAATGTGCACCGTACACTTTCATTTGTATCAGCCCTTTTTTCAACTTATTGTAGTAATGTTTACGTTTCACGAAAATTTACTGTTAATTTCGGTACAAATTCTTGAAAATATTTTAAATTTCTGTCACGCAACAGTAAATTTTTCCTCATTTCCATTGCAATGTATAATTTATTTCCTAAAAACCTGAAGAACTGCACATTTGTCCGTCAGAAAACGTTTCACAATAAAAATTACTTAAAAATGCTTTCCGTGTGTTCTATCGCAAGAATTTATGTAGCTATTAGTTATTGAGTCATCAGCGAGTTGCAATTAATTAAAATTGCACATTTGTCACTCGGTTACTGTGATTTCACAGTAAAAAGTATTTAAACATTTTTTCCGTGTGGAAACGAGATATTCGACGGAATGGTATCGATAGAACACATTATCCCCCTTTATTTTGGGTTCAACAATATTAAAAGGACGCAAAATAAACACTCATTCTCATCGTCAGTCATACTATATAACATTCATACCAGATTCCACTTCACTAAGGGTCTTAGGGAGGTTCGACATGTTCGGAAGCCTCTATCTAATCTTCTTTGCTTCAAATTAAGGTTTCTTCTAAACTATATAAAATTTCTCGATGATTTTTTTTAGTTTTGTTCAGAAAGACTTTATTGCTAATTCTATATAGGGTTTTAGAGGATATCCGAATTAGAAAAATTTTGGTATCAATTGAAAGTAAAAAAATATTGGTTCGAAAAATGCCTATTTTCAATGTACCTTTTCTCAAAAACCGTACGTTCGATTTTGACCATTTTTGTTGTGCGTGTATATTAAAGTGTTATAAACAATGTGTACAGCCATTTTTTCGATATTTCGTTTCAGAATTTTTTGATATCGTTTTGAAATTTTGTTCAAATTTTTTACCACGTTTTTTTACCTTCAAATATATTTTTCTCGAGTCTGAATCGTTTTTTCAAAAAAATGGCTCGGCACATCCTTCGTTTGGATGTACTTGGTACGTCAACAAAAAATATGCCGCTACGATGAGTAGATGTCGAGGAAGGGTACATTGAAATTAAACATTTTTCGAATCAATGTTTGTCAGCTTTCAATTTCCTCCAAAATTGTTCTATTTCGAATATCCTCTAAAAACTTACATAATTATCAATGAAGTCTTTCTGAACCAAATTTTAAAAAAACGTCGAAAAATATTGACGAATTTTGAAGAAATCTTAATTTAAAACAAAGAAAAATTTTGTGACCAACTTAGGGGCTTTCGAATATGTCGAACTTCCATAACAATAAATAAATTATAAACATTCACACTACAAGCATACTTTAAATAGATAGATCTTCATTATTGGTAGGAATTACCTTGGTCCATCACTGACGCATGTTGTCATAAGTTGTATTATAAACTTTTCCAAACAAACAACGAATTATTATTTCCCATACTCATAGTTGTCGCGTTTGATTAAATATCTAGATATGAGAGTAGTGGCACTTGACAAAACGAACGACCCATGTACAGGTCGATTGGTCTATTATACCTCCTCAGGTTTGCACGATTATAAGTGCCTTTAACAAAATCAATATTATCTATTTCAGACAACACGAACGTATTTGCACCTTTGGTCACAATTATTTGACAAGGCCCTTCAAATAAATGAAAAAACTTATGGGTCCCACGATCTACATGACTGGAGATATGGGGAACTTTAAGTAATATCAGATCCCCCACTTGTAATGGAATACTCGATACACTTTTCTAGAGTTTCTTGCGATCTTCAAAACGCTTAAGTAATTGCTTCTTTGCAAGTATGAGTTTATATTCGTGGGATTGATCCACCGATATGGGGAAATTGAACAAATCGTGTATTTTATCTTTTGATTTATTGCTCCAATGTAATTCCAACGGTATGTACCTGGTTCTTCCACTATGGGTAACATTATTTAGCAAGGTTTCGATTTTGGGCAAATGTTTGGCCCATCGCGTGCATTGCTCTGCATAAAAGGTACGAACTAGTTTTCCCAGCTCCCTCATAACTCGCTCTGTGGGAGTTAATTGTGGATAGCGTATTGACGAGAGAACTACCTTAATGTCACGCTTCTTGAGTTCCTCTTTCCATATTTTAGCTCTAAATTGGAATCCATTGTCGGAAAGAATTCTCTTTGGTTTACCTATCTTTTCGCAACAATCTTCCATGATTTTCTTCACTACAATCCTCGCAGTTGCCTTCTGTACATGGTATAATTTCATGAGCTTTGACAAGAAGGCAGTCATGACGACGAAAATATATTGGACCTCGGCGGTCTACCGCGGCAACGATCCGTAAAAATCGACGGTCACAAGCTCACCAGGATAATCAAATTTTACATGACAATACTCTCCCTCCATAGTTCTCTGGAGATGTTTCACTCTCTGGTATAAATCACAACTGGCAACATACCGCTTCACATCCTTCTGCATCCCCTTCCAATGAAAGAATCTTTCTAAATGAAGCAACGTTTTGCACACCCCCGTATGCTTCATTCTATCATGTTCAAAACGAACAATAAGATGTCTTAATTTAAGAGGAACGAGAATACACCAATGCGGTAAATGTGAAACTTTACAGAACCATATTTCACGATACACAGTTCTGTATGTTGTCTGCTTGTTGCTGCGCAAGGTTATACACCAACTCCATTAACGAGGTATCATCTTCCTGATAACTAGCCAAATTTCTTAATTCCCTTTTGTAAATCGGATCCAACTCAAGTCGAGTAATCATAACCGGATGCGTCATGCTTGGATTCGTGAGACTCATCAACATCGCAAAGCATGAGATTCGTTATGATTAATGTTTCAAGGTCTCCTTGTTCGAATTTTCCGCTAGGATTGCGGCTAAAAAATCGGCTACTACATTATCTCTCCCTTTACAATATTTCACGACACATGAATATTCTTGAATTAATAGAATTCATCTGCATATCCTTGCCGTGGGAAAGCCGAGTTTTATTAAGAAATGTTAATACGTTGTGATCGGTAATAACGAGAAATGATTGTCCAAGGAGATACACGCCAAATTTGAGAATAGAATATACAATAGCGAGGAGCTCTTTCTCAGTCGTTGTATATTTTATTTCTATCGGTGTAAGTCGCCTACGGACCAAAGATATAATGTTTTTGTCATTATCGTCGTTTATTTGAAACAGAATATTACTGATCCCTTAAGGCGGGAGGTCTAATTGGAAAGGTAAAAAAAGGCCTTTTTATCCGATTTTTTTGGGCAATCAATAAAATAATTGATAACAAAAGTTCTTCCGTATAAAAGATATATATTTAGTGTAAACATTATAATTTTTTGAAAGAAATATATTTAAAAATAAGCCTTTATATATCAACGGCCGAAGACGCTGCAAAAAAAAACAGATTTTGCGGTGATCACTCCCGCGCTGCAATGGATTATCTGAAACCAACAAAACCGGGGGGGATCTTTAGTTAATGATATAATGCTCCGGTTGAACGAAGGGTTTTGAAAAATTTCCATTTTTCACAAAATGGCGGACGTTGAAAGTCAAAAATGTTGTTTTGATCAAAATTTCACTTACATTTTTGACTATAAAAAAAAAATAATTGTCCAAGAAAAATCCTTCGTTCATCGGGAGGACAACTATATATAGAAGAAGTGATATAAATTTCAACCCGATCGGTAAAGCCGTTCTCGAGTTACAGTGATCACCGACTTCGAAAACATGGTTTCGAGAAAAACGAGTTTAAAGTTTTACCTACTTACTTTGTATGGCTCTAACACGACTTCTTTCAAAGTTATGAATTTGGGCGAATAATGGTCCGATTTAAATGAAATTAGTCGGAAAATACTCGTAAGATATTGTACTTTTAGAAAATGAAAAAAAAATTGATTCTTTGAAAATTTTAACTAGACCTCCCCCGTTAATCAGATGCGTCCATTTGCAAATAAAAGGTGCGATTAATTTCGTAGTGCGAAAGTTGGACAACAGTACGTTGAAATTTTTTGTTCAAGTCCTTATATGCTCGCGCGTCTTCAGAAGTCCACAACCAAGTCGAACCCTTTTTCAAGAATGATCGGAAAAGGTCAACAAATTCGATGCGCTTTGCGCAAAATTGTCGATAATAATTACAAATATCTAGAAATTTCTGTCATTGTTGTCTATTTCGTGGCTCTTCAAAATTGACAATTCTACCAAGTTTGCAAAGATCTGGAGTTATTCCATGAGAAGTAAGTATAAACTCTAAAAAATTAATAGAATTCTTAAAGAAATGGGCTTTATCTAAACGTAGCATGAATTTATACCGACTCAATCTTTGAAATAAATACTTTTTCGAGCTGTTCTACATATTAATAAAAACCTTCCGATCAAACTAAGAGATGACCGATCTAATACGTTTAAAAATCTGAAAAATCATTGCGAAATACAAGATTTAAAGCACGTATGAAACCACTACTAGCCGTCTTCAGTCCGAATGGACTAACCTTGAATTGATCAAAATTCTCATCAAACAAAAGTGCGGTTTATTTTCGGGATTCTTTTGCAAGTGGAATCTGCCAATATCCCTGCGTCAAATCTAATGTCGTAAAACATGTTTTTCTCTTCTGTTTTTGCATTATTTCGTTCGTGATTGGAGGAGATTCGGTGTCACCCTCAATTATCGCATTAAGGCATAGTCAATATCGAGTACAATTATCGAGCATCTCGGCATAGTCTTATCCGTCCATCCTTTTTTATAATAATCCTCAATGAACTATAATATTGGCTAAATGCGCGCTCTATTACTCCTGTATCGCAAGTTTATCGCCACCGGATACAAATGTCGAGATATTGGTTTTGAATGAATTAATTTTATCTCGTGTTTCATACACGGTTGTGTTAAACCAGATTGTAGAGAAAATATTAACCCGTATTTCCATATTAAATTCAACATAACATCCGCGTGATTCCGATTTAATGACGTTAGCTTACGCGGGACAGTCTGAAACTCCTTTTCAAAAAATCATTGACAGTCAACCTCGTCGTTATCCGTCATATTAAAATTATTAGTCGGATCGGCTTCCTGTTGCAGATAATCGTAACCGATCTCGTCATCAACGTCGTCATTTAGTGATGTGATTTTCGCCTCTCCATTCTTATTTACGCGGTTTTCAAAATTGTTCATATTCTTTGCATTGCAATCATCATTAAGATTTCTCTCTATATTCGAGGACCTATACGTATCAAAGAACATATTCAAATATAATGGTTCATCATTATTCATCATTTTAGTATTGATTCTGTCCTTTCCATTACGCCCTTCTACACTATCGTCATTAATTTTTAATCTCGTATTCCCTTCCGGTTTGTCAATAATCGCCTGACGTTCATTAATTTTTCGCCAACTTTCTTCCTTTAATCTAGACATTTTAACGATATTAATACGCGTTTGTTCTATCGGTTGATTTGCGCCGATCGTACGTGGAAAGTTTCCATCGAACGTCACCCAGTCAGAATCAAGCGGAATATCGTGTATCGTCATCGTTTTATTTTCATAATTAATCATCCCTCTATTCTCATTTATCCAATCACTTTCAAATATTCCTTCCGATGTCAAAGATGGGATTACCAAAACACACGTTGGAATTTATAATTGCCAAATCGTCCTTCGATCATAATTTGAAGTTTAACTGTGCTCGATTTTTTTCCTATGGCTGTGGATACGGACATATTTATTACAGATAATTCGGTTAACTAGTGCGATTGTTTAATCTTGTTATACAAATCTTCCGATATGCAAGTAATTTTACTGCTAGTGTCAATCAAAACTTTTATAACATTATTTCCAAATCCGACAATTTACTTGGGGACGTATGATCGCTCTCTGTTGAATTGGTTTTAAACATTTTCCATCGATTTCCTCTTTCACGTCCTCTACAAAGTCCAAATATCTATGACACGACGTAGGATCACAATGCATCGTGTCCGAATTTAGTTTAAACAATTTCTCTGGTTATTCAAAATATTTTGGGATTGTTGATTGTTGTTTCGATTCATTTGACTATTTTGACATTGAATCGGTTGAAAGTGCGGTGGTAGAAATCTGAAGTCCGGAAATTGAAAGGGTTGGACGAAATTATTGCGATAATTCCAAAGGTTGAAATAATTCAACGTTTGGATTTTTCCAACATTTCCAACATTTATTGGAGAGCATTGCATACCGCTCACCCGATTATTTTATAACTTAAAATTATTACGTGGTTCTTTGTTCCGAATAAAATCATCCTGTGAGATATCGAGTTGTGCGAGAGCCTGGACAACTAAATTCGTATCAGAAAAATTAACCGTTGCTAGACTCGATCGAATTCGTATTGGAAATTATTGTACTTTAACTAAGTTGTACTAAGTTAACTTCATACTTCCTTTATTAGATTTGTATCGGCAAACAGCCCATTGATGTTTCACACGTACTTCGCTGGGAATGGAATAAAACTTCTCCTTACAACATTGTTTAAACGTTTCAAAATTCGTAATTCTTTCTTTTATCGCATCATACCAGATTTTAACTTAATCCTCAATAATGTTTTCCATTACGACGATCTGGTGCTCACCGCGTACATTTTTTATTTTAAAATATCTCTCAATGTCCTCAAGATATTCGAGATTCTGAAGATTTGTAACAAAATTCTGAAAATGTGTAACAAGACCATTTGCTAAATCACCGTTGTGTGAATTGTTTGCTGATGGTGTTCGATAAATCAGTGAACCATTTCATCTGAAATCAAGCTAGGAATCACTATAAAAATCACGTGACATCGCAGGATATCTTGACTCGGGCACCACGGGAATCGCAAGAAATCGATTCCCTTTGGAAATCTGTTGTGCCGCCAAATCTGCGAGTGACAAACCCCTCGGTTGCCGTTCGTCTCTCAAACGTTGCCACTTTTCATCAGTGTTATCGCTTCTTATCCGCTCCGTTGTCATTTCTTTTGGCTTTTTTCTCTGCGAATGTTCAATATGGTTTGAGTACTTACGCTCGTTTTGACGTGTTTCGATTGTGATGGTTTATGCTTCCTCCTTTTTGATACTGGCCATCATGTTGGTGTTTTATCTTTTATCTTTGATTTTGAGCGAGTTATATATGGTGAGTGTGAATTTTTGGTTTTTGTCACAAGGATTATTGACGACTACGTAAGATATCGAGCCAGCTAGTTGGCCGCCGATTGCGATATTTTTTATTTCATGTACACATATATATACACACGTTTACACACACACACATACACTACCGGCGGAAAGTTTCCGGACAAAAGTTGAAAACAGTTCCGGAACGTTGTTTCATGCCATTTCGCCGGTAGTTGGCCTAAGCCAATTTAACTAACACCATTTTAAAGAGCAAGGATTTCTCTTCATTGTGGCTTTTTAAAAAAAAAAATTTGCGATTGTTTTTACAATTGGCACCCAGTTTTGTAAACGACAATTTTTGGTCGTTTTTTTGTTCTTTTGCAAGTGGACCCCCTTTGCAGTAAAACCTTTTTAACGAATTTCTTTCACCGTATTCACAAAGGGGGAAGTCTAAGCTTCAAGTTCATTTTTTAGAAAATTGTCTACGATTTTTTTTTTTCGAAGATATGTCGTTTTTTGAGATAAAATAGATCGTTTGAAAATTGCTCCATAGGACGAAAACGATGAGGTTTACAACAAAACCTCAAGATGGCAAAAAGTTGTATTACTTCTTGCTGAGTTCAGGAGAATATTTGCAGATTTTTTTTTCGAAATTTTTTCTCCATCTATTTCCGGTCAGTTCGATTGATCTGAATACCATGAAAATAATAGAATACAATTGTTTACTTACATCGAAGAAACTCCGTCGTCGAACAAACCTCCGAAGGAACCAAAGTTTAATATGTAAGTAAAAAATTTAATTCTATTATTTTCATGGTATTCAGGTAAATCGAGCTGACCGGAAATAGGTGGAAGAAAATTTCGAAAAAAAATCTGAAAAAATTCTCCTGAACTCAGCAAAAAAGTAATACAACCTCATTGTTTTCGTCCAATGCAGCAATTTTCAAATTGTCAATTTTTTTCGTAAAAAACGACATATCTTTGAAAAAAAAATCGTAGACGATTTTCTAAGAAATGGACTTAAAGCTTAGACTTTCCCCTTTATGAGTATGGTGAAAGAAAGACGTTAAAAAAATTTACTGCAAAGAAAGGGGTCCACTTGCAAAAGAACAAAAAAAAACGACCAGAAATGGTCGTTTTCAAAACTGTGTGCCAATTGTAAAAAAAATCGTAAATTTTTTTTCAAAAAGCTAAAATGAAGGGAAATCCCTGCTCTTTAAAATGGCGTTGGTTAAATTGGCCTAGGCCAACTACCGGCAAAATGGCATAAAAAACCGTTCCGGCACTGCTTTCAACTTTTGTCCGGAAACTTTCCGCCGGTAGTGTATATACACACATTTACACACACACATATGGCAACGAGATAGTTAGAAATGAGATATTCGACAGAATGATATCGATAAAAAGACCGTCATCACACATCGGTACACATTGAAACGTGTGAAATTGCGAGCGAAAAATGCAACAACGTAACGAACTCCCGCCATGCACACCTCGTCGCACAATTGCAAAAGTTTACGTGCGATAGAATCATTACCTTCGTTTACGGCTATAGGAGTGGCGCGTATGTCATAATTTTAGTGCGCCAAAGTCACGTCGAAACATTGGAAGGAAAAAAAAACGTTGCCTGTTGAGGGAAACAAATGTGCGAAGAAAATTGACTTATGGGACACGTTTCGGTGATAAAAATTAGTCTCGACTATCACGAGGACACGCGATATCGACGCCGAAATACGATGCGAAGAAACATTAGTATCGAGGGTGCAGCTATCCCGAATCTCATGACGGAAGCGCATTATTTTCCTTTCCTTCCGACATACCGAAGGATTATATATTATTTATACTCGTCCTTGGCAGATGGCAATTCTACGACCTCCTCGCAACTCTTTTCCGGGTATGCACAGTTGAAATCGATACGAAGCTCACGCTAAACTACGATTTACAGAAATGCATCGACTTTGTGCGCAACTACGCTCGTTTTTATGGTTACAATTTTATTGATTTTAATAATTCATTATCGAAGAATAATCATAGTTAAATTTATCGTTATAAAGATCGTTAAAAAAATATCGCTGAATTCCTCGATCAAATGATTATTATATAACTAGCGACACGCCTCGGGTTCGCGCGGATGTAATTTACAAAAAAAAGAAGTGAAAAATGTGAAGTTAACTACAATTTAGAGAAATGCATTGACCTTGTGCGCAACTACGCTCGTTTTTATGATTGCAATTTTATTGATTTTAATAATTCATTATCGAAGAATAATCATAGTTAAATTTGTCGTTATAAAGATCGTTAGAAAAATATCGCTAAATCCCTCGATCAAATGATTATTATATAACTAGCGACACGCCTCGGGTTCGCGCGGATGTAATTTAGAAAAAAAAAAAGACGTGAAGAAAAGACTTTTCTTTACTCATTGTCAATACGAACAAATTTTGTTTGGAAGTGATGCGCGAAAGTGCTATGTATAGTTATTCATAGGAAAAATACTTAATGCTTAAGTCTAAACTCGCCCGATCTGCGAATTATTCTTTCGGTTGCTATAACCAATGATTTATTCTAAAGTATTTATCAGAATGATATACCGTAAAGGACAATTATAATCTACATTAAATGCCCAAGAATACTATGATATTTATTTGAATAATACAATCATCAACTAGTGGAGAATCAATGGATCTCCACCTGAATCCCATTCTACCGCGAACCACACAGAACTATTTATTGTTATTATTAATAACAGATCATAGTTGAAAAAAGACAGAAAAAAAAAAAATTTGGTTTAGAATTCGCTATTTTTAATTAAAGTTTTATTGAAACAAATGGTTACTGTTAGTCGTGATAGATAGAGTGATAGATAGAGATATGCCATTCGCGAAGTGTTTTTTAGGATTTTAGAAGAACTACGATTCTCTCAAAGTTTAGCCTACGTAAGCCATGTAAATTTATTTTTCAGCAACTTGGTTGCAAAATATTATTTTTTTTTTCTAGTTACAAAAAAACTTAATTAAGTTTTATCATATATATAAACCTTCCGTGAAAAATTATGTAATGATGGTGAAAACTTCATCAAAATCCGTTGCGTGGTTTAGGAAAAGTTAGCGAATAAACAGAGAGAGACGTGGACGCGAAAAGCGACTTTATTTTATACAATGTAAAGAAGAATGGAAGAAATATAAAATTGTCCGACGATTAATATCCGGTTATAGACATTCGAGATATTCGAGGGATTCGACCCAGCGAATAATTCAAAGCCATTGCAATTGTGGCTGGCACTTTGTCCCCCCTGCAATTTTTCCTCAATTTTTTATTTTTCATTTATTTATTTTTCTACGTATCTTTATGGGACTCTCGCAGGCAATTCGAATCTATTTCCGGCCTTGCTCTATTTCGACCACGAAGATATCTAGAGCTCGTACTCTCTGGTCGGTGGACAGATACTCTCTCGGTACCATAAGACACTAAGAATAGCTGAGGAGGGAATCGCAGTTACAGTTCTAGGATAAGGCATTCGCATCCAAAGCCCGCAAATTGGAACGCATTTGCTTGATCGACATTCACAAAAATTTCTTTTCTCACTCGATTTAATTTTTAGTAAGATTTACACGATAAACGTACGTTTTTTAAAAAACGGATAACATATTCTCATATGCAAGGTCTTGCGAAACCTCAAGAATCTCGATGCTAAATGATAATTCACAAAACAAAAAAAAAAAAAGAATGTAGTCCTTGTCCGAAAGCATCGCGCGCTTCTCTCTCTTGGTCGTGGAGCGTTGCACACGTGGGCGATGTTGCCTTATAAGGATTCTCGTACACGATAGCCTCTCTGACGTTTGTAGTTACCGCGCAATCGAACCTCCATCTCATCGTCTATCGTTTGTCTCTCATTTTTTTTATCACTATCGTTGGGACGATAAAACATTTAAATGGATCAAGTTAGTTATCGATTGTCAATTTTATCAGCTACGTAACTGTGAGAATGTACACTTGTTAAATTAATTAATCGATCGATCAATTGATCGTCGAATTACTTAAAAAAAAAATTACTAATTATTTTCCATATTTTCTTCGAGTTAAGAAAATGTGCGAAAAAATATTTTCACAACGTTGAAGAGAGAGTGAGAGAGTAGGCGGACTATGATCGTGCCTTCTCTATGTGCTGCAAAAATTTCATCGTCGTGTTCGTTTTCTTTTTACTTTGTAAATCCATTCACCTCGAGTCCCGAGCGCATTGTCTCGACGTGGCTCTCGATTCGCGAGAGTCTTTAAGTGTGTATATATACATGTATATTCGCAATGTTCTAGCGTCTCGGTCTTTCTCTACTTTGCTTCGACGGACACGTTCGAGTTATATTCCCGCTGATGAGTCTAGGCCACGAAAACCAGCTAGAATTTGCAACAGCGCCAGCAACGTTTCAATCCAATAATTCCGTTTGTCTCGCTGTGGTCTTCGTACGCCTGCATAATCCTTCCTAGTTATATAAAGAAAAAACCAACGGATTATTAACGAACACCGTCGTCGATTATTTTACCAATGCGTCCGTGTCGCGTTCATCGTGCTAAAGAAACATAAATTATTAATAATGGAAATTTACTTTACAAAAAAGAATTATATTTTCAATTCCCTCCCGTAGGCCGATAGAATGAGCGCCCACGAGTGAACGAAAGTTCGATTAAAGATCCAAAGTTGGTTATATACGTCACAAGGCGAGAGGTCTCTTAGAGGTTTTATTTCGCCCACACGAGCACGTTTCACTGGCCCCAGAAACTCGGACAAGCAATTGCGACATTTTCGAGCCAATCAATCTGAGGGCAGGTCAATTTTTATTTTCTCCACCGATGAATAAATTGACAATTCAAAATTACAAATCGTCGTATTATTATCTTAGCTATGTTTCCTCTAATCAATATTTTGGTACGTAATACGACAGGAAACTGTATTTCTTATTCCTCGATGCTGATAAAATCGTTATAATTGAGTTGATTGAATTAACGATTCATTAAAAGAGTAATAAAATGTCTGAATTATTTTACGTTTGACGAATCGTTTTATCAATCGAAAACAAAAACGATGGCAATGATGATTAATATTACTATACAGTAGGTACAAAAATACAGGACACAGTGATAGATACATAAATACATTTTTTGTATGAATTTTGTAGAGATAATTCTTTATAGAAACAAAAGAATTACATATATATATATTAATAATCAGTATAATATAATATAGTATATCAGTAATAATAATATACTATAATATAGTATATATATCAGTATAATATAATATGTACATATTAATAATCGGTACAACAATATATATATATATATATATATATTAGACCGTGTCATTATTGGGCAACTTTTTTTTTTTCATCCTGCACAAACAGGCTTTACACTTATAAAAAGGTAAAAAAAGAAGCCTGTATAAATTTTAGCTCAAAATATTAATATTTAGAGGTCGCTTAAACACATCTCTATTTCCCATTCAAATAACACAAGGAAAAAAAAAATTCTGTCGGAATTTTATAACACGGTCATGGCATATTCCACAAACAAACTGCCAGCAGATTCTTATGCTTTTTTGATAAACGTAGCCATTCAAGGGATATTCGAGTTCAAAGTGTATGCAAATTCATCGTGTTTTGTTAATATTACAGCAAATCTATCGACTCTATTGAAAAACATCAAATGACTTTTGTATAGATTATTAAATTTGCTATCCAAATTCTTTAATTTATAGTTAATAAATATTGATAGATGGTTTTTTTAAGGCATCTTCTCACTTTAAGCGCCTCAAAAATAGGCTGTTTTTGCGATTTTTTTTCGAGGATTTTTGCTTAAAATTATGGGATAAAACGGATCCTATGTAATAAACACATCTTTCAAGTACATGAAAAAATTTTTTTTTAATTTTTTTAAACAATTATTATAATACATCAGTAGCATCGAAAAACCCGTGTAAAAATGTTATGGTCGTGGCTTGTTGATGGTATCTCCGAGACGGGTCGTCTGAAACAAAAAAATAAAACTGTTTTAGATTCAGTATGTCAGTGGCTATAGCGCATATCATCAGATTTTTGATATTCGCGAAAATAACAAAATGGCGCACGTTTTTCGAAAAAGTAAAAAAAAACCACGATTTTTTTGCAGTTTTTTGTAAAAAAAAAATTCTTAAAATCAAAATTTCAAAAATCTGATGATATGCGCTATAGCCATAACTATGAAGCATATGTCATTCAAATTTCATGACAATCGGCCGGATAGTTTCCGAAATTTCATCAACAAAGCACCGAAAAACCTTGTTTTGAGATAACTGCGTTTAAAGTTTTGGTTGCAGAAAAATCATGAAAAAACCTTACCTCGGGTTAATCAGTTCCTTCGTCAGTTCTTCATAGATCGGTTTCAAAACCTCTTGAACATCATCAGCTAGAGCAGGAGGATGTTTAAAAGTTTCTATCTGATTGTTTTTCACTGCTTTCTTGTACTTGCACCATGAGTCTGAACAATAGGGATCGCCGGGTACTCTCAGGTAGTCACCTAACGGTCGCCAAAAAATGTAGTTAGACTCGTCCGATCTTTATGAAATTTCGAGATGACATTTTTGAAGATATGTACTTTCAAAATTTAAAAAAAAAAAAAAATCGATTTTTTTAAATTTCCAAAGTGAGAAGACGCCTTAAGACTTTAGACACTTATTTTTTTGCCAGAAAACTGGTTCTGATGAGCTTGTACTTGTCGCAATACATGTATAAAAATTGGACAAAATACTCACGACTAAAATATCATTCTTTGTTCCCAATAACAGAGAAAAACGATATTTCCTCAAATTTTTTAAAACAAATTTATTCATTAAAAATTATAAATATTTCATAATTTATTACAGAGGACAGGTTTTCTGGCAAAAAATAAGTGTCTAAAGTCTTAAAAAACCGTCTATCAATATTTATTAACTATAAATTAAAGAATTTGGATAGTAAATTTAATAATCTACACAAAAGTCATTTGATGTTTTTCAATAGAGTCGATAGATTTGCTGTAATATTAACAAAACACGATGAATTTTCATACACTTTGAACTTTGAACTCGAATATCCCTTGAATGGCTAAGTTTATCAAAAAAGTATAAGAGGGCTTTTTTGTAGAGCATTCAGTTCTGCATAAGAATCTGCCGGCAGCTTGTTTGTGCAATATGCCATGACCGTGTTATAAAATTCCGACAGCAATTTTTTTTCCCTGTGTTATTTAAATGGGAAATAGAGATGTGTTTAAGGTTGTTGTGAGGTCTAGCCATGGGGGTGAAGCATGAGCCCTATGCTTATGCACGGAATCAATGAATTGTTACCACCTGCTTGTCGTCAAATTATCGTCGTATTTAATATCATTTTTCAAGGAAAAAATGCACATCAGTTTAAAAGAATATGCATTTTTGACAAAGTGATGGTTACAGGAATTATTTCTATTAGTTTATGGCATTATTTTCGATAATTCGTTAGAGATCAATTATTGGAAGACGAACTGGCAACAACGTAAATTATGATCCACGATAATTGCTTGGGTTGACAGCAGCGTCGCACAGGTGTCATATACCCGCTCCGTTCTTAACCGTAAAATCGAAGTGTCTGTTTATCAACCATGAACATAGGTCTCGGGAAAAAATTCTTTCGTTGGAAAGGGTCGCTGAGGTAGAGAGTGCTTGTGACATCTACGCTGTTGTCATGTTTCCGAAGCCTTATATCTTGTGTGTTCAATTTTTGGGAAAATTCGCGATTATAATCATTAATAACGTTGAATCGGTACTGTAAATTATTTTTTTTAAAGCACCAAAAGTTAGTCCGATAATTCATTTAATCGTACCTGTTTTTTAAACTCCATGCCATCGTTTTCTCGGCAGATATACATAATATACTGAAAAATGTTGGAAAAATTCCCATAGACATAATGTGATGAGCACACCAAATGCTCCAAGTTTGCGATTTTTTTTCGAAATAACTGTACTGTGGATTGTTTTGAAATTTGACAGGTTGATTAGTAAATAGCTCATGAACATTCATACAAAATTTCATCTCAGTGACATCGTTTCGACCTGACCCCACAACAACCTTAAGCGACCTCTAAATATTAATATTATGAGCTAAAATTTATACAGGCTTCTTTTTTTACCTTTTTATAAGTTTAAAGCCTGTTTGCAGGATGAAAAAAAAGTTGCCCAAAAATGACACAGTCTAATACATATATTGTTATACTGATTATTAATATATATACTACTGTTACTTAAAGAAATCCATTAATTTTGTCTGCCTTTCTCTGTTCTTGTATTCCGTATATGTTTTTCAATTTCACAAGTCTGAGTTCATAGCTGCCTTTCCGATTTGCTTTATTTTCTACAAAATTGCGAAAGCGTCATACATTGTAACAGATAGTAATACTCGCTTATAGAAGCGAGAGGGCAAGTAACAGTCTCAGTTATAAAGGTTCAAGCGTAAAAAACAGTTTCTATTTCTCGCTTATAGAGATTTTCGAGGCCTAAAATGACAGGAGCTGCCAATTACTCTCTACTTATAGAGTTTTCTCGTTTATCAAGTTCTCCTTCGTCCAGGTTTGACTGTAATATTCGTAGTAATTAATTTATTCGGTTATTCAACTTATTATTTGTCAGTTGTGTCAAATTAACGCATTATTGGTTATTTAATTCGAATATACGTTTATATATAGATATATATCACGTTGATGAAAAGTAGTTGCGGTTGTTTCTCATAGATGGCCATACTTGTACTGAAACGCAGTTACTTTTTGGCCAAGTCCCCAATATATTCTCGGCACATGGTACAGGTATATATGTGTAGGAGGCCGAGCTATCGTACGAGCATGGCAGAATAAGCGCGCGCATCTCCAGCTAGTGTACAGAGCCGCGCTAAAGGAGAAACAAGGACCGAGCCACCGGTCTACCAAGATGGCCGCGTACGTGATCAGCTGTCAAATGCTGGCGACCCGCCACTACTTGCGAATTATTTACTCCAAGAAATAACGTAATAACACGATCAATTGATCGAAAAGTAGCTCGATGGACGTTCCAATGGTAAATCCAGCGATGGATTGTTTGTTGCTTCTTATTTCTCGTGCACGAGGTGTGAAAAAAACAGGACGTTACGAAGTGGGTTATGTACACTGGAAATGTCGTATCGGTACATACATTACTACATCAGTTATGTCGATTTGGAATTGCAACAACATACCAGAGGCAGAAGTGAGCACCATACTTCAAAAAGTATTGATGAAGCGCAGCACTGCTGAGTCAATTTTTTATTCAACGAATTATACGACTGCGAGCCAATTGACTCTGGGTTGAATACGTTCTTCCTATTTACTGACAGGGAATGAGCGTTAATAGTACAATGGAATTATCGACGTTATTGGACATAGCCACTTGGAACGTCAATGATGGATCAGGTTTAAAGCTGCGATTACCATCAAATAAGAGATTATCGCAACACCTGTGTGTCCTGGCGGAGTATAGAATATGATGTCCTCCGCTCTATCTCGCATCAAGCGCGGCACAAATTATGACGAGGCATTGAATGGAACAGTACGTATCAAAGAATATTAATCACTCTTTTTATAGCGAGGCTCGATGCAACATAGTGCAGTTTATAATGGGACACCAGGCAAATGGAGCTGCAAGGATAAGCATCGTCTCGTTGGTCGGTAAAACAAACGTTTGTACGAGGAACAGCTTGCGCCGCAGACGTTCGTCGTAGGAACTGTTTTATGCTTTCTCGCTGCATCGTGCTCTCCCGCTCGTGCAGAGAGGAATGAAAAAACCATCGACCAGACGACTGGCAGTGGACAAAGCTATATAGAAACGTCGTGGAAATAATTCGATAGGACACGCTCCTTGGATTCGTTCGTTATATAGATCGAAGCAATTGGTTGAAACAACCGTAACTAAAGAGACACAATGTTTTTTCTCATCCTCTCTTTGAAATTGTGTCTGCGAATATAATCGTGACGCGAACACAGCGAGTATCAAGGCTCGAAGCGTTATACAATTCTCTGTTGAACAGCGGAGACACCAGTCGCGTCAAAAGAATAAAGGTCAAGGGTGTGCTTGTTGCAAGACTGGATTTAAAAAAAAATTGTCATGCCCAGTAAGGCAAGATTTCGCAGTTCCTTTTAAAGGATCAAGTCAGGGACAGATGTAACAAACCGTGTTGGGGCACGCTCGTTGCTTTTTTCGTCCCGTTCACTGCTGGAGACTTTAAATATCGACCGACCACTTGAATGTCCGTTTCGCTCTGTTCTTTATCCGCGCTCTAAGAACAATTTTGATTAAATTATCTTAAAGATTGTCTTGACTTTTTTTTTTACTGAAACTGGATTAGCTTGTAATACTCGATTGCAATTGAGAATTCTCTTCTACCCTGGGAGAAAACTCGTACAGCGCAGCATACTCGAAAGCATGCTTCGTCTCACGTGCACCACTCCTTTCTGCATGTATTTTGCATATTGCCCGTGCAATTTGCTATAACACTATAGAGTGCCTAACAAACACTGTTCACTTCGCATACAGCTAGTGAAATGAAATGCTCCGGCAGAACACGCGGCGTATCGATTCTGGCATCCTCGGTCGTCTTCGCTGCGTACTTACGTCTCTATATTATCTATTAAACGAGTAAGAATTTTCCGCAAAAAAATGAACACACGACTTTGTAGCAAAAGATTGAAAATGCAAGAAAGGAATATTATTATTGTTCCCATTCAGTTTTCAAGTTAAATATTATTTCAGACGTTCTACAATTTCTAAATTTCAAGCGGATGAATCATCGTGTGATATATTTTGTATTAAACAAATACGTATGCACGCAACAAAAACTATATGTAGCTAACGTAACGCAACGGTGGAGGAAGACTAGCGGATCTGCGGCAGGATGCTGTCGCTTAAATTTAATGCCCAATAGACCGAGCGCGGATATGATTGTGTATTGGACCCCCGAACCCATGAGAGTGCATAACTGTGCTTCATCGACCAACACCGGAAAGGGTTCTGTTTCATTTCAACACTCGGTTTAAAAAAAAAATGTCTCACTTCCGGATTTTATCCGCATAATCGCAATCATCCATTTTCTTTTTCTTTTCGTCAAATTAATTCTATTCGTGTATTTAACCAGGGGGTCACCGAGTGTCGTCGAGCCGTGTACCACATGCATTAAACCACATGCAACTCTCAACTTGGCAAGAAATGCAAGCGTTGTACCGTACGAAGGAGCGACGAGAGACACAGTCGTGTTCGAAACGAACGCTGTGAAATAAATATGGGCCGTTCCTCGAAGTCACGCATCACGAGTTATACGTGCTCCGTTGGCTCCAACAGTGAGCTATCGTGTGTCGTGAGCATCGATGTATATGGATGTCCGAACAAACTCACCGAGGATCACGAAACACGTTTCGATCGAGAAAATTTATTTGCACCAATTGTGTAAAAAAAATTCACGATCCACGTTGGCAAACGTGATTTCTATTTCTTTTTCAAAGGGGAACGAGAAAATTCACGGTCTTCAAGTTCGAAGATCACGATCTGTGAAGGATCAAAGTGGCAGAGGGATAATTTTATGTTCTCCAACAGAAATTTTCAAACAACCACTAGGCAGTCGAAACGATGTTACGTTAACGGTCCAGTGATAATTTCTTCGCCTTATTATCGAAGCTCGCCTAATCGAGTAGAAGGAGTGAGAGAGAGAGAGAGAGAGCGAGACAAGAGAGAAAAGTCGAATCGTCCTGGAAACAGTTCCATGCCTTGCCAGTAACAAGACGACACTCGTTTGCGAAGGAGTCGTCTTTCTTGATCGAAGTTGAACACGTACAGAATCTTTTTTTTCACGAAAGTTCTTCCTTCTACGCGGCATTGATCCAACAAGTGGTGACATCACAGACTCGTCTTTCACAGCAGATTACTCGAACGACAAATTTCAGTTCTGTCTTCGTATCGTTTGAATTTATATTCACGATAGCAGTGCGGTTTATCAATTTGTTTATTTATATCGTACGTCTGTTTTATTGATAGATCGATTGGATTTATTTATCAAATTTGGTCGATTCCAAGTACGAGCGGGTGGGGAGAACGCATTAAAATAATAATCAAATGCGTTTATGAATCGCCGCAACGACGATCCTGTCAGTCGATCGTGTCGAGCCGTCCGCTCTGTATCATTCGATGCCCTCCCCCCGGACACTCTCCTCTCTGTAAACGCGTATCGTATGTCCGCTCAACCTTGACCCATACGTCGTAATAAACCGAGGCACAGGCTCCGGCGCCGCATCGAGGCGAAACCGCGGGATTAAAATTTCGAGGATTTTTCCGTTTTGTTTTCGGGACCGGAGCAAGGATAAGGGACGAGAAGAGAAAAAGGAGAGAGAACAAACAAGCAAGTAGAAGGAAAAAAAAAAAGAAAACCGGTCCACTCTCCGTCTCTCTTCTCCTGGAGATCTCGAGCATTGCGGAGTTTTTATTTCCACTTGGTTTCACTCTCTCCGCTTGATTCCCTAATTCTACCCCAGCTTGGAAGAGAGTGCATCTCTCGTGCATTCTTTTTCTTTACGAGAGAAAGAATCGGCGCTTCTATTTCGGCTCAGTCGACGTCTCGCTCCGATCACTCGTGGAACTTAAATCGTAGGATAAAAGTGAAATTGCGATGGGTGTCTTCGTTGAGAAAGTGAATTCGTAGTCAGACGAAGCAATTTTCGAGGAGATCGATGAAATTTAAATTGTATTTACCCTCCCAAAGTTTCATCTACTTTAACATTTTTTGTCTTCAATATTTTGCTGGATTTTTCGTTACATCTTTCAATAAATTCAGTGAAAGATCGAAGTAAAAGCAAAGATCGATGTGCAAAATTAAGATATCGAGTCAGGACAATCTGCCAGCAGCGTTGGATTTGGCAAATCGGATCAAAAATCTTATCAACGATGAAGAGTTCGAAGTTTGCCTCGCATTGAAAATGTTGTTTCCAACGATTTTATTTTTACACCAGTGAACAATTTTGATGGATTGGCTGAGCAAATGTGTCTGTGGCTCAACAGCCACGGACTCGCAAAATCCAAGCAAGAACAAACGTTCGAGAAAGAAAAAAACCTCAAAAACAAAAAAAGGAAGTGAAAAATATTTGGAAGAGACGAATCGTTGTGGCGAAAGTGAATCCGAGATTAAGTCGAGGAATTGTACGAAACTCGTTGCTTCGGTAAAAGGACAGCAGGTCGATGATAGAAATGAAAAACTGGATATTTGCGATGACAAATTTATCGGTGATATCAATTATAGCCTGGGGAGAGAAGAGAAGAAGAGAGAGGAGGAGGATCACTACGAGAATATTTCTTGGAACGTTTCAAAAACTAACGAAGCGAGAAACGATGAGAAGAATCAACGAGATTTTATGGGGTCGTCGCCCTCGTGCCAACTGGAAAATCTCAGTCCCCCCGTGCTCAATGGTGGATATCGAGGAAAAACGATGAGATCCAACATTGTCGAGGAACAACGACGATCAAATTTTCAACAACGAGAAAGATTGAGTTCGCCAAAGTTACAAAGAGGCGAGTCGTCGAAGAAACGAACAAACACCCCGGCACATTTGCAATCGGAAAATCGTTTACACTCGAGCGATCACGAGACTTCGCCAGACTCGTCCTTTCATGGAAGAAACAAGTTTGACAATCAATCTTCAATTCCTCCGAGTCCTGTGAACCAACAAGACTTTAGGACGAACTCAAACTCGTGCAGTTTTGTCATACCGATGTCTTCCAAAAAATCACGAAAAATCGAGAAGAAAGTCACCTCGCAGATTCCCAAACCTTCCAAGAAGACTCAAAGCAAGAACATGGAGAAGAAAACAGAAACGCCAAAAATTGATAAAAATGGTACATGAATTATATAAAAATGCGATTTTTATATTTTTGTGTAATGTTTTTCAAGATAAAATAATGAGAAAACGATAGTCCGAACGTACACCCTTTTTTTTATCTCGCAATCAGTCGCATCGCAATCCTTTCAATCGACACTCCCATTTTATTTTAATCCACGATCCATCCAAGTCTCCGAAATCTCTCTAAAGAATTATCCATGTATATTTTCACAACGCCAACAATATTTTGTATTTGGACAATTGAAAAAGTTATTTGTCGATGGACAGAAAAATTGACTCGACTATTCGCTTTCAGACCAAGAACCAACGTGGAATCGCCAAGCGTGACGCAGTCGTGCGGAATAACCACTTATGTAGCATCTGAATTCCGGGGATTCCCTCTAAAATTAGATCCTAATTTAGCACGCGAACAAATCGTCGAACCAAGAGAGTTTAAATTACCGTTCTCGTGGTGGCTTTTGTCGTCGATCTCTCCCATTCGCAAACCAGACGTGCCCTCCTAATTTCATACATTAAAATTATCATCCTCCCGGTTAAATTAATGTCCGTGAATCTGCGATTGACCGAGAGACATTCGATAGAACACGACTAGAGAACGAAAGAACGAAGAGGAAGTCATCAAAACCATTATCATTCAACATTCCTCAGTTCCAATCCAACTTCACGTCTCCGAGTTCTCCTGCCTGATTATTAATTATTGTTATCTTGATTTTATTTCGCAGGTCGTGTTCACTCGGCTATTGTGTCCGCTGTCAATTGGGAGCAAAGAAGCGTGACGGTAGAATGGTTCGAACGAGGGGAAACGAAAGGGAAAGAGGTGAGTCGTGAAATATTTATTTTCATATCAATATTATCGTTCCTTCATAACTTCATAGAGCACCATGTTTTTTCTTCGACGAAACACCATGTTTTTTCTTCGACGAAACAACCTCGTTGTTTATTAGCTACAAACGTGTTTACATACTTTTTTCTTGAGAAAGCGCATTTCGCAGGGGAAGATTTCAAATTTATTGCCGTCTTCTTGTTTCTCTTGTTCGCTGCATTTTTCTTTCATCTTTCGTGAACGATCACGACCTAGGTCATGGTTACCCGGTCTATTTTCAATACTCGAAGACGTCTTATGCAATGCCAAAAGAGTGGCGGCAACCTGCGGGGCCGCTACCTCGCTCTCTGCTATTGGGAGCGCTATTCTATTTCCGAAAAGTTTCTTCGCCAAGCCAGTTTGACGGGACCCGCGAAGGCGAAACTCTGGAAATCAAATTGCTCTCCCTCGATTTAAAGATTACTCTTTCCCAAATATATCGGTCGATAATATTTTTTATCAGTCTCGTTTTTGTTTTCGATCAAAGCAAAATCGTGTTTTTCGTACCGTACTATGAATGTCTTTAAAATCCAAGAAATACTCGTCATCGTTTAATAAAATTTGATCCTCGGAGTAATCGACGATCTATAATCGCTAATATGTGGTCGCAGAGTCTGATACCCCGACGAAAGGTCGCCTTTCTCTAATTATGTGCTCCGTGATGATTTTCTTGTAATTTTCATTACCTAAAAATAATCATAAATTTTCAATTACAGGTGGAGATCGATGCGATACTGGCGCTCAATCCGGAGCTCGTACCGAAATCTATGCCTCCGCCACAAATCAACAATATGCTGTCGAACACCGGAGTAAGGGTGAGTCTTGTATTATGTTATTTTATCAAAAATAAAAATACACAGACACACCCGTATGTGCATAGACCGTGATAAAGTACAATTTCTATGATAAAAAAAAACGTAATCTTCGAACTTGGAACATCGAGACGTCTCGATTTTCAAATCGCGATAAGCCCAGGGTACAACGACCGTAGAAATGTACAATAACGTACAAACGTATTAAACAGTCTCGGTATGGCAGCTCCGCGTTACTTTATTATCGACTCGGAATCGAATTTTGTTGACGCGTTGCCCGTGACGACCACGTTCTCTAACCTGTTCCATCGAATACACGTACAATGAAGTAAAATGTGCCGGTCTTCCGACCGCGGTGCATCGCCAGCATGTTCCAGTATCTTATCGTCTTCCAGGTATATTTTTAAAAACGATAACAAGTTTCAATCGCAAGAGTACAAAAATTACCTAAGAAAAAAAATCGTCGCTTGATGCAGGTCACGATTTCTCGCGTCAGTTTTTCTCACGATGTTTCGCGTTTCGATCGTTCCTCGTCATGATAAAATTGTGATACATTCGTTTCGAAAAAAAATACACCTCGATCCCCGACGTCCGATCTATTTCTTGTTTAATTAAAAAAAAAAAAAAAAAGTGTCTAGTCTCGTCGCTGACGTTGCCGAAGTTTTTGTCGACACTCGGGTGTGGAGAGTGACGATGCTAGGACGGCGTCGATTGAGACGACCTCGGTTGCGAGAATTAATAAAAACGTTATTTTGTCTCTCTCGCTCGCGTTCTTTCTTTATCGAGACGCAAAGTTTTTTTTTTTTTTGTTCTCACTTCTCTCCGCTCGTGTTTCGAGGATCGGTAAACGACTCGCGAATTAATCCAACGGTTCACGTTAGCGCTAAACCGTCTTAAGAATCGACGTCCCGAATTACTCGTTAACCATTTACAACTCGTATATAACCGAACGATCTTAAATTAAACTCCGGCTCAAGCTACTAATCTGGTAACGTCTTCTCCCTTCCTTCCCTCACGGACGCTGCTCTCTTCTTTATCTCACTCCTCTGCCGATCTACGGATGCCTACGGATCTCTCGACGACCCTGGATCACACCACGAAACAATGAAAAACAAATTGTTCGGCTAAATCGAAAATCCTGCGGTCGATTTACGTTTGAAAAATCTTAATCGACTCTTCTATTCCCATAATTTCGATAAACCTACGTTTCTTATTTTACATTTTTCTCAATTCGTGTATGCATTTTGTTAATTTTGTTACAATTATTCCCAACGTTCATTGCGTTTCAAAAAAACAATTTAATTTTTCTTTCTACGGATACCAATTTTTTTTACCAATGAAAAACAAATTGTTCGGCTAAATCGAAAATCCTGCGGTCGATTTACGTTTGAAAAATCTTATTCGACTCTTCTATTCCCATAATTTCGATAAACCTACGTTTCTTGTTTTACATTTTTCTCAATTCGTGTATGCATTTTGTTTATTTTGTTACAATTATTCCCAACGTTCATTGCGTTTCGAAAAAACAATTTAATTTTTCTTTCTACGGAATCCAATTTTTATTTACCAATGAAAAACAAATTGTTCTGCTAAATCGAAAATCCTGCGGTCGATTTACGTTTGACAAATCTTACTCGACTCTTCTATTCCCATAATTTCGATAAACCTACGTTTCTTGTTTTACATTTTTCTCAATTCGTGTATGCATTTTGTTTATTTTGTTACAATTATTCCCAACGTTCATTGCGTTTCAAAAAAACAATTTAATTTTTCTTTCTACGGATACCAATTTTTTTCGCGGCACGTTCGAATGCAAAACAAACAAAAAAAAAAACGAAAAATGATCAGGATTCTTCCGGCGAGGAGGACGAGGGTGTGGACGAGCTGGAGAACCCCGAGGACGGTTCACTCGGACGTCACGGTGGTCACACCGCGAGAAATGGCCTAACATCCGCAACGCTTCCTGTACGAGTCACATCTCGTCTTTCGGTAACGCGCACCCATTCCCCATGCATATAATCCTTCTTGTATTTGTATACATCGATTATATATATTTATATCCTCTCCTGCAAAACCTGCCTCGCACCCCTTCTCGCAATTCTTTGTCCGCCCGGACAAAACTTGATAAACGTTGAAGCACATAATCAAATTGCAACTTGCAGGTTTCATATGGGAATCATCAATATTTCTTATAGGAAAGATTCAAGACGAAAATCTTATAAATGCAAACATTTCCAAGAAATTACTTTTCTTAGCCACGGATTTAATATCTTGCGTGTTTTTTTTTTTTTTTTTTTTTTTTCATTGGCATTTAAAAAGCAATTATTCCAAGTTCGCGTGTCCACAATTCCTCGAAGGGAAGTACTGGTTTGAAATAATTCACCGCAGTCAAGGATATGATATCGCCAAACTTTTACACAATGTGGAATTTTTGTTTTCTTTTTCTTATCAGGGACTACAAAACGGGGCATATCGGTCACGTTTAAACAAATGTATGATACACACACATTGACGCTTTTTATGGCGGATGGAAAGGGGGAGGGTTTTTCTTCAATTATTCACGAATCTTTAGCACCGCGACGAATATCACCATATATAGTTTCATTTTTCCGCTTTGCATATGAACGCACAAGTCGGCACACCTTGCTCAATATCTTTCAATGTTTATTAACCGTTCTGTGTTTTTTGTTACTTTTTCCAGCATTCCACCAGACCGTACATTCCCGTGAAAGGTTAGTATTCATTCGTTTCTTTTCTTTAGCCACAATCTCCATTTAAACTCGAACAAACTATCCAAAATGTAAACTCTGCAAATCGTAAGTTGTACGCGATACTTTTCTCAATCGTTTTCCCTCATTTCGGGAAGAGGGATACTTTTTTTTTTTTTTTGCAAATTATCATTTTTTCTAGAGACGATTGTTATTCAATTTTTTTGAAATATTTAAAGTACGTAGGCTTGAAAATGTTGAATATTTGGTTCTCGCTGAAACAAAGCTTGTCTCGATGGGGGAGGAAAATTAACATGATGAGAGCTTGCATATGTATGCACGCCCCATTCTCTCGGACATTCGTGGTGTTTGCTGTTAGCCGTGACACCAGGGTGAATTATCTTACAACACGGTCTAACCCCCTTCCCTCAATACAGACAACCCGCGAGTTCCCAGTGTGTTCCGTTACAACTCGATGTGACTATCGATATTCATACGCTGTATAGAACACGAGGCCGGCAACGTCCGAGGGTTTCTATATAGCTAACGGCACAAGGGCAAGGACCCCGCTTGGTTTATAGACAGTGCACCACGTACGCTTGTCCGAGCAGGGTGGTTCCCTCGTTCTCGCGCATTCTCTTCAACCCCCAATTTATATTTATGTAAAATAACGTGAAAAAGAATTAGTTAAAAACCTTGTGGAAAAGATTGATTGCATAATTCTCGAATCAATTAGTGGATTAATTAATTAGAAAATTCGTACAAAGTTGTTCGGTCGAGAAACGCGTGTTGTTGTACAAAATTGTAAATCATGAAATTCGTACCGTGGACATACTGTTTCAAACGAAGAAATAAAATAATCGATGAACAAGTGACCGAGATAAAAATCGTCTCTTCCGAAGCCCCGAGTAATACGAGCAATAAAATCGTTACAGATTCCTCGCGAGTTTTAAATTCGACCTCGATTGTTTTTTCTCGGTGCAATGTAATAGCTTCGAATCGTAAAATTGCAGCTGGCTCAAACAGGCAAATACCACGACAACCAGGAGGTTGCCGTCCGACAAACATAATGCCATCGGCAACATCGGTAAATGGCAACAACGAGAGTTACGCAGGGCTGACAGGACGTCGTGAAGTCGAAAATATTCCACCAACTCCGATGTTGCCCGTTAACGTATCGAGTTCGTTGATCAAGCAAAAAGCGATTCAGCAGCAGCAGCAACAACAACAACAACAACAACAACAGCAACAGTTGCAGCAACAGCAACAGCAGGCCGTATCGAATGCCCAACAAGCGACGCAGGTCGAGAATGGACGTGGTAGACGTTCCAACGTTGTTAAAGAGGTAGAAAGATTGAAAAAAAATCGCGAGGAGAGAAGACAGCGTCAGGCTGAATTGAAGGAGGAAAAGGAGGCCTTGATGAACCTCGATCCTGGGAATCCAAATTGGGAATTTCTCGCTATGATAAGAGAATACCAGAGCAGCATAGATTTCAGGCCTTTGCGAGAATCCGATTCTGTCGAGGATCATCAGATAACGGTGTGCGTGAGGAAACGTCCGTTGAATCGCAAGGAAGTGAATCGCAAAGAGGTCGACGTTATAAGCGTACCGAGCAAAGATCAGATGGTCGTGCATGAGCCAAAGGCTAAAGTAGATCTAACCAAGTATCTTGAGAATCAATTGTTTCGCTTCGATTATGCCTTCGACGAGACTTGCACAAATGAGATCGTTTACAAGTATACGGCAAAGCCACTCGTACAAACGATCTTCGAAGGTGGTATGGCCACGTGTTTCGCTTATGGTCAGACCGGTAGTGGTAAGACTCATACGATGGGTGGTGATTTCAACGGCAAAACCCAAGATTGCAAAAAAGGCATTTACGCCATGGTCGCCAAAGACGTTTTCAAGTGTCTGAATTTGCCGAAATTTCGACCGCTTAATCTCATTATATCGGCGAGCTTCTTCGAGATTTATTCCGGCAAAGTTTTCGATCTGTTGGCCGACAAGGAGAAACTCAGAGTTCTCGAGGATGGAAAACAGCAGGTACGAATATAAAGAGTTTGTTCCATTGGTTATAATCGACTCCACGAAAAACCATAATTACTTAATATTTGTATGCTTTGGCTTATTTTTTAATAGGTTCAAATAGTCGGATTAACGGAGAAAGTCGTCGAATCTTGCGACGAGGTACTGAAGCTTATACAGCATGGCAACAGTGCTCGTACAAGCGGTCAAACGAGTGCAAATGCCAATTCTTCGAGATCACACGCGGTATTTCAGATAATCGCGCGAACAGCGAGCACTCACAAGGTTCATGGGAAATTCTCGCTTATCGATTTAGCTGGCAACGAAAGGGGTGCCGATACTTCCTCAGCCAACAGGCAAACGCGTAAGCTGTCGTTACATACACCAAGTTGTGACGTTACAATACAGTTTCAGTTAATCGTTAATTTCCATTTGTATTTATGCAGGAATGGAGGGCGCAGAGATCAACAAATCTCTCCTCGCGCTCAAAGAATGCATACGAGCTTTGGGAAGAAAAGGTACCCACTTGCCCTTTAGAGCCAGTAAATTGACGCAAGTTCTCAGGGACAGTTTCATCGGTGAGAAATCAAAGACTTGCATGGTAAGTTACTTTGAAGATCTTTTCTTTGATAACGATAAACGAAAATCCGAACATAAACACGACGTGATCTATAACGTGATTTTCGTGGCCGTAGATCGCTATGATAAGCCCTGGAATGACGTCGTGCGAGCATTCGCTGAACACTTTGCGTTATGCCGATCGAGTAAAAGAGCTCGCTGCGACAGATCCAACAGAAGTTAAAGCTTTGACTACGGAGGATCAAAGGGTGTTGAAGATCGGCGATCAGGCGAATAACAGCGCACTCTCGGACAGCGATCTCGCACAATTGAGATCATTGAACGTGCGTATTATTTGCAAAACTACGACCAGTTCCGAAGAAAAACCACGCGATCTTTATTGTTTCATGTACTTTTCTGTTTTAATAAATTTCACCATTAGGAGGGAGAAATTTCGCAGGATCTTTATACCTTCCACGAAGCGGTGTCAGCTCTCCAAATGCTCGAGGAGGAAGTTCTTGACACACACAAGGCAGTTATAGATAATGCGACGACTTTTCTAAACGACGCTCACAGCGTTTTCAGTGCGACCCACGAAGTCGATTACGATCAAGAAGGTAAGACCTTTTATCCTTTAATTTGTTTAGCACGAAACATGAGTTTTTATGCCTATTAGTCCTCGTTGTGCATTTTTTTTTTTATAAACGTTGTAACTCGTACGTTCTCGTAATTGATCATCGTTCTTTCTCTTCTTTCAAAAACGTTCTCATCCACCCTGTAATAGTTGAGAATCATGAATTCTTTTGATGGCAGGATTTAAAAAACGTCAAAAAAATATCGCCAAGACTTACGACTTTCGGGTCTTACGGATGTTGCTCCCCACTTAGCCCTCACGCTCGTTTAAAAATAGTTCCCTAGCTCCCAGCAGAGTACAATCCCGTGTGGAGTTGTATCTTAAGCGAAAAAAATCTTATAAACGAAGTTAATAACAATGAAAAAAATAAAACGTGGGAGATCTGAAACATCACACAACTATCACTGTGCCTCGCGTTTCATGACAGATGCGCGCACTAAGCCTAGATCAGAATCGATCTTCGCCTTAAGCAGCAACGGGAAAGACGAGCTGGGCGATTCACTCGATACGTCTATTGCGTTTATCGATTCATCGGACACCGAATCAGATTATGAAGCAAGCAACCAAAAATCGCACGAAGAGCCCTTGAAGAATGAATTCTTGAATCGTTCCCCATGGAGGTACGAGACGAGACGATCCAGTCACTCTAGCGGCGCAAGTTCCATCAAACCTGGAAGAAAAACACCAAGGATCAAGAAAAAACGAAGTTCCAACACCTCGTTGCCATGTAAACAAACATTTTTAAGCAAAAATTCGTGCGTCAAGACAACCTTGATGCAAAAGAAAGCATCCAACGCACCCAGAGGCAAATGGGCCACGACAGGAAAAAAGAATAACTCCAAGTACAGTTGGACCGGCGTTTTTAATGAAAAACGCGCAAGACGATCTATATTTGCGTACGGTAATAATTCGACATACACGGACGCAGATAACGAAGAGAAGACGACATTTGACTCGTTGACGAGATCGTCGAGTCCCATCGATGAAAAGTTTTACTACAGCTATGATTCGGAGATCGAGGCGAAAGTGTTTAGTCTTAATGGTTCATCGAAATTATTAGACAGTTCTCCGCGTCGTAAAGATTCGCGGGAGCAGTTTTGCAACGATCCTCGACTTAATCCCAATAAAGGAAACGATGATTCCGAGACGTCTTATCACAACTGTGATCCTAACAACTCATACAGTTCTAACGGCTGTGCCAATTTAACGGAACGACTGAATTTCGCGGATCCTGACGAGAGAACAGGTTCGAGGCTAGTTCCGTCCGGTCTTCTGAAAAATTGCCGATTTAGCTCTTGCGAAAACGCTACATTCAGACTGACACCCAGTGCCAATTCGACACTGATCGGATCACCATGGGCAACCGCGAGAATGAGTTTAAATGCAACTAAACATGTGGAGTGCGTTACTGGAACAAATGAGCTAGATGACGACGTCTTCGTTGTTCAGACTCACTGTGACACTCACAAATCTACCGCGAACTTATGGATTACCGAAGACACGACGGAAAGTACTTCACCGTCGTCTTCGGACACTGCTCATTCGAATCGTGGCGAAACGCGCATTAAAAAACCCTCATTTATTCGAATTTTGGGAAATATTTTTCTTACCCTAATGAAAAATGTGATATTGTTCTCAATTCTACCAACAGTCTATGTTGCATTTTTTATTTACGTTCAGAGGTTGAAAGATACAGACAGAGAATTGCTTTAAAAGTTTACTTTTACCCCGAATCGATGATACGAGTGCAGCTAGAATTGACATTTTTCTTTCCTTTTTTTTATGACCTTTGAATTATTAAATATTTAGAAAAAGATGTGTTCTTCCCTGTGAGCAAATCATGGTTCTTAGATACGCAGTTCTATTACTCCAGGTCCAAGGATTTGTAGCGTAACACTAATCTATCCCAGTTTTTTTTTTATAAAGCATGATAGCATGTCTTCGTGTGTTGCGCTTCTCTCAAACGAAGTGTGTGCCACCGTGCTCGTATAAAATAGTATATATATATATATATATATATTATAAGTAATATAAAATTTTATCGCGATGTGTTTACTTTTTCGATTTTTTATGCTTATTATCGATGATCATGCAGTGTGGCAAAAACAAATAGAAGAATATATGCCGCTCTACACGTATTTACAAGAATGTTTGTGCCATAATATATACATACATATAGATAAATCAATCGTTTATAATATAGAGGAAGACTATTATGAAATAAATTTGGTTACCTAAGGCAAGTTGTGAAGAGCCGAGACTTTTGTCGAATCTCGTTTAGCTTGTAAGACGACAAAGAACGAGTCATTTGAAATAGCGCATTTTCTCTTATAAATCATAATATATAATGAAACCTCCGTTATAATGCCAGAAAACCTTACAGATTTGAGACGGAAAAGAACAAAGTTTGAGTCACCCTACCTCAGGAGGTTCTCGTTGTCGAGACGTCTCATTGAGAGAATGCAATTTTCGAACGGTACGATATTCACACTTTGAACAAACAAACCAAGAAAAGAAAGGAAACTTTTTTTTCTAAAGCTCATAAAACAATCGCTTTGTTGTTTAATATACGTATTCAATTGGCGTACACTAATAATATACGGGCGGTCTTCGAAATTTATCATCAAGGTCATCACACATACTTTTCTATGTTTTTACACTTGTGAAAACCCGCAAAAATAATATTTCTTGATGGTACATAGTTTCTCTCATTCGCGTCAGGTCGCTTGTTATTTTAAATCAACAAACTCTGGCAGGTCAAACTTTGATCTTTTCTATGGGTTTTCTAAACCATGTACGTATAGTCCCGTTGATGAAAATGATGAAAAAAGAAATGAAACAAATCAAAAGGAACCAAAGGCATCGGGTGCACGTTCTAAATCGTACATGGACTCCAAAAATCAACAACACCAATTTAAACAAAAAGCTTATTCAACTTACGTCTGCTTGAAAAACAAAGTTGCCACTTTGATCTTTCATGAATTGTAAATCGAGCTGATAATTGTTAATAAATGTTATTTTTGTGGATCCCCCAAAAAAAAAAAAAATTCTAACAGATGTATGTACAATTTTTGCGTTAATATCACCTTTTCTAACAAGTGCTACACATGAAATTTATTAGTTATCTCTAAAATAATATTTTTTTTCTTCCGATTGTCTAATTCGCACTAATCGCACAATGATGATGTTTTTCTCGGTCTAGTAAATGTCACGCAGATATAATTCATAGTGAACGAGTCAACGCACCATCGCTTTTAGCATAATAACGAAAGAAAAATATCACATGACAAAAATAGCAACACCGGGTAAATCGCCGCCGGATTTCGGATCTGTCGCTCGAAGAACCACGACAAATTTCGCACAATAATTGGAAATAACCGCAATCCACGTTTTCGCAAACTCACGTCCCATAACAGAGGCCGATGGGGGTTGCGCTTTTTCTCACACATTTGAATCACGTCCCTAGGTTGACGGGATTAAATATTGTTTGTTTCAGCGTACGCCCAAAAGTGGGAGGATTTGCTGATTCAACATCGTGACAATGTCAACGCTGCATTGGATCAAGTTAGTCAGTTTCGAAGTCAGCTTCTCGAGGAGGAACAAATCAGCCAGAAGATGACGCGACCTCGCAATCCACGGTACAACTAATCTCATCTACTTTTCCGCTTTAAGAAAAGAAAAAAAAACAAAAAAACGAAAACAAAAATTAAAGGAAAAACTAAAACTGTACAAGAGGAGAGAAACACAAACATGAAACGGGAAATGCCGCTATTACCGATCGTGTCTATATGCGCTCCGGGAAAACGCGCCAACGAACGATTGAGCAAGCTCTTTCGGAGATTTGTTCTAAAACATTATAAACAGAAGGGAAAAAAAAAAGAGTAAAAATGCAACAACGTCGATTCAGCGCTGCGTGCACGCGAATGACTGGACCGTGAAAAGAAGGACGTTTTCTCGGAAACCTCGCGGACACGAATCACTCAAAAATTATCCATGACGAGGGAAAAGAACGGAGTAGCTTTTAAATGTGTACAAGAGAGAATAGTCGATGGAATTGGCTCGGCGTGGAACGTAGACGTTCCCCGGATAACGGCTCACCGTACCACCACTTACTGGAAGAACGGAAAACAAATCAAAACGAACAAATTCGTCGTTCCATCGAGAGCCTCGTGTAGATCGGATCTGGCGTCACGAGAAAGAGAGAGCTCGTGGAGCTTTCCCATCAATTCCGCCAGCCGTTCTTATATTTTTATTTTTTAAAATGATACCAAAAGTGCGATGTGTTTGTCTCGAAAGCTTGCTGCAAAATAATATTTCCAATTCGGCGAATTCGCGCTCATTGAGCAAAGATAAATTGTATCCCAAGATATCAAACCTGCCGACTTTTATTTCATTATTTCTCGACATAAATATTCACGTTGGCATATTTGCACACATTTTATTCAAAATAAAGACGAGTACGTATCTTGAATATAACGAAAGTACTCGTTCGTGTCAGAAATTTACAACTGCCAACCAGAAAAATACCACAAGACGTGCAAAACCATTTACTATTGTACGTGATCCACGCTCAATCGCGCATCGATTTCTTATATATTTCTTACATATATGTGTGTGCATGTGTGTGTGTGTGTGTGTGTGCGCGCGCGCGTGTATATGTGTGTATGTGTGCGTGTGCGTGTGTGTATGGGTGTACACACAACACACAAATATATGTCGACATAAATTCCGGAATAAACATCCAATCTGGAAACATAGTTGTCGAATTGAGCGTTGGATAGAGAGACAAATCAAAAGAAAAGTAATGAACAAATAATAACATTGTTCGTGTATTAAACTGATATGGTGATTCAATAAAGAGCAGGAAGCTATTTCTTTTTTAAAGAAAACAGAAACAAACAAAAAATCAAGAGTAATAAAGAAATAAGATAAGACGCAGGACGTTTGCTGATTTAAGAATGGATCCACCTATACGGTAACTAAAAAAAAAAAACGATGTTATGATAATTACAAGCTTTTAAGAGTAAACAAATGTGTTACAGGTACGCACTAGATTGTTCGTTAACGTTTCGTTTCGTTGTTGTTCGCGCGTTTTATCTCCCCAGCCCTTTGCGATGTGCCCTTTAAAGAAAAAATTAGCGCGAACAGTCTCGCGGTACCAACTTCTCAAATTTCATAATGAATTTCTTGCGTAATTATAATTTATTCGTCGTCTATTCTTGCGAGCGTTTTATATTTGTTCCAATTACGTTGCTTCATCGATGTCAATGTGACATCGATGCTTCCAGTATACACAGGCGTTCCAGTGTTACGAGAGGGGCGATAGACGCAATGTAGATGCCACGTAACGTTAAAAACCGCCCGCGAGAGTATTTGACTCGATGCTGGAAGTCGTTCGAGAAACCGCTTCATAGTTAGCCATCGTAAATACAAGTGAGATAATAATAAAAAAAAAAAAAACAAAACGGAACGTAATTTAGATCGTCGACTTTGTGATACGCGTGCGCTCTTTTAATTTTCGCTTAATCGGTTTATATTCGTGAGAATATTGAGTAATTAAAAGTTTCGTTAGTGGAACGACTTTGTCTCGCGTTTATACAGATTCGTTACGAAGAATGTCAATGGCTCGTTGAAATTTTGTGTTGTGTTTAAACGAGCAGGGTGAAGACTAGCGAAATCGTGAAAGTCGACGATTCTATTCTACATGGATATATATAATGTGTGATCGGTAATTCTCAATGAGCGATACTGGTAATTAAACCAAATAACGACTGATTTCAAAATGATAACATTTAATCGATAAATGAAAATAAAAAAAAAAAAAACCGATTAAACAAAACACAAAAAAGAAGAAAATTGAAAAACCAATACACTTTACAACAGGGGAGGACCCGTTCGAGGGTTCCGAGTATTTTAGTTTAATAATATAAATGTAGTGTTTATCGTTTAAAAAATTCCTTTTTAATTGTTATTTGCTCCTTTTCTTTTTTTCTTTTTTTTTTTTTTTTTTTTTACCCAATAGAAAGCATGTAACTGAAATATCACCAACCTACTACGAAGTTTTATGTGCATTCTTCGAACCTGTAATTTTTCTTTCTCGTTGAAATAACGATCCCTTGCGGTGGCCTTTAAGAAGTATATGAGTACGAGGATCTATTTGTTTTTTTAATACCCGGTGCAACACGCAAAGTGCATTGAGCATATCGTGATGATAGCGAATATAACGTAAGGTCTCGTTTCATCGTCTGAAAACTAATACGGATTGAGATAATGTTATGATTACATACACCAACCATGTCCCATGGAACGTCCGTTACAAAACTAAATTGTTGTATGAAAATTAATATTCAGAATTTATCGTAGTTTATGCACATTCAGTGTTTTCGGCTGTGGGACCCAGTGTATAATATACATAATACTTATATACGCCTCGGAGAAATTGTGTGATGATTTTTTTATCGTAGTTTAAGCGAAGCTTGTGAAAATGCAAATGAGCATACGAATACATACGCACATAGGTATTCCCCGAGTGATGAAACTAAATGAAAACAAACAAAGGAGCAATATCAATTATTTCTCATAAAGAATATACTAACAGTGCTTGATCATCGTCATCGTATATTAAAATCCACATATCCCTGCTAATAACAAAACAAGCAAAAAATAATATATATATATATAAATATATATATATATATATATATTTTCATAGAATGCGATTCTCGAATAGGCGGAGATGAAAGAAAAATACAGTATTCTTTTTTTACGGTGCGCCGATTGGCATCGTTAACAGTGCATACATTTGAAAAACAAAAACAAATATGAAATTGTACTCTGGCGGCTAAAAAATGTTAATATAGTTATTATTGTGACTCTTCTTTACATATTAATAGGACAAAAACGATGGAAGCGATCAGAGAGAATTAGTATTTTGAAATAACCGAGACAACGGAGATTCCTACTGGTGCATAAATCTCCCATATTTAGATGATTGATCCACATCATCAATGCCACTTATTATTGTTTTCGTTTGCATTCACTTGCACGAAAACGAATTTTTGATTGGACCGGTGGTAACGTTTCGTTGCTTCGTTAAATAAAACAAAGTTTTCAAAGAGATTAACGAGAATTAGCGTTACTGGCGACACGTAAATAAGAAAAGACACTCAACGATACGTGCTATCCATACGCCTTTTGAATATAATCCAATTGTTTTCAACATGCAAAAACAATCGAACAATTTTCATTTTCATGTTTTTTTTTTATTAATCATACCGATGCAAATATTATAACAAGCTTTATTCCATTGTACAATAAATAACTCGACCAGCAAGTGATCATCGCGAGAGTCGCGTGCGGACGTGTCTACGCTCTGAGAAAATATTGAACTGTCAAGGTTCGATAATTGTGCATTGATTGCTTTAACGAATAAATCAGAAAGTCTTCGAATCGATCGGGGAAGGGGGAGGGCGATATCTCAAAACATTTTGTAAAGGGTGAAAAAAACGGAAGTCACAATTCCCCGTATGCTTCATCCGCGTTTTACAAAGAGATTTGTACATGCACCATTAAATATCACACTCAAGATATCGCGTCGACGATAATTATCAATTAACCATTTCGATCATCAAATTGGATTCTTAAAATAGTAATCTTTAGTTTTGTATTGTATTCATTAGTCATTCATTTAGCTATGTACATCTTCGCATCAATCAACGAGTCAAACAGTGTCTTCGTTACGTTTAGCGAGCCTCTAGGTTCGATTGAGTACACGCCATACGTAAAATACGAGCGGACCAGTAATTAATTTAACCGGCAGGAAGGACTGTTGCCGCTAAATTTGAAATCTATGTACCGGCGAATTAAATTTAATCAATTCTTCTCAAAATCGCCGCTTCCCTCGGGGTCGATAATTATCGTGCTTCGTTTTGCCTTGAACAATGTATCCTGACTAAGTGCAGGGACTTGACGCGAATATTCACTGGTAGCCCAAAGAAACAGATCTAACGTTTGTTCCGTACATTCGGCGATGAATCTCACAAATGGCCTCACATCGCCGGTATTTGCTATTTGCAAGTACTCGTAATATTTGTGCCGATGCTGCTTGTGTATGATAACCGGTGGATAACCGGCTTGCATCAATATGGTGTTCATGAGCAGCCGCGAAGTTCTTCCATTCCCATCAGAAAACGGATGTATATGGACTAATTTGTAATGTGCCAGAGCAGCATACCTGAAGGACAAAGGATACAATTTGATAGTTAACCAATAACAAGTCTCACGACCAAATGATTTGATAACTTATTCGTTTTTTTCTTTACCTAACCGGATGCATTCTTACAGCTCCTTCGCTGTTTAACCAAGCAGCAAATTCTTCCATGAGGAAGTGTATGTCGCCAGGTCCAGGTGGTATGTGACCACCGACGTAAACTTGCGTACGACGAAAATGTCCACCCTCGACAGGATCCACATGTCCCAGAACCCGTCGATGTATTTCCAATACATCATTAATGGAAATCGAACCAATGCTGCAGCGACAACAAAAAAACCAAGAGAATAGCGCTTGAGTTTATGAAAAATGTATTTTTCAACCGTGCAATCCTTGGTGATCAACACCGTTACCATTACGACGAAAGGTACGTACGGTTTCAATTAATTTGATTTTAGTGAAGCAGAGTGTTGTTGAACGATTACAAGCGTATTACGTAAAGTTATTATTGTACACGTAAAATATTCAAATAACTAAAAATTGTAAGACAAATCGAGCGATTCACAAATCGTTTTAAATCAACTCACCAATCGTGAATGTGCAGTAATAACAACGAAAGGATCTTCATATTAAGTAAAGTCCGGATATAAAATATTGAGACATTAAATTCTATGTCCCAATTTGCACGCTTCATTGCGTATCGGTATACGCAACCAGCGAGACAGTTTGGAAATCTTTTGATTCGATACTTTTAACAATCGTGAAATTATTGCATAGAAAGATTTATTCGTTATAAAATGCTCACGTTTTAAACGTCTGTTCATTGTCAGTGCCGCGACAAGCTGTATTACAATCGTTCCACTCTGGAGTATTCAATCTATGCAAAAGCATCAACATAGACCATTTATATATACGTATATATGTTCATATTCTCAATTATTTCGGTTCTGAATATGACATGATTTTTCGGAAGTTTTTACGTCCTAAAGTGGACGTAACAAATGTTTCCAATACAAAAAACTTGTATAATTTACCATCAAATGCGATCATTAAATCGCATTTTTATTTTCCCAATAATTACTATTTTTACAAGGTTTTTTAAATTGAGCGATCTGAATCGTGGAAATAATGAAAAATATTGTGTCTTACCGGTTAACCAGTGTAGCATTAATATATTTCATAGCGGCATCTAAACCGAGAATCTCATTATGCTCATCGATGCTTTTTCCAGCTACTGCGGTACGTGTCTCAACGATTGCTCTCGTTTGTGCAAGATTCATTGTATTTCCTTCGATACCAACAGTGTGATAAATGTGCTGAAAGTAAGCCTCTTTCTTGGCTCTTATCAGAGCAACATTGTTGTCCGGGATTCCAGATAATGCATTTCTCTTTTCGTCTATTCTTCTAAGCATTCTTCGGTCCAATTCTTCTACCACTCTCGCCGTTCTCTGTCTGTTCATTAGGGCACTTTCATGATTCGGCTCGTAGGTCAATGCTCTGACATAAAATTCGTTGGCCTTTATAACATCGTTCTGCGTATGTTCAAGGAATTCTCCATAGTGGTTCAAAACGTCGGGATGTTCAGGGGCCAGAGCAACCGCATGCTGAAACAATTTGACTGCCTTTTTTTGCTTTCCAGACAGTTTCATCTCCAGAGCAAGATGTAAGGAGGATAATGCTTCAGCCTCGGAGGCCGCATCTTCGCTGCGTTCCAATTTTTGTAACTCCGAAGAGCCTGGCCCAAGACTATTGAGAATTGTCTCATCATAAATATTCAGATGATTTTCCGCCGGCAATGGGACAAATACTCGTCTGATTTCTCTATCTATGTGCAAAAGAATTATAAAAGTTTTATTTCTTTCGAGCACAAAGAAAACATTAATCACAGGTGGCTTTATTGCATAACTTACTGGTAACTTCTATCTGTGTTCCGATCCGTAAATATTGGGACAGGGCAGTGGCAATGACAGCTACCACAATGCCCGAGACAAATATGAAAAATACTGCAATTCGACCCGTTCCGGTTGCCGTCGTTTCTCCCATCGAACCCTTCATATACGCGGCTTTTGCAAACAATACATAACACTGGTTTGCACTCCTTGGTGACATATTCTCGTTGTTAACAATGAATTTGTTGACAGTTCGAGAGTGAATAACTTAACCTCAAACCGCATTCTTGCAACATACCACGATCAGCTGTGTCGTGGCTACTGACTAAAGGACACACGTATCCGCGACACGACTGATGTAGGTAGATAGCTACGGTTTGAGTTTGTATCGGGTTATACCATACTTTATCTCTTTCACACGTTATCTAGTCGACGTCACATGTTTGTTGACGCTGTCTACATAGATCAATGTCGTACGTCCGTATTGGCCAAAGATAGTTCGTAAAAATCATTTAGGCATCATGATATAGCGGTGGTATATGTTTTTGATATATATGATAAATATCAAAGATTGTAACGACATTTGCAGTACACTACTTTATTCTCATGCTATATTACAGATTCGAGCGCTCTTCGATCATCGAATCGATCGGATCTTCGATGAATGATGATTATTGCGGCGACGAACGAAAGCGTGTTTCGTATCATTGAATATAAAGACCGCAAGTCGAACATACCGTATCAATGATAAGGCATTACGTATATCCGCGGAGTGTTGTGTACGTTTTAGTTGGCTTTGCGATTACGAGCAATACGGATGAAAAAGCTGTTTCAATATGGCTCTCAGACCTTTTCTCAGAATATTTAACAGTTCCACAATATCGCAGGTTAATATAATTTTTTTAAATGAATTGGTTCAAACGTATAAATATATTAAAATATTTTTTTATTACAGCATGTGAAAAGTTTTAGTGCTGCGGCTGGAGAGCCGCAATTTATCGGTGTGCAATCTAACTTCACCAATGTGTTGCAATTTTTCAACAAAGATTCCTATGATCCCATACCAATTTATCGTGTTCTATCGCCTTCGAACGACGCCAAACCAGCTGCTGATGTAAATGTTCGTATGATCTACAGACTGGAAATACATAGAGTATCTTATATACGTAATGGCTCTCAATAATTTTATGATTGTGTTGCTGTGCTATAATTTTTTTACAACAGATTGATAAAGAGAGGTTACTAAAGATGTATCGAAGTATGGTGAGTATAAGCATTATGGACAAGATTCTGTACGAATCTCAACGGCAAGGGCGCATATCGTTTTACATGACGAACGCGGGCGAGGAAGCAATACAGGTTGGGTCGGCCGAGGCTTTGACTTCCGAGGATCTCATCTATGCACAGTACAGAGAAGCGGGTGAGTAAACAAAAAGTCAACAGGCCACACTAGAACTGAATGAATGAATCTTTAATCGATCCTTTTTTTTTTATTGTTAAGGCGTTTTGCTTCATCGGGGATTCACGTTTCCGGAATTTATGAATCAATGCTACGGCAATTGTGAGGACCAGGGAAAAGGTAAACAAATGCCCGTTCATTATGGATCAAAGGAATTAAATTTTGTCACTATCTCTTCACCTTTAACGACCCAACTTCCACAAGGTAACATTTTTTAACACGTGCCGTTTCAACAGTTCGTTACTTTCTCTTTTTTTATATAAATATGTATAGTTGAGTCGATTATTTATCGTCATAGCTGTGGGGGCTGCATATGCAATGAAACGCGCTGGTAAAAATACCTGTGTGGCCTGTTATTTTGGCGATGGTGCAGCGAGCGAGGGAGATGCACATGCGGCTTTTAATTTCGCTGCAACACTCGATTGTCCGATTATTTTTATATGGTAACTCACAAGACTGCTAAATTGGAATGGGAGACGATTGCGAGATTAGTGAGGGTTTAATGTTATTGGAAAAATTACAGTCGCAACAACGGCTACGCAATTTCTACGTCCACCCTCGAACAGTACAGAGGAGATGGAATTGCAGCTAGAGGCCCTGCTTTTGGTATAAACACTATGCGCGTCGATGGCAATGATGTTCTCGCGATACTCCAGGTTGTCGAAAAGGCTCGTCATTTTTGTATCACAGAAAAAAAGCCTGTGCTGATAGAAGCTATGACTTATCGGTGAGATTTGATTCCAAGTATCTCTTCCTTCCTTCTTTTCTTCCAAATAACAAACGAGAAATCCAATAACCGAATTATTTCAGAGTTGGGCACCACAGTACCTCGGACGATAGTACAGCTTATAGAACCATAGATGAAATAGCTTCGTGGAACAAAAGAACTCCGATAGCAAAGTTTCATTCGTATCTTCGAAATCTTGACTATTGGAGCAGCGATGAAGAATCGTCGCTTCAAAAATCCATCAAGACCGAGGTTTTGTCGGCATTTTCCACTGCTGAGAAAAAGCTCAAACCACACTGGCGAGAACTGTTTGTCGATGTCTATGAACAAATGCCGTCCCATATCAAGTGAGTATTTAATAACAGTATACTATACGTTTCGGATATGAACAAAGTGATTTGAAAAATGTTGTTTACAGAAAACAAATGGGGTCTTTGGAAAATCATCTCAACGAATATCAAGAACATTATCCGATTGGAGATTACAAGGCATTGTGATTTACTTGGTTAACAAATACATTTTTATCCATATTTCATGTAACACTCATAGTTGGATGTTTGTCATAGAACAATGTTATGAAATGAAAAACGATATTTTTGGTTATTTTGTTATGTTCGTTATTTCGTTTATTGATTATCTACCCCAGTATTCTGTGTTATATTTTGTGCGAGTGCTTGATACTTTGTAATCCTGTATTCTTTTCTTGCTTCATCCAACAACATGTTGTGAATTAAATTTCCTTCATAAGGATTACTGCTATCGATACTTGGAAATATATTCCCTCTTAGTTCTAAAATAGCACGTTCCATTGTACTGACAGGATAGGCGTTAGGACCTTTATGAAGTTTTGTGTAAGACGTTGTATAGTCTTGATATCTCGGAACCAAGACTTTAAAGAGCTTGTGAACTAATTGTTTCTCTTCAATCCAGAAGTCTGCCAACTCCATTGTTTCCTGATGAGCCGGTCCATGTCGAATAGCTTCGGAAATTAGCTGCAGGTAATACGTTATTATTAGTATTTGTTTTGTTGATGTAAAAAGTATGTTCCTTCTTTTTACATAGAAGCTATTAGGCTATAGTTGTTAATAGGAACATTTTCAGATTTAGTATTTTCTGTAAAAGAACAAAATGGGCTGAAGCCTAATAAAAACAAAAGGAACGTACTTGTGGTATAATTATTTCATTTCTCAAAGAACAAAAGTAAAAAACCTACCCGCTCGACATAACCTCTGGTTTCGTCCGCGCGATTGTAATTCATCTCTATTCTCTCATACTTTATCAGCGCAGTAAGACTCTTTTGGATCTTACGAAGTCTTCCTTCAGGCCCATCTATATTTCGCAACCTACGCGGTTTTGCTTGATAGTTAAAACGTAATTTTGAGACCAACGTTGTTACATTTGCTTGATTCATTTTTACAACACAGAGAAAAATACAGCAGACTAGAAAACCAGGAGTGCTAGTTACTACAGAGCTTCGCAATGTTCCCAGAGTGCTCAAAGCTCAAAGGTGAGTGATGTTAGTATTGAAAGACCGAGTAACCATTGAACCTCCGTAAAGATAGCGCTACGTGCTAGCTTTTAAAATGTTTTATTTTCCCTATTTACCTATTTAATAGTTATTGACAAAAATTAATATGTTTCTACAGATTCGTTGCAGTAAAGTTCAAACAAATGCTGTATTAATGTTTGTAATAATAAAAGAGAATAACCATGCACAAATAGGTCACTAATGGGCTAATGTAAGTATAGCCGTTAAGGCAGATCCCTATAAAAGCTGTTGAGATAGATTATTAGATACCATAACTCACCACTAGATGGCACCACTAGATCGATTTCGGGGCTGCAGACGGACCGCTTTATTTCCACTTCGCAGAAAAGCCGCGAGGCGCACCTGTCTATCATTCACCGCCGACTGTCAATCTGACTGAAGCTGAAGCGCAACACGCCGCGGTTATTACCATAGAGCGGTGTTTATCTGTCAGTGAAGAGGATAAGTCTGACGGAATTGGCAACGGAAAACTGTCGTAACAGAAACCCGGACGGGATTGCGAGTATTAAACCGATACGAGCTGAACGGTGAGTCTTGGAGATACGTATATACATTTCATCGCAAAATTTTTGTTGCCCGCGCTCGCGTACTCTGTGTGTGTAAATATATGTCCCGAGTTTCTCCGTGCGAGAGAGCGTCGTTCGCCGGGCATGGACGCGTGAAAGCGTGGCCTGCATGGGGACGCGCGCAATCTCCGTATATCATCCCCTCGGCGCAATACGAAAATATTTTGCTTTTGTCCATCTTCCCCCGATCACATGTTCCCGTGCTTCAATGATACTCGTGGTTATTGCCCGCGATTTATTTCCCGCTCTAATAGTTTCTCCCGACAATTTTATGCGAGAGATCTATGCGTCCATGCGTATACATTAAAATTACGTATACATATACGATACAAATCGCCTGCTCTACACGTTTTCCGTGTGCGTGTGTGTGTGTCTTTCTTTCACGTTGGTCGTTTGACAGCTCCGTGCTTTCCAAGACGGTTGGTAAACAACGAAGGGACGCAGGTCGGCCTGGCGCGAACCCACTGCGTTTACACGGCGTTGCCGGCTATGGATCACCGAGTCGGTAAGTTACAAAACACACGTATATTTCTTAAATTTTTATTCGTTCTTCATCGAGACGAAGATTTCTTATGATATATTTCGCCAAATATCTTCACGTCTTATACCTCTACTCGTATCATGATCTGTTACAAATATATGTAATAAATATATACACTCGCTCGGACACACACGCGAACACACGGATAGTTATGCCGCGAGACGCCACAGGCACGTGGTGGCGCGGCGCGGGCTCTGCACACGCCGTTTCATCGTCTCGAGCGTACGGGGCTCACACGTCTCGCAGCAAGGCTCGCGTTTCCATCTCTCTATCCCTCGCGCACCGACCAACTGTCATTCCCCAAGGCGTGTGTTTCGAATCTGACGTTTCGCCATGATTGTGCGCGCTTTTATATGTGGAATACCGCAAATTTCCGAGTTGGCTGCTTCCGTTTGATTCTTTTTTTCACAGTGTGTCTCGATACACGCACGTAAAATTCATATTCATCCGAGTAAATCGAGTAAATCGTGCTATAGCATACGTCGAATCTTTTTCCCTCGGTCTTTCGCGTTGTTTCCGACACGTGGTGGTGCGCGAAGTGGCCTTTGTCCCGACTTGTTTCGTACCTGCGTCGACCGTTTTGTGCCCTCATGGCGTTGCTGAGTTCACGAAGCGGTGAGTGATTTTTCTTCCTCTTATATTTTTCTTGTACTGGCAACAAAAAATCGCATCGTGCTTCTTTCATACTTGATTCATCTTTCGACGAATTCTTAATCTTTTGGCGAGTTCTTTGCACGAAAAATCATGACAATCTTCCTAATTTACAACGTAAAAATATTTTGTTATTTTTTATTTTTTTTATTTTTTATTTATTTGCTCTTGATCGGTTAAAGCCGGTGCGGAAAGAAATCTTACGAATTTAGGATGTTACGAAGCTCGACTATGATTATAATATACATTACAGTAAGAGATGGTTTTCTTATCGCTTGCCCGGAGCGATGGCTCTTTGCTCCTCCGTTCTTATCAATATTACAGTAACATTTGAGTCGTCAAAAATAAACCGACGATCCTCATCGCGCCTTGGCATGTGATGAAATAGTAAAAAAATTAAAAAAACTAAGACATTTTCATTACAGACAAGATATACAAACTTTTGCGTTGTTGGATTTGAGGTTATGGAACAATGTTCTTTCAAAATATATGAACACTTTGAACTCTAGTTGTACGAAAAAAAAAAAACGTCTCTCAGAAATTTCTTGATGGGATCATGCGGAAAGCGAAGGCGTTATACAAACGACGTGACTTATTGCGAGCAGGTGCCGTCGCTACTAATTCGCTACTAACAATAAGTGCGAACGTTGTCGGGCGTTCTATTTCCGTTTACTTCACGCTCAATCTCTCTCGCACTTCTTATTGCAGGTCCATATTTTTTGTTCCTCTTATCTACAGGTCTTTACTGAAACACGATCGCTCCCAACGCAAAGATTACTATCTCTGTTTTAAAAACGAGTAAAATATCACAATAGTCGTGTTATCGATATTTTTAATAGTTCATCGATCATGAATTATTGAACAATTGAAATACGCTATTATTATTATTATTATTATTATTATTATTATTCCATTTAAGAATTAGTCTTTAACAATATAAATGATTATAATTCTTACTAATAAATATAATATAACAAATATTTAAAGAATTCTTGATTGAAAAGTTTGATATTGGAAAATCCTTCAAGATTCTAGCCGATTACTGTCCAACAGCTCTGTTTTAAAAACGAGTAAAATATCACAACAGTCGCGTTATCGATATTTTTAATAGTTCATCGATCATGAATTATTGAACAATCGGAATACGTTATTATTATTCCATTTAAGAATTAGTCTTTAACAATATAAATGATTATAATTCTTACTATTATTATTATTAGGTAATTTTTATTGCACAACTTTTACATCAGTTTTTTACAATCTCTTACATCTACTTACGCCTCCTCTCTACTTTCTTTTTTGCATATCTCTTCTGTTTCCCTATAATATCCGCATATCTCCTCCTGTATTTTTCCCCCCAACATATTTATCACTTCCCCCCTTATCGCCATCGCGTCTATTCCCCTCACCCATTCCTCCGCTGTTTTTCTCGCTTTCTCTGTAACCCTCTCCCATCCTTTTCTGCTCTCCATTAGGTATTCCATTGTCTCATTACTTTCTTTACATATTCTACACATCTAATCCCTTTCCCCTATAATTCTTACTAATAAATATACTATAACAAATATTTAAAGAATTCTTGATTGAAAAGTTTGATATTGGAAAATCGTTCAAGACTCTAGCCGATTACTGTTCAACATCTCTATTTTAAAAACGAGTAAAATATCACAACAGTCGCGTTATCGATATTTTTAATAGTTCATCGATCATGAATTATTGAACAATCGGAATACGTTATTATTATTATTATTATTATTATTCCATTTAAGAATTAGTCTTTAACAATAAAAATGATTATAATTCTTACTAATAAATATAGTATAACAAATATTTAAAGAATTCTCGATTGAAAAGTTTGATATTGGAAAATCGTTCAAGACTCTAGCCGATTACTGTCCAACATCGAGTTAGATCCAATAATAAATTTGGTATTTATCTTTCTCGCGGAGTGACAGAAAATTTTATTTATAAAACGTGCTCGGCTGTACGTGATACGCTATTATTATTATTATTCCATTTAAGAATTATTCTTTAACAATAAACATGATTATAATTCTTACTAATAAATATAGTATAACAAATATTTAAAGAATTCTCGATTGAAAAGTTTGATATTGAAAAATCGTTCAAGACTCTAGCCAATTACTGTCCAACATCGAGTTCGATCCAATAATAAATTTGGTATTTATCTTTCTCGCGGAGTGACAGAAAATTTTATTTTTAAATTCGTACTATAAAACGTGCTCGGCTGTACGTGATACAGATATACGTGTAAAGCAAGGTAGGCTAGATGGTGTCATGAAGGTGAACACGCCAAGCGGAGAATATCGAGAGACTCGTATGCATCGATGCGTTTATCGGCGCCAACAAAACAGCATGTAGAGAGGGAGGGATGTTGAAGGAGGTTCACGCGATTGGGGCCAATAGAGCCGCGCTCGAGTGCCTATTTAAACGAGCGATACAACTGTTGGCCACACACCAGTTGTTTTTTTTTTCACTCGTTTGCTCATCTCCCTCCCTCGAGGTAGAGAAAAGAGAGACGGAGATGTCGATAGGCTTGCAACTAACAGGTCTTCTTTTCTATTTTTTGTTTTGTTTGTTTTTCTTTTTATTTTTCGATGCCAATGGCTGTATCAGTCACGTCAAAGACTCATCGATGTCGAAACACGCTTGGTAAAAATTCCTTGCAATTGTGTCGCACATTTGGCACGTCTAATTGCGGTGCATCATTTTTCGATCTATTCTATTTTCCTTTTTATTTCCTCCTTCATCCTTTTTTTTTAAATACTTCGTTATCTCTTTTATCAGACTCTTTGTTTTATGTTTTTTTTCGTTCATTCGGTTCTTGCGCTTGGTGTAACGTTTATTTCTTCTTTTTTTCATATTTATAAAAACAAAAACAACATTATCCAAATAATTAGGTTTATGTAATTTTTCATTTTTTTTTTTTGCCTGTCAATTTTCTTGGCTTTTACGCACATCGAAAGTTCATTTCGGGATCTTTTCATTACCGATGAATTGCTGCTTCTTTTTTGTCATCGCGAATGTTTTTTTCAGCCATTGTCGATGTAGGAAATAGTCAATAAAGGTCTGTCTCGCTCGTTTCTCTATTTTTCTCCCTCGGTCGGTCTCTCCGTCCTTCCCAGGCGTCATTACCATCAGAATGCAATTGGGTCGACGAACGGAATTATGCATCCGTTCGTTTCGTGATGTCTGTTTACTTTTATGCAGTCCGCTCTTCGACGTTTTCGTTCCATAGTCATTTCGACGGGAGACAAGAGGTGAAAAAAGAACCGAGGGAAAAAACGAAAATGTTAGTAGAGAGGAGGGAAAAGTCGAGCCCGAAATATCGCTCGTCTTGGAAAAGTTTGTCGTATCGAAGAGCATAGAAAATAGTGCGTGGAGCATTGGACCAAGGAAAAAGAAAACACCCAAAGATATACCATCTTTGAACGTGGAACGTTGAACGATGGTATCTTTGGGTTTGCTTAACGTTGAATGAATAATTTTGTATCGACTTCGTGAATAATTCCTAAAAAAAAAAAAGAAAAAAAGGAAAAACATATATTTCGAAATGTCGAAATTCTCGACTCGTCAACTTTCAAGACGACTCCCGAAGACTTTTTTCGTTTTCTCGGATGCGCGTCGAGGGAGAGAAGAGACACTTCGTATAATTGAAAACGTCTTGACTCGAAAGCGTGAAATCAGAAAATGAAAAAAACGCGCGAGTTCGTTGTGTAAATAGGACGAAATAATTTATGATGTAATAATGATAATTGTTTACAGCTTATTTTTCGAAAAATCGTTCATCATTTCGATCACGGCTGGGTGATGTGTTTTGTTGGAGGTTCGACATTTTGCAGCGTCAAAAAATGCATTTACATTTTTTTTCTACTCAAAGTACACGTCTTTCTTGATATGTGGTTCAAATTTCATGAAATTCTGAGCAGTGGAAGTGTGTTAAATAATTTTTTTTTTATTTAACGTTTCAATTCATTAGAAAGTCAAACTTTTTCAGAAAATTGTATCTCCTGAAAAGTTATGTTTTTTCATCTGCATTCATTAGAAAGTCAAACTTTTTCAGAAAATTGTATCTCCTGAAAAGTTATGTTTTTTCATCTGCATTGTACCTTTTCTGGAAATCTACTCATCGTATCGGCATATTTATTTTTTGACGTAACCGGTACATCCGAACGAAGGATATATCGAGCCATTTTTTTGAAAAAACTATTCATACTCGAGAAAAATATATTGGAAGGTAAAAAAAAACGTGGTAAAAAATTTAACAAAATTTCAAAACGATGTCGAAAAATTCTGAAACAAAATATTGAAAAAATGGCTCGAGATATTGATTATAACACTTTGATATACACGCACAACAAAAATTGTCAAAATCGGATCTACGGTTCCTGAGAAAAGGTACATTGAAAATAGGCATTTTTTCGAACCAATGTTTTTCGACTTTCAACTGGTCCCAATATTTTTCTATTTCGGATATCCTCAAAAACCCCACACGGAATTATCAATAAAGTCTTTCGGGACAAAACTAAAAAAAAATCGTCGAAAAATGTTGAATAGTTTTGAAGAAATCTCAATTTGAAGCAAAGAAGATCGGATCGGGGCTTCCGAATATCTCGAACCTCCTTAACGCGTCTTCCAACTGCGATGCCAAATGATGGATTACTTTTTTCGAATACGAGTTACGATTAATCATTTTTATATCATTAAAAATTGCGCCTTTTCAAATGTCATGTTTTTATGAAGTTTCTTTTATTCCCGGATTTAGTCGACGGGTTTTTTGACATTTTGATATCTTCGATAAATTGATAAAAACTATAACGTAGAAAAACGAAAATTTTGTTTCATAAATATAAAAATCCGAAAGTACTTTTAGAAGGTTGTGATTTTTCGTATTTTTTTATTACATTCCTCTAAATAGAAATTTTTTTTTCGGAAATCGTTATTTCCGAGGATTTTTCGATTCATTTCCGGATTTATTTCGATGTAATCGATATTTCGATTTATTCCCAGTTTTAGTCGACGTGTTTTTTGACGTTCTAATATTTTCAAAAAAAAATAAAAAAAATTGATAAAAACTATAACGTAGAAAAACGAAAATTTTGTTTCATAAATATAAAAATTCGAAAGTAATTTTTCAAAATTCTTTTATTACATTCTTCTTAATTAAAAAATTATTTTCGTAAATAATTACTCATTGTTTATAGAATAAAAATAATGGGATCCAATAGTCTCGACGTTCTTTCAGTAATTCGGGCGAATGTCCGCGTTTCAAAGCCTTGCGAATAATTTGCCAAATGGGATATCTACCGCAAAAGAAGAAGAGAAAAGATAAAAAAAAATATCGACATGTAACATACAATGAGAGAATGACTGATAGGGGAAGCGTCGTGCGAGTGACAGGTGCTGTCGCGATAATTCCGGTAACGCGAGACCGCGAGAAGGTTGTTGCGGAGAGGCGCTGCTCTCGTGACATCGAGGCGCGATGGCGACGGCGCCGAGCGTCTAATTTCGTGCCAGCCTGCTCGCGATTGTAGACCCGCGGTTTTCTCGCGAGGTAAAGCGGCTCCTCTCTCCAACGCGAGACGGAGCCTAGTCTAGGGGCATTCGTTGTCGTCGTCGTTGTCACCGTCGAGGAAAAAAAAAAGAAGAAGCGGAGAGCGAGAGAGAGCACGTGTTCTAAATTTTCGAGTATTTATGCTCCGCCGGTTTCAATGTACGAAATAATAATTTTACGGTACATTAAAATTGAAATTAAATATAAATCGCATTCCTCGAAATGTCGATAAGAAAATTCAAATCTCTCGAATGAAATAAAACGATCGAATTATTGAAAATTGTAATCGCGTTGATAACTTTATTTAGATATTGAAAATATCGAGTTTAATTTCTATCTGCGTTTCTCAGTCATTTTGACTTTGATCGGTTCAGTTTAATCGATATTAATCGATTCATTGATCGAGTAAATTTCAATATATTTACAAATTCGTATTCAAAGTTTCGTTAAATCGAATAATTGAAGAGAATGTCACGTTCGATCAATTAACCGAACTATATTTTTATCTCTTTATCTCGAATCTATTTTAATCCGATTGTCGAATCGTATCGTACGTTTATATATAAAAAAAGGAAAAATAACTCTACAAATATCGTAGAAGCTTGTTGCTCGGGTAATCGAGTACAAGACGTTTCCTTGTGCATTTTTTTTTGCTTTCCGACACTCCTGCCCGGACGATTGCGTCAGCGAAGCGTACGAAATCCAGGAATAGAATTTCTGAACTGTGCGATATTATTCGTTGTACGAAGAGGACGCGACCACGTGACGTTTTCACCGGCATCGCGACTACCGCCAAGAAATAACTCCTCACTCTCGGCCGCTATTTCTTTTTTCTTTTCCTCCTCCGCCGCCCAAGAACATCATCCGGAAACCGTGAACGGGCATGGAGATGAGTCGAATCGTTATATGCTCTTCATCTTCTCCCTTCCCCTATCTCTCCATTCGCGTGCGAAACGCAAACTTCGTATGTTTGCGCTGCCACTTTGCGAGTTGGGGAGGGGACGAGCGACCCTCAACCCTCCAAGCATTTCTCCACTTCAAGCAGGACGACCGTGCCGATATATAGACGATGACCACCCGTTCCTATCCGAAGGACTCTCGGCGAAGTTCGCCAAGACTCCTTCCTCCACTCGAGAGATGGAAATTCATCGTGGAAGAATTTTAATTGCATTGCGTTTTCCGTATAATGACCAAAAAAAAACAATATCAATTAAATTCACGATCAATTTTCTCAATCGATTACTCGCATAAAAAAAAATCAATTGTAATTAAAATCGTAGAAAGCCTGAAATTGAATTTGGTATTGTTTTTACCTCCAAGTTGAAAATTGGATATTTTGAAACGTAATGGCGAAGCAATTGTATGCTTCATTTAATAAATTAACCGAGAAATCGTTTTATTCATTTATTATTTATTTATTTACTTATTATTAATTATTTTATCATTATTATTATTAATTTATTGCTATTTGTTTATTAATCGTTCATTTATTTTTTATTTCACTTTTGATCTTAAAATATCAATTTTGACACGCGATCTAAGCCCTCATCGAAATTTTTTTTTACATAACGACTGTCTCCAGCAGTCTTCAAAGTTTTTTCTCGAGCATGCCCGCTCGTGTTTTTTTATCCTTCGCCTGTATGTGTGTGTTTTTTTTGTTTTTCTTTTTTTGTTAATTTATAGAAAAATCGAGCTCGAACTTTCTTTGTACAACCCCCGGGGCGATAGACGGGGCAGTCTTCGAGGAGGACAAAAATTCTTCGTCGCTCTTTTTGCCGTACTGATATTCTCGGGGTTATATATCCGCTCGGGAGTAAAATCGTTGTGAGATGAGCGTCGGAGAGTCAGGGTACAAGAAACGATCACCCCATGCAGGGACGTCTAGAGGGTCCAGCTGTCCCGATCTCTCAACGTACGTTGCGAACACGCGTATATAAACCTTTCTCGTGACTTCACCCCGAGATATACGAATGATAGATGTTTTCTTGATCGTGTTAGTAGCACCAACGCCCACAAACTCCTTTCTATTTTCGTTATTTTGCCACATCCCTTATAGATAACATTTTATTTGTCCCATTATCGAGATTCTTGTTCGAAAATTTCGTTCCTAAGTACAAATTTGGTAAACTATATATAGATAAGAGCAAACTTACATTTCGCAATAGATAATATTCGAGTTCTTATCGCGATCCTATCGTTGTAAGTCATTTCGCACGATTAATCAATTTTGCCTCGCAGCCCACATCATCAAATTCTCTCCAATCTCGCCTCTCATTATCCTCCTCTGTAACCTTCAAAAATTCAACAGTCGATCACTAGTTTTAGCGAGATGTATTTTATCATGAAAATATCAAAATTTCGCAGGCAAAAAAAATGGCAATTTCCATGGTATTAATTCTTGTTTCGTTCATGAGACGGGCCTTAAAATTTGTATCATCAATTTAATGCTCAGTCTCGTTGTGTAATCGGCGAACTAAAATGAGGAAAATAACGTCGGAATCGAGAATTCAAAAATATTCTGTCAATTTCTAATTTCGATGTAAATAGCAATTTTACTTTGGAGTTCGTGGTGTCTCCTCGGGTTAGTATCTTCTCCGCGTATATATCTATATCTACATACATGTGTAGTTAATTTCCGATAATAGAGCTTAGCGGTTATACGCACGAGTCGAGAACGATATGATAAGAGAGCCGAGAGTTGAACGTTCTACTCGATAGCGCTACGAGTTACGTAAAAAAAAAAAAAAAAAAAAGAAAAGAGAGAGAAAAAGAATCTGTACGCACTAAATAATTCACTCTCATTCAGGCGCGATTGCTTCCTCGCGTATTCATACGAAACGCTCTCGCCTCTCGTTGAGTGACGCTTATTACTATTGCGATTCATTGAGAAGTTTGTCCGCGGATGCAGCGATGCGCGCTCGCGCAAACGCAACCCGCGGTCCATTTACTCCACGAACCGATACAAATGGTTCTAAACGATCTTGTCAATAAGAGTCGTTCACAAACGAACGATTGTCCCACTTTCACAATCGCATAACGCGCTTCTACTCCCGTCCAAGTCTAATCTCTCTTCGCTCGATATCGCGGGAAAAAATCTGTTTTTTTTTTATTAGAATGTTCGATCGATCAATGGCACGTCGATTGGAAGGAATCAATGATCCGTTGATCGGAGGGATTTACTGATTAGTTGAAATTTGATGTTTTCTTTTGTTTTCCAAAATCCAAACTATTTCGATTTTTCTTTTAATCATAATCGATGATTTTATTTTTGTATGAAAAAAATTATTTTTTTCTACAATCTCATATTTGATGCAATTTTTATCAGACGTCTTTTGTTCGTCAAGAAATTGAATCGACTCGACGCAATTTTTAATCACGGACTTTCTTTTTTTTTTTTTTTTCAATCCCAAAAAAATGATACAATTTGCGCCTTTTGTAAGAAATATGGCGAGTTATCGAAACTGATAATATTTTTTCCTTGCCATTATAAGACGGTCTAATCAATTTCTCGAGTGTCAAAATACATAGGCGTGCGTTTCGTACCCTCTTCGTCTCTCTCGCTCTCTCTCTCTCCCTCTCTTTTTCTCGTTACACAGTCACTGCGGTCTTTATAGTGACGAGAACACAAGTGGCCCTAATCTCGAGGCAGATGGTAATTATGTCAGTAGATAGTGTGGTGTGCCAGGCAGGCAGACGCAGAGCAAGTAAGCAAAAGTCTTCTCTAGAGGCATCATCGACGGTTACAGTGAAAAATTTCGAGGCTATGTAGGCTATTCGATAACCTTCTTTATAACCACGTGTTATGTATATATAGTCATTTCAGATACACACATACATGCACATACATATATGTATGTAGATGCTACCTCGAATCTTTCTCATTGGGTTCTTTAATCGAACGACTAGGCGGGGGCATGTCTCGCGTGATTTTTCGACACAGCCTAGCCTTTCGCTCGCGTCGTATCAAAAAATATACTTACACCACTGTCAATTTCTTAGCAACGACCAAATCTAAACGCGGAACAAAAGCTCAAGAGAGATATTGAACGACGTGAAAAACTTTTAATTGATTATAAAACGTATAGAGGAATAACATTTAACGAGGATTGATGTATCGATTACAATCGATAGGTCTTTTCTTATATTTACATTTATAGCCAGTTTTTTCAGCTGCCGAAAAGTACTGGATAACTTTATCCGCAAGATGTCCTATCGCCTCCCTGCAGGATGTTCCTTGGACAAAGTTGTCCAAAGGTAAAGAAACTACTCGTTATAAAACAAAACAAAAACAGATATTGTTTTTATCAAAGCACCACTGGATAAAATATATTCAATCGATATCAATTATTTTTTCAATTTAGTTTAACCCTTTGAGCTCTAAGGACGCATATATGCGTCAGCCTATGCGTCTGCGGACCACATAAGCTTCAAAGTACTCAGGTCTCAAAGGGTTAAGCTGGGTAGCGCCTTGGACGCTCGGAAAATGAGTATACTTTTCAAAAATTCATAAGTTCGAAAGTATAAAATGAAATATTTTCATTTCTGGACGCAAGGTAAGAAACGGCTTCGAGAACTTTCCAAATAAATTTTACTTTATAATATTAAAAATGATATCTGGAAAAGTAAGACAATTAGAAAAATGATGGTGAGCAAAAGAAGAAAAAATATGTATCTTCTAACGCATCTAAAAGTATTGTGTATAAATTTTGCAGCAATCGGATCGACGGTTTACAAGATTTACTTCACATCAGTTCGAGAAATATAGATTCGAGATAATTGTAAAAGAAAGTAAATGTGCGGTTTTAGGAGATCTATCTTCGATCAGCGATGCCTGGTCTATACATGTCCCTTTCGGCAGCTGATTAACGGGGGAGGTCTAGTTGAAATTTTCAAAAAATCGATTTTTTTTCATTTTCTAAAAGTACAATATCTTACGAGTATTTTCCGACTAATTGCATTTAAATCGGACCATTATTCGCCGAAATACATAACTTTGAAGGAAGCCGTGTTAGAGCCATACAAAATAAGTAGGTAAAGCTTTAAACTCGTTTTTCTCGAAACTATGTTTTCGAAGTCGGTGATCACTGTAACTCGAGAATGGCATTACCGATCGGGTTGAAATTTATATCACTTCTTCTATATATAGTTGTCCTCCTGATGAACGAAGGATTCTTTTTTGGACAATTATTTTTTTTTTATAGTCAAAAATGTAAGTGAAATTTTTGTCAAAACAACATTTTTGACTTGCAACGTCCGCCATTTTGTGAAAAATGGAAATTTTTCAAAACCCTTCGTTCAACCGGAGCATTATATCATTACCTAAAGATCCCTCCCCTATTTTGTTGGTTTAAGATAATCCGTTGCAGCGCGGGAGTGATCATCGCAAAATCTGTTTTTTTTTTGCAGCGTCTTCGGCCGTTGATATATAACGGCTTATTTTTAAATATATTTCTTTCAAAAAATGATAATGTTTACACTAAATATATATCTTTTATATGAAAGAACTTTTGTTATCAATTATTTTATCGTTTGGCCAAACAAAAATCGGAAAAAAGGCCTTTTTTTACCTTTCCAACTAGACCTCACTCCTTAAGTACCCTGGGCTTCTTTTTGAGACGATGTACGTACGTGGCGCTCTTCTTTCGAGTTTTTTGTGCTCGTATACACTGATTGAACGCGCTGTCGACCACTCGCAGTGGCTCGACCTTCCTACCGAAAAATACCTGCAACTTCGACAATTTTGTGATTTTCAATATTAACTGCGGCTTGAATTGTTCAAAACATTTCAAGATTTATTATGGAAAAAAAAAACAGAAAACAAATTCGTAGCCTTAGTCTAAAAAACATCGGTGACATAGTTCTAGAAATAGGAGAATGAAAAATTATATTTTCGACGATTAGCCAATTTAGCAGCTTCGTAATTCACTCGGGAGATATTTACTGTGAAAATGTTTGCTCGATCGTTCACCGGGGTTCGTATAGAGGGAGACGAGAGGACGGTGAGTTTAGAAGCGTGAAAATACGAGTAAGCTCGTGCCCACACACGTTGAAAATCGACGTTGGAGGTTTTTCAGGGCGAAGTCACGAGATCGCAAGTGTATTACATCATACTATCGTAGCGTGTCGTGTACAACACGTAATTAAATCACGTTAATCATTTTCGCGCTTAAAAAACTCTTGCAAAACTGCAACACCGTGTGCTCCGTCTGTGATTCGTCGTTATAGCAGAGAGAGGCGCCCAAAGGTTTTCCAACAAACTCACCCCTTTTTTCCCCTCCAACCGAATTAAACTGTACTATTTAACTCTTCGATTCTGAAGAAAAATGCATAAAAAAATTACCGTTTATTAATTAATGTTTATCAAAATATTTATTATTATTATTGTTTCTATTTCACAAGTATTATTTGGTTAATTTCGTAAATGAACCAAATCGAAAATTTTGCGAATCAATTAGCGATTGAAATTGATTAACGATTTCTATCATCGTTGTTAAATAATTGAATTTTTATCAAATTATTTATTATTTATTATTAATTGTTTTTATTTCGCAATGGAGACGAAGAGGAGGAGGAGGAGCATTAAGTGAACGGCATGGGTATCGTCGATAGACGAGATTCGAACGCTCCGAATACTCTAGGAGCTTCTAGCAAAAGTCTCCCCCCGTCTGAATGGCTCGAATGGCCCGGGTGGCTAAAATCGTTCCTGACCGATCAGGAATGCCCTGTGCTCAAAGTCCCGAGAGGTTCGCGAGCTCTTGGTACGGTCGGTTATCTGCCTTTGGTGTCCCGGTCGAGACCAAAGGCCGAATTTCGTTCCATCGATTTCTTCGATAAATTTTCCGAGCGACTCTAAACTTTATTTTTTATCATCTTTCTCTCTCGCTCTTTTTTATCTCCCGAGCAATGCCGTTGTTGCAGAGTCTCTTTAAAATACCGACATGTGACCCAAAAATAAGCCACGACATTTTTATTGTCCGCCCACAAATTTGACTTTACGAAGTTTACGAGAGAGAGAGAGAGAGAGAGAGAGAGAGTTGTCAAAACACGAACAATAGTGCCACAAAGCCCTCGACTGTTGAAACGATAAATCTTTTTCCTCGCGAATTGCCTCCCTGCCACATAATACATAAATATATTCGCTATAATTTTTTACGACGTCTCGCCGAGCATGGCTCGCGATTTGGCTTACGCGTCGATAAGAGGCACGCAGTTCGACGAGCTCGTATCATCGCAAAAACTACGAACTACTTCTTTTTTTCCTTTATTTATCATTTGCGACAAAGACGAAGCAAATTTACAATAACAATTCCCGAAGACACGATTGAAGAAAACAAAGTAAATTATTCATTTTTTAGTAAGCGTGATAATTATCAAACATAATTCAATAAAAATTCAATAATCAATAAATAACGATCGATCGTTTTGAACTAATTATTATTATTTTTGTTTTCACAATTTCTATCGAGACGACATTATTCCACGTTAATTATTTCCAATTATTATCAACGCTATTCCGGCAATAATCGTTCGAAATTTGACTCATCTTTGATACACATACCTATATCTCGTGCGCCATGCAGTCAAAGTATCAGAAGCACGAGTCTTCGGACGTCACGAAAGCTTCGCTAAATTTAGCTTCTTTCTATGCTGTGTGTTACGTCTTACCTCTATACATACATAGGCACATATACGCTTCTACACGTGTATATAAAACTACACACACACGTAACACATATATCGCGAGACCTGCGTCCGCGCTCCTTTTCCTACTCTCCTGACTCATCCGCCGTGACGACGGCTCTCTTTTTGACTTCCGCGTCGCTGTTCTCTCTATAGCAACTCCGAGCATCCCAGATAGCCCAGATTTGTTTCTCATTAACGCCGTCGCAAAACTTGGCTTATAATTTTTTTATTAGCATTTTTTTTGTCATTTTTTTTTTTCATTCTTTTCCCTCTCCCACGTCCCTCGGGCAAAAGTTAGTAATATTAATTCTGTTCAATAGCTTTTTAATTATTTGTTATTAGATTTTTATTTAAGAATTATAAATAAATTATTCGGTCAAAGTAATAAAAATGCAATCTGCTATTTCAATTATGACGAGATGGGCGACAATTTCTCCGATGAGAAGTCGCAAAATTCGTGTTCCCAGCGATGGTTTAAACGATGACGCGTTGCTCGCGTGCATCGCGTCGATTTCGCGACACTCGATCGCTCTCGTGTAACGCAATACACCGATTAGAAAATTAATTCATTTCCGCGATGATGAAATAGCTGAAAAATAATTAACGAGGTAATCGAGCTTTGATTTATCGCGTAACGAGAGAATTTGTGTTTTTTCGACACGTCCCTCTTTTTTTTCCCTTTTTCTCTCTTTTTTTTTGGGGGGCAGTATTTTGTTTCTATAACGTCTCTTGAGAATTCCGTCACTTCGAAAGTGATTAAAACATCTGTGAGTCGTCACGCTGGGACGTTTTCCCTCCGTTTCTCGAAAAAATCTTGCGTTTCACACTCGAATCTCGGATTTCCCAAACTCCGCCGGAAATTTTGTATCTAATCCCTCCTCCTCCTCCTCCTCCCTCGGAAAAAAATAAACACATCACTTTACGTGTATTCAAAAAAAAAAAAAAAAAAAAGACGTCCGAGAGAACACACGTGTGAGAATTTCTCGTTGATGCCGGTCGAAGCTGAAAACTTATCTCGTCATTAGCGACGAAGAAAATTGGTCGTAAATTTTTTTTTTTTTTTTTTTTTTTTTATAAAACGATACACGAGAATGAGATAAAACTTCGATTAAGCCTTAAGTGTAACAATTTTAAGTAACAAAAAATAATCCTGATTGTAAAAACAAAAGGAGATAATAATATTTTTGTATGTCGTAATCTTTGATTATTTTTCTCCTGAAACGTCGCCTCGATGCGAGAAGACAGATAATAATATTTACCTGGGTCCTGATATTGGGGATAACCTTCGATTTCAGCGTCCATCGAACATTTTTCAGGTAGTCGCAGGTAGACATTGAGGGAGAGAGGCAAAAGAAAAGAAGGAACGAGGATGAGTTGGAAAGGGCGAAAGACTTTCGAATATGTATCCTTCCGTTATCTCTCGATGTATCTCGCCTCGGGTTCGTTTACTCTCGGGCGCCCCTGCGCGATTCACACGTACGGATATCGCGACGTTGCGTTACCGTCTTCTCCCGTTTATCCTCAAACACCATAATCTCCGGCTAATCCATTCATAAATATTGATACAACCAAGTATATAACCGATAAAAAAATATACTCGCGACATCGTTCACGAGCGGACGGGAAATCGAAAGGAAAATAAAAGTTTCTAATTTTACCGTGTTAATTATCATAATTCGCGCCATCATTTTTATCTTGAAATTATTCAAAAAATTGTTTCCTTTCGAATGATTATCATTGTTAAATATAATAATAATAATAATAGTAAGTATAAATACGATTATCGTTTTTGTTGATTGTTAGCAATTTTGTTAATCACGATGAATAATAATTTTTTTTGTTTACGAAAAGCTAATGCGATAGTTGAATCTTGCTGTAAAATTTCGGAAAATTTCGTCATTCATTTCTCGGCAATGTCCTCGTAATGACAAAAATCGTGAAAAGCCACGTGAGGTTTTCTCTCGAAGAATTGGCAGAAATACGAATCTTACGACGAATAGAAAATCGTGACTCGTATAGTGGAATCTTTAAAATTAGATCGATATTAAAAATATCCTCGAGGGCACGTCCGCTTGTGTCGTGTGGGTTCTCCTCAGCTGAGTATTTGAAATTTGGTGCGAGGGTGAGAGGATCGGACATCGGCACGTTTTCGAAACTTTAAGTGGAAAAAGACGAAGCTTTTTCCGTGGCAACGACGCGAATAATCGTCGCGGTCGTAGAAATGGAGAGGAGAGAGCGAGACAGCAAAACTTAACAGAGAGGGACCAAAGAGTTCTATGACATAGTCGTCTTGGTCGATGATGTGCAAGAAGGAGAGGGAAAAGAAAATGAACGGTGCGTAGAACACCCGGTAGCATTCCTGTCCCCGATATTCTGTGACTTCTGTGTGGCACAGCAGAAAACTTTATATTTAGAAGTCCGCTTCATCGCAAACGAACCCTAATCGCCTCTTATTCTTTTTCTTCCTTCCTCTTCTTCTCCTTCGCTCTTCCCATCTTCATCCTCATTGTAGAGCATTTCTACCGTTACATCAGATCTTGCTACAGGCCCTGAAGTGGCTAGTCATGACCTTGAAAGGTCTTTAACATCGACGTTCAAAATGACCCGAATTGTCCACTACGAAATATATTTCAATTAAAAAAAAAACGCTTTATCCATTGAAACAATGTATTTTTATTTTTCGTAATGATTTTAATTGAAATTGTAAATTATCGTCTGCTTTTTCAAATTATATTATTTCTTAAGGTGGTTCGGTGATTGGAGCAACTCCAAGATAAAAGTCCAATTTTTTTTTGTATAGCGTTGTCGAGTGCTTCGTCAATGCATAAGTGGAGTCATCATGAGATTTGCCGCACAGTTTCCGAGATATTAATTATTAAAGTAAGTGTATTTAACAGACGTAGACCATAAGATGTGCCTGCCCTCTCATATATCGATCTTTTTTATAGCACTTGGAGCCAAGACACACGTAAAAAACTGATGATTGCATTCGTTGAATTATTATGATCAATAGGAACCGTGGATTGGAAAGCTCAATGGTATAATAAGTAACTAATTCAGGAACAAAGTTTAGAAAAATCGAGGCACTGCGATGGTGACATTACGATGATGTCAAACTTTGACGATATGGCGGATTAAGGGAGAGCGGGGTAATGGGAGCTCTTGTAAGAAAGGTACTTAGAAACGCTCGACATGTCTCGAAACAACCCGAATGCCTTCCTCAAACTTCTTTCATGTCATACAACTGCCGATGGCGGCTTCAGTGCCACAAATATAGCGGCCACGGCCAAAAACCTATTTTGCGTCCTTTCGTTATAGGAAAAATATTTTTCTCATAATGAAAATAAATATCTAAAGTTTTCTTATTTAATTGTTTTTCGAGGTAATTTGGTAGCTTGGTTCATGTACTTTGGTTTGGACGTAGAAAAAATAGGTTACAACGTAATTTGTTTATATTATTATGTTTAATTCAAAAGGCTGCTCATTACCGCAATTCGACTGTCTACGCTTATTTTTATTTTCAAATTTTACCATACCGTGCGAGGCGTGATTACATAGGGGATAGCTAGGAGGGTTGAAACAGAGATAAGTTGAAACAATGTCAACGTCTCGGAAAATATCGAAAAAAAACCTTATTAAGTTTTGACTTGTTAATTTATCTTCCAATTACGCCTTAACAATGCAATATGTGTTCAATGTTCATGTTTATTATCGATAAAATTTACTTAAAAAATTATTGATTTTGTCAAGTTTAGGGCGATATCGCCAATTTGACATATTGTTAGTCGATAGCTCCCATTACCCGCCATGTTGGGTAATGAGGGCCAAAGACACGTTTTTATAAATTCGATTTTTCACTACTTTAAACAATTATTAGTAAGTTTCTATTTCATAACAATAAAAGGTTACTAACCAAAGGAGTGATCAACATTGAAAAATGTCAATAATACCTTTCATAAATTACTTTTTTTTTCAACTTTTCCTTAGATGGCTCCAATTCTCCCGTTCTCCCCTACTGAAGTATTCGAGTAGTAGATTATTACGTTTTCTTCCATATTATAAAAATAATAGGAAACTCGAAATTCAATGCTTAAAAAATATTTCTCGAAAAATCGGAAATATACACATACATAAAAAGTCTTGGTATCGCGACAAAAAAAAAGACTCTAAGTTTACTACTCCTTAATAGATAGATAGATAGTAACTTATTGTTAGTGCATTGATTTCAAACCAGAGGGTGGTTGCATGCACAGATTCCAATCTACGGCGTACTTCGCCTTTTTACATATTCCTTCTCCTCATACACATCTCCAGCCTCAATTCCACCTCCATCAACCATTCCTGTGAACCTACAGTGTTTCTTAGGTGGGTCATCGAATCACCGAGAACACAGAAAAAGCACATAGAAAAAATTCCATTGGTATCGGCAAAAATCGAACCCTTGGCCGACTGCGTGTGAGCTGGGAACGCTACCCCTCTGCCATTGCCCCTTTATATTATTTCTTAATATTTTTATTTGTCTATTTACTTATTTATTTATTATTATTATTATTTTTCATTTTCTCGCATCATTTTTTGTCCACCTGTTCATCTGTTGTATTTCTAGGAGAAACTTACTTCTGGACACGTAGAAGCATTATTTCGTTCCTAGTCCGGATAATTGGATCCCTCTCGTAATTTTCACTCTCAATTTACGACTTCGCACTTCACCTTCCTCAGCATCCGTGTTTTTTTAGACGACGACGTGTCGTTTTATTTTTTCTGCAAACGTTCGCGCCTGCTTCGTCAGAGAGGCACGAGACACTTTCTCGTTAGTGCAGTCGTTGCGCCATTCGAGTCGGACGAGAACGGAAAAAGTGGCGGAAGATAGGGTGGGAGGGGGGATGCGCGAAGTCGCGAAGAGAAGCGCGGGATCATTTATTCAAGCTCACTCGGATTGCGTTCTCGTCATTCATAAAACTCCTCCGAGTGGCGTCGAGACGGGCGCCTTCCTTCCCCCGTTCTTCTCGCTTCGCCGATCAGCTTCACTCGAGAGAGAAAGGTTCACCGACTGAGAAAAAATATATATATAGGAAGAGCAAAAAATGCAATCTCCGATGTTTCATTCATGATTGACTATCGATTTGATTAATTTTCCAACCGATAATTCGATTATATCGTAAAATTAAATGTTTTTGTTTCGATAAAAATTTATTTTTACTAGACAAACAAATCTGACAGCTGGAATAATGGGAGCGAGAACGATTAATCGTATTTTCAGATTTGATGAAAATTATATTAATTAAAGGAACAAAATAATTTTACGAAATAATAGCGTGTTTAGTTGTGGATGAAATAACGTTACGGAGAAATAAGAAGAATAGCGAACGTTGGGATTGCACGTAGAATCGATCGAATGCCAATCCTCGATGATCGATGGAACAGAATGGAACGAATGTCTATCGTTCGGTAGCCGATCGATCCGCGTGCCTATTCGAGTTTAGCCGACGCTATTCCGAGTTCTCATCCGTCTCGGCACTTGCGAGCTTCGTTACGCCCGTTACGCCGGAACGCCGTTGTCTTTGGATGTCTCTCGCGAAAGACATGCCGGACAATAATGGTCGAGTAAGAAGTGGGGAGTCGAACTAAGAAACGGAGACAGAGAAACTTTTGGCTCGATGCCTGGTTCGCCCGCGGCGAACATTCGGTAGTACTGATCGCCGCTGCTTTCGGTTCCTGCTTGGTCTAGCCGATCATTCCGCGAGTTTACGGGCTCGAGGGTGAGAGACACGGGGAGAAAGAGAGAGAGAGAGAGAGAGAGAGAGAAAGAAAGATAAACCCGGATCCGGAGGTCTCGTGTGATGGACGTTCGTGTCTAGACCGCGATATCCTTCGCTAAACCAGAAAAGACACCTCCGTCGAGATTCCGCGATGCTATCGTCCAACAAAAATTCTACCACGACCCTGCGAGATATCATTTTTTCTCGATATTTTCTTTTTTAAAGGTCATTTTAGTGATCGATGTGTTTCTACGATTTATTTAGTTATTCGATTATAAAATTTGGTCCCGTTTATCGGAAGAAGAAACTGTCGGAGATGAACAGTAAAAAAAAAAGAAGGGACGAATATTGAATGAAAGTATATTTGGGTTCGTGAATCAGTTGGACCGAGACCGAGAGATCTGACAGAATTTTACGAGTGAGACTAGAGTTTGTTTCATAGTTAATTGTTCGTTCATGTAGAACGCGATGCGTGCCAGGCTCGTTTATTCGCGAAATTTTCCTGGCTTCGAATTCCAATTAGAATCAATCTAATGCCATTCCCAAGACGTTTCGTCCTCCTTTCTCTCACAGCGCTCGTATAATAAACTCCTCGAGTTTAGAATCGAGAATCTTCTCGATAGACGCGACCGTTCTGTGTTTCATATATATTTAGTACCGAGAGCCAAAAGGAGGGGAGCAATTGCCAAGAATCGAGGAGTCAATGCAACTTTTGGCGAGAGCCGATTTTCTCGTGCTCCGTCATTGAAGCGACGAGCGTTAAATTTATCTTCGATATTTGTTAAACGGCTGCAACATTATAATCCGACACGAATTATTTATCTATCAATTCGAAACAATGTTTCGCTAACGTTTTATCTACGTAACACAATTATTTGTCGAGAAATATTTTTGCACCCCGAGAATTTCTCGTGTAAAGTACAAAAAAAGTGTACACCGCTTCTCGATATGTAGTTACTTACTACCCGGGGCAGATAATTTTTCGTCCTTGTTACAATTAGGCCGCGAGGACGTATAGCCAGAGGGCAATAGTATAGATACGTTCGCGCAATAGTCTTGCCGCGAAGGAACTCGTACACGAGAAGGAAACCACTTGGCGTCAACGGGCTAACGAGCTGTGCAAACTCCGTCGCTCGTATCGAGAAATATCGTGCACGTACAACTTTTGCTGCTCCCGTCCGTGTTCTCGAGAGAACGAGAGAGCGATTTGCTCAATCGGTTAAAGATACAGATCCTCCGAGCAGTTTATGCAAGTTATTTAGAACCGAGACACTAATCACGACCGATCTATACGTACGAAACTGATCTCTATATATCGTTCTTATCTATTCGCGTATGTGCCAATCCTTGTGTATCCTTCTTCTTGATTATTGTGTATTTTCAAATTATATACATTATGTCCAAATTTAATTTCACGCAATAATAATCAGCTCGTCGTATAATTATCCGATTATCGTTCTCATCTACTCGCGTGTCCGCCAGTCCTTGGGCATCCTTCTTCTTAATTTTTCCGCCTCTTGCAATTAGACTTTGCAAATTACAGTAAACTCCCGTTTATCCGAAATCATCGGGCGGTGGCCGGTTTGGATAACGAAAATTTCGGATAAACCGATGTCCCCTGTTTTCCCGCGTGAAACACCCGAATTGCGCCAATACCGCGAAATATGATCGTAAAACTTGCGTACGTAGAATGCTATTGATACGGTTGTGAAGAAGCCTGCATGTTTTTTAATGAAAAATTTGTGTTGACGTGTTAAACAGGCGCTAAAGTATGATTGAAAACTCAATGTTTTTAAATGCTGAATAACAAAGCTCGTTTATTTTGTGTTCTTACAGAAAAAAATCCGCCTTATTTGGCAGCGGGGAAAAAACAGGAGTTTTAATTATTATTGCCTACTCTTTTGAATGAAAAAATTAACTACAAAATTATGAAACAAAACTAGAGATTACTCAAAGGAAACTTTAAAGTAAAAACACAAAAAACATTTAACTTATGGACGATGATGTTCTAGGACGCTTCGTTAGCATTTATTTTTTGGTAAAAAAGTCTAATGTTTTGTTTTTGTTTTTTGGCTTGATAAACTTTTGTTGCGGCAATATTTTTAAAGTTGTGAACAATGAAAAAAAAATCGGAAAGATTTGTTCGGATAAACGCGATTCGGAGAAACGGGAGTTTACTGTATCTACATTATGTCCAAATTTTATTTCGCACAATAATAATTAGCTCGTCGCATAATTATCTGACGCGGGTCGTAGTCTCTATTTTTTAGTTTACAAGTGAATTTTTATTTAGTGAACTCCGTTAATAATAATAATAATAGGAATAGTAATACACGGAAAGAATTTTTAAGTAATTTTTACTGTAAAATCACAGTAAGTGAGTGACAAATGTGCAATTGTTCAGGTTTTTAGGAAATAAATTATACATTTTAATGGAAATGAGGAAAAATTTACTGTTGCGTGACAAAAATTAAAAATATTTTCAAGAATTTTTACTGATATTAAAAGTAAATTTTCGTGAAACGTAAACATTACTACAATAAGTTGAAAAAAGGGCTGATACAAATGAAAGTGTACGGTACACATTGAGAAATTTGCGCGTTCGTCTTGAAAATTGAAAAAAGGAAGTCGAAATTTTTCGTGCGTTCACCAGAATTTTTACGTTCTACACACTAAAACCAGTTAGGGCTAGATCGCCTGCCCGTAATCCGTGAGCTCTGTTTAGCGCGCGTAAAAATTACGCTACGTGCTAAAATTTGTCTGAAAGTAAAATATTTGAAACTAGTCCCAATTTTTAACCGTATGTACATTTATCACCGCGTTCGAGTTTTTAATGTAATTTTTACCGAGATTTCACCGTAAAAATTAATAAGAAATTATCTCCGTGTAGTAATAGCAGAAACAGGTGCAGAGTTGTTGTTGTTATTATTATTATTATCATCATCATCGGGTTGATAAAATAAGATTGGTTATTGCGGTAAAGAGGAAGAAAATTGGCGCTATATGTATACGTATTAGGGCAGACTCTTTAGTAAATGCCCTCTCCTGCAAGTTACTCGTAGGAATGCGTAACCGTCGGTTTGTCGCGCTCGTTTTTGTTAGTCTCGCGGAGAGTGAGAGATGCGACCGAAGGGAAGGCGGGAATGACGACGACGACGACGAAGACAACAACGAGGCAAAGGCTCCTCGGTTTCTCCGTCTCTCTCCATCTCTTTCTCGCTCGCAGGAAGTCTACCGAGCAAGAGGGATCGCGGAGGGAAAAGAGAGTCGGGGACAAAAAGTCCATTGAGAAATGAAGCAGCAGCACCGGCATAAGATGCGTTTCTGCTCTTCCCGTTCGGTGCAACATCGCCCGACCATCTGCGCAGCCTCGGGCTCCCCCCTGAGCGCCTTTTCTTTCCCTTTCTTCTTTTTTCTTATTATTTATTTTTCTTCACTCTTACACGACGGTCCTTCCTCCTTCGCGAAGGAGATGTTATGATGCGCGCGCAAATTCACGGACCACGAAGCACCAACCAGTATGAAACGGGATCCGGCTTTGCCGGTGCTCTTCTCTCTCTCTTTTTTTTTTCCTTTTTTATATTCATTTATCTTTTCTTTCTCCTTTTCTCTCAGTCTCTTTCTCGCATTGCGGCACTTCCACCACCTTGTCTTATTTTTAAACTCTCGCGGTCACTAAACCTCCCGGTATTTCCTGCGTTCAATTTTTGGCGCGAAATTGTTCGATCGAATTCTCCAAACCGAGAAACAATAACGATAATCGAGGGTAATTATTTCTTATCGTTATCATTCTCGTTGACGGTAATTAATTACGAATAATTGATAACTAATCGACCAATTAATCATTAGTATGCAATTAAGCGAATTAATCGATAGATATTAATTATTCAACCCCGAGATGTTTCAATCATTCTTAATCTCGATCCAAATGAATAACTTTTAAATTCTCCACACTGTCTTCTTATACTTGGCTCGGGTCATGTAGACAAATAGATAGAGAGGTGCGCGTATGTGCACCGCACGCAAAAGCGTCTTGCGCATATATACATTATCTGGCAAGGGTCGCAGTTACTATTCTAGTTCGCGGTGTTGTTGTACTTTATAAGCGTGAGTTGGTGGCGACGTTGAGGTGGAGAAAGGGAAAGATAGAGAGAGAGAGATAGAGAAGGATGGGAGGCGAGAGAATAAGAAGAAGTAAAAGGGTTAGAAACGCTCGCTCGCGCGACGAGTACGTAATGCAGGTCGCGGTTATCCGCGCGACGATGCAAAAGGAACGAAACGGTCGCGACGGTCGGATGTGCACCAGCGATGCACCCGCCTTACAGTTGCTCTCTCTCTCTCTCTCTTTCTCTCTCTCTCGCTCTCTCTCTCTTTCCTATATATATAATCTTTTCTCGTCTTTCTTCGTGCTCACTTGGCGCGGCTACATACGCTAAACTTAGACGACGAGCTCTAGCTCTCTCGGTCCCAAACGACTCGACGCGTCGAACTTGGATCAACGTACGAGAACGAAAAGTTGGCTGCTTTTACTCTCGAATTGCTATCGCTGATTTATATTAAAGAATTCTTCGTCAACTTGTACATTTGCTAAAAAGGTAAAAAAACAAGCAGATGTAATTTTTTTCACTCTTTGATTAAAATAAAAATTCATAAAGAATTATAAATATACTCAAAGGTTTGCAGTGTTAAGATTTTTTGTTGACATTTCAAAATTAGATGTGCCAAAGTTACTCGATGTAAATATACTTTGCGTATATTTTTGTATCAATCTGGCGAACGCAAAGTCGCGTTTTGTTACATTCATGCGTGACTTCGGCTCGTCGCGAACTTCGAAGAATGCTTTGATAAAGTTACGAGAGTAGGAAACAATCTTGTTTCTTTATCTCAACGTTCAATTCGATTTTGTTTGAAATTTTTTAACTAAAAAATTATGCAAATCATGTGCAACGTTCAATCTCGATCGAATCAAATTGTCTTCACCGAGATAGTTTAATTCGTTTCGAATCGGAAGTTACTTTTCCCAAAATAACGTTTTCTCGAAATATTTTATTTGTTTATTGATTTAAAAAATAGTATAAATTTATTTTTGTCTCTGATATCAACAGCCGTACTCCATTATCGAACACCGCTGGGCCGCATTCCAGAGTGCAACAGGTTGTCCGCGCTCCAGCAGCGAGCTCACCATACGCCAGGCCTCCAACAACTCTCCCATGTGCCTCGGTTTAGCTTTTCACCGTCCGTTGTCTCATAATTCCCTAATCGAAACTCAATTTTACTCGATAAGTTTTACAAATCTTCTCAACAATCACAGTGAAAATAACACCGAAAGATCAACATAACGTTCTTTAACGTCGATCAACGATTTTTTTTAAATTTTATCCGATTCGATCAGGAACCTTTTCATTTTACAACTGGCTTTTACGCAAGATTCGTTTCTCGATAGTAATAATATGTAGGAATTTTTCTCGTCCCTTACACACACACACGCCTTACCTCATGGCCTTGTGTGCATTGAAAGATTTTTGAATTTCTTATACCTCCGAGAGCTCGACATTGAGAGACATACTTTTTACATTCTGCTTCTTAGAGTACCTATATTTATATCTTGCTTTAAGAATTTTCAGAGTCACGCAGATAATTAACTTTCTCACTTCCTAATCTATCCTTCCCTCGTTCTCTCCTCCTTTCCTCTTCGTCACACCACTCTCCTCGTTTGATCCATCGTTCGCATTCAATATCGCGCAACTCTCGTAGACTTCTCTCATAATAGTCGTAACTCGATCTTCTCAGCTCAACAATCTCACGTCGTCTTAAAAGGGACTCGCGAGAGACAGAGAGAGAGATAGACAGGACTTTTTTTTATCGGTCGGCGCTATCCGAGCGGGCTTATCGCAAGTTTATCTCCTCGCCTACGTTTCTCTCCTGTATCTTTTTATGTCGACACGTTTGAGAAAGAACGGGAGATAGAGAGAGAGAGGGAGACGAAGAGTTGAATTCCAAAGTTACAGCGAGTGTCGTCACGCTGCACCCGAAAGAAAAGCAGTTGCATTTATGCCAAAGCCAACGTTGGCTTCTCTAGTAGAGAGCGAGGTGGAAAAACGTATGATTTATTCTCACTTGGGTCATGGAATTTACAAGTGTAATATCAGAGCTTACGATTTACAACCGCTGCTTAAGAAACACACTTTCCATCACGGAGATAAAATCTTAAGACAACGTTCCAGTTTCCGATTGTTCCGTTCACGTTTTGTTTCTTAATTTTCTACACATTTGTTCGAATCCGATCGCGTTTGAACGATTTCTCTGTGAAATAATCGCCGCGTCGATTTATCGATTAATCGTTATTAATATTTCTTTTTTACTCGTTTTTATAATTTATAGAAACAAATTTTGGGTCAAAAATCATATTTTGTAGAAAGCTGTGTGCGAATAGATTTTGAAATTCGTTGGGAAATTCGACCGAATTTCCCAACGCACAAGCTGAGTTTGGTGTTCGTTTTACTCTTCTTCTCCACTTCTCAACTACGATATAAAAGTAATAATTATTACCGCCTTCTGGCGACAACGTTGCCTATATTTGCCTTTCTTTGGAAAGACGTCACGAACAGTCACACACACGCACGCGCATGCACGCACCAAGTACATCTTGATTTTATCGTCAAGTTTTACGAAATTCCATTTCTCGCCCTCCGCTGCACTCTCGTGTAAATAACGTCGTGCAGCTCTCCCTATCTTCTGTTGATACTGCAACGCACAAGTTATGTATACATACGTATATATGTAATACATCGAGTGATATCAACACGACAAACATTCACCTGGTGTATGAAACGCGCGGTGATTTTCATTTCCGGCGTAATTTCTTGCGATTCCAAAAATTTCTTCGATCTCGACATGTTCTATCGATTCTGGATTTTAAGGCGTGAGGTCTAGTTGGAAAGGTAAAAAAAGGCCTTTTTCCGATTTTTTTTTTGCCAAACGATAAAATAATTGATAACAAAAGTTCTTCCGTATAAAAGATATATATTTAGTGTAAACATTATAATTTTTTGAAAGAAATATATTTAAAAATAAGCCGTTATATATCAACGGTCGAAGACGCTGCAAAAAAAACAGATTTTGCGATGATCACTCCCGCGCTGCAACGGATTATCTGAAACCAACAAAACAGGGGGGGGATCTTTAGTTAATGATATAATGCTCCGGTTGAACGAAGGGTTTTGAAAAATTTCCATTTTTCACAAAATGGCGGATGTTGAAATTCAAAAATGTTGTTTTGATAAAAATTACACTTACATTTTTGACTATAAAAAAAAAAATAATTGTCCAAAAAAAAATCCTTCGTTCATCCGGAGGACAACTATATATAGAAGAAGTGATATAAATTTCATCCCGATTGGTAAAGCCGTTCTCGAATTACAGTGATCACCGACTTCGAAAACATGGTTTCGAGAAAAACGAGTTTAAAGTTTTACCTACTTACTTTGTATGGCTCTAACACGGCTTCCTTCAAAGTTATGTATTTCGGCGAATAATGATCCGATTTAAATGCAATTAGTCGGAAAATACTCGTAAGATATTGTACTTTTAGAAAATGAAAAAAATCGATTTTTGGCAAATTTCAACTAAACCTCCCCCGTTAACGATACGATCGGACAATTTCAAAAAAATCTCGTATTTAGCTTTATGTGCATGTACGTGGCTTTTTTTTGCTTATTGCAACGACCAGCGGACGTTCGTCGAAGACTCGTTCGCTACTCTCGTTAGGAGCAATTATTACATGGTCGACGAGAGAAGACGTGTCAATTGGTACTAAAACAAGCAGGAGAGAGAGTTCGTGTTCAGCTAACATCGAGTAGCTTCTCCTTTCTGAAATATCGAGAGCGCATCTTCAACCTTCCAGTTCTATCGATCGGCATTTATTGCAGAATATAAAACATTGTATTTAAACAAAAATCCACCATCTCGTTTTATTCCTCCCGACGATGATTGAAAAAAGTTATTATTTTTATCAGTGTTATCGTATGTATCGCGCCAACGGAAAATTGCATTATCTCACACGTAAGAGACGTCGATGCACCGACGATGCGTTCGGATAACACGAGTGACGTTGGTTCGATATATATACATACATATTTCGAGATCTCGACGTCGAAAATATTGTCGCTGAGACTCGTGTCTTTCATTTTTTTTATACACGTGGAAATGCATCTTATCGTCGTAAATAAATTCTTTGTATCAGATACGAATAGTGTGGAGTGCATAGTTCAGCGACTCTCGCATTTTTCGTTCTTTACGATGTTTCCTTTTTTCTTTTATTTCGTCAAAAAATGGATGGGGTTTCCTCTTATCAGTGAGGAAGGAAATATCTGGCAGCGTTATCAGTTTTCTTTTAATTATTCTGATTATTGTATATATTTTTGTTCGTTTTGTTAATGAGATTGTTACAGGAAAATTCAATGAAAGCAAATGGGCGAAAGGAACAAATTCGCAGTTTTACTTTATCTTGACGTTTTAACTCGTTCGAATTTATTCCAGGGCTGGTCAGACGACACAAGTTTCTTCACTCGTCTCTCTTCGTTTCTCTCTTTCTCTCTGGGTTCACGCTGTTATATCCGAAAGCATCTCTCGCGTAACCTGTCGCTCATATGTGAGATTTCGAACGGGCCAGGAACAGGTTTCAATGCTGAACGAGGAGGTATTTCGCCTTTATGGCTACACGTGTGCGTTTCTCCCGCGCATCCTCCTCTTCGTTTACTTCCAACTGCGCGGAAACTTTTGATATAAGCGAGACTCTTCTCTCCCCGAATAATGACAAAATTATATAAATAAGATCTCAATTATACGAACGCATCAAAATTTATTTGAAAAAAAAAAACAAACATTTATTTCAATAGAACAAAATTTGTTTGAATAAAACAAAGTTTCTTTGAATAGAACAAAATTGATTTGAATAGAACAAAATTGATGTGAATAGAGCAAAGTTTATTTGAATAAAACAAAGTTTATTTAAATGGAACAACATTGATTTAATTTGTATTAAATTCATGTAAATGCATCAAAATTAATTTCAATCGAATTAAATTAATTTGCATCGAACGACGTTTATTAAATTTATTCGAACAAAACGATCGTGTTCTTCCCACATTGGATAATTGAAAGACGAACGATTGCGTCGTGCAATCGTTAATGCTCTCGATGATTGTGATACATCGCATATTTAACACCATGTTCAACATGGCGATCTATCGCATTTGAATTCAATGAAATAATCAATAAACGATCAACTTTTTATTGTCCGTGATTTAATGATCTTGACGACCGAAGATTATTTTTTCCAAGCACGTTTCTCACTTCCCTCTTCGACACGTGTAGAATCCAGTGTTATTATTCGCGTAAAGAAAAAATCAATGAAAATTTTATGACACTGTTATTTAGACAATTAATTGACTTTGTAACTTGTTTTTAAAAAAATGTTTTCATTTTTAATCGTTCCAATATCAATTACTTGTCTTTTGTTTATTATTATAATCGTTTCGTATTTCACGTCTCGACATATGTCAAACGCTGTTTTTTTTTCTTCTGGTAACTTTCTTCTCTCGTTGTTCGAACGTGTGTGATCTTCGGGCAAATTTTCTCATAGGTCTATTAGTTTCAAGGGTTCCAAAGTTTCTCTGTCTAATAATTTTTGTATTCTTTTTTTGGGACGTTAATCCCGGGCCACTCTGGCGTCTCGCAAGGCGACTGAATTCCTCAAGGCCAATATTCTTTAGTTGGCGACCTCGACGCTCCCACGGAATGTTCAACGTTTGATCGTGGCCGCTCAGATTTTCTAATACCAAAAACTCTCTCAAACTTCCAGGCTGTCTACCGATTTCTTACATGTAATTCGGGAAGTGGAAGCTGTACCAAATTTTGTAAAAGCAAAGTTACCAACTTGCTATCGATTATCATTCTATAATAAAGATAACCATGAGAAACATTTATTTAATAAAAAGATTGCACATTGGAATTTACACGTTGATTAGTTTTCTCTTTGGATAATTATCCTCTCAAAATTCATTAAGCGAATCAAGCACTTCCGTTTTAGCATTTTCAGAATGAAGCCTCGAGGTATTAGGAGAGCATAAACGTGTCTCGTAGCGTTGCCGAGCGTGATATATAGCTGTCTCTATACTTATATGTATATACAGGGTGAATTTCTTAAGGCGTAACAGGCTTTATTCTAAGATAGATGGAATCATTACAAACAAGAGTTGCAAATATTCATTGGGGATATTTTTAATAGTTTACGAGATATACATTTTTTAAGTTGGCCCAATCAGAGCGCGCCAAGAGGTGTTGGAACCGCCCACACTTGCCCCAGCCATAGACATAACACTGTGTAGGACGTTACATTTCGGGTTGCAAAATTCAGAGCAGTTAATTTTATTTATTATATTTAATAATATGACTGGGTAATCCCATTCATTTTTATTTCTCGGGCATTGACTGTTCTGAATGTTGCCGAGAGCAGCGAGAAGCGTTGGACCCGCCCACTCCGAAATAAAAATGACTGCGTAATAATATAATAAATAAAGTTGACTGCTCTGAATTTTGCAACCTCAAATGTATTGCCCTACACTGTACTATCTCAACGACTAGGCCAAGAGTGGGCGGCGCCAACCCTTCTCGACGCGCTCTGATTGGACCAACTTAAAAAATGTATATCTCGTAAACTATTAAAAATATTCCTAATGTATATTTGCAACTTTTATTTGTAATGATCCCATCTACCTTAAAATAAAGCCTGTTAAACCTTATGAAACTCACCCTGTATATATACATATAGTTAGGTGGAGAAGAAGACCGCTATTATATCAGGAGCCTTCGAGACCCGCCGGCCACACATGCATAACACCGCCATTCAACTTGTTAGTTAAAAAGGTGACTGTCAGACTGAGTAAACTCGACACATTCATCCACTATATCTCACCTACTGATCGAGCCCGAGTAGATACATATATCGAATCGAAATACTCATAAGTGACGCGATCCAACAAAAGGGACCTACGAGGCAAAATAGGAATTGTTCACGACGAGCGATTAAACAAATGAAAATCAATGCTCGCGCACGAGTGATACAATTTTCAATAATTCATATCTTGTAAAATTATGTAGATACAAAATATCTGATTGTACCACATGAAAGATCAGTTCGAAAACTTATACCACAACCCATAATTCAAAAATTGATTTTTTTCCTCGTAGGTCCCTCTTCTCTTTTCCCTATCCCAATTCTCACGTTTTTCTTTCTCATCTCTGCGAAACAAAAAAACTCAATATATTTATATATTTCATTTTCCTTGAAAAAAAAAAGAAAATCAGCTATACCTATGTATAAGCTTGAGTGACCTAAAAATAAATAAGTGTTACGAACACCGGTGTCTTTACAGATACGAGTCTTGCGGTCTTCCATAACGATCGTGTCGTTAAACTATGCGTGCAAACGACTGTTCTATCAAAGACCTTCGAACTCGGCTCCGACACTTGTTCATTATACATTGTACACATTATTGTTTAAACCCAAATGCGTGCACGAACAATAATTTTAACAATTTCAAGAGATACACAGTTTGTCTCTCCTTCCTAAAAATTATCAATTCATTTTGTAACATAGAATTTTTGTTTCTATGCGGTTTTTCTTTCTCATTTGTTTGACACATTTATCAACTCGAGAGGAAGCTTTTAGTTTAGAAAGAGGGGCGTGGGGGGGGGGGGGGGGGGTAGCTGGTGAACAAGTCCCGAGTGTTAGTATTCTCGAGTGTCGTGGATTCGTAATAACGCGTCGTCTGCGTCGGCTACTAAATTCAAATGAATATACGATCCGGCGACAACCGGTGTTCTCCGATAAGATAAAGGGATATTCCACGTTGAAGACATTACCGAGTCTCCGGGGCACGTCGCTAGTTGAAACAGACATTGGTACGTCAAAAAAGTGCTGCGTAATAAGATGGAGTTAAAAATTCTGCGACCGTTGCACACACACACACGCGCACACACACACACACACACACCCACACCCACACCCACCCACACTCTCACACACACACACACATACTTATATATGTATCTACATTTAGATATCTAAAGTCTGTGAGGTGAAACATTTGATTTAATTCGCGCTACAATTTTTGGAAATAATGATACAAATTACAATGGACACGGATACATTTTTTTTTCTCCCTTTTGTATAATCTTGTTGAAATTTGAAGAATCGCAATGTCTCGGACGTCGGTGCGTAAACGCGACGAAAAAAAAATTGTTTCACACTTGCAATCAGACGTTGGTAAGCGCCGACGAAACCCGATAAGGCCTCTTCTGCCCGATCGATACTCGGTTAATGACCTCTCACTATACACACACACACACACACACACAGACACACACAGACACCTATAAATACTCTTTTCTTCCTCGTTTTTTCTCTCTCGCTCTCGCTCTCTCTCATTATCGTAATGTTTGCTCCATATGTGTCTCCAAAAGAATTTCGCATATTCCACACACCGTTTAGGCTTGCGCGAATAATCAAACTCGTCTCATATATATGTATTTTTTACAAACGCTTTCGCAATTTTTTACTCGAGAATTGAGAATGTTCTACGTGAGAAGAAAATTTTAACAATTATTTTTTGAAAAATTAATGAAATATTGTTATCGTTCGATCGAAATCAATACGAAAAATCGACGATCTGTGTTACGCATTTGATCAAATGGATAATCAATTTTTCGTAGCGTGTTTCATCGGTGCCTTGCGAAAATCACGGACGAGTGATACCGAGAATGAAATTGAGATATACGGAGAGAGTACGAGAGCTCGATTGCAAGTTTACTTACGCAATCACGTATTTTAGTGTTTAAGTTCTAATCAACGATAAAATAAGGCTCCCGCTCAAGAGCCTTTCCGCTACCGACTTTTTTTTTTGGCTCGACTCGCATATTTCGCTATCTTTATCACCTTGCTTATTCTTCTTGCTATCGAGGTGTAAAGTTTAAACAAAAAAAAAAAGAAAAATCCCTCTTGTAAAATCGTTCGATCAACTTCGATTATTATTATTGAAATCGTGACATTTAGAACCGATCCTGAATAATAATAATAATAATCCTGTTATTCAGGATCGGGTCAAAGAGTTCGATATTATAAATATTAGTCCGTGCAACACGATTCTATACGTATCTCGATGTAGGTACGAAAGAGGACCTTTGCCACTTGAAAAAAAACGTTTGAACCGACGGAGCGTTGTGTTACACGCTCTTATTTAACCTCGACGCATAAATAAGATAGGAATCGAGGATAAGCTCGTAGTCGATTGCCACCACGCGGATGTAACGAATCGTTCGTGGCAAAGGCGCGATCTTTCTTCCTCATTATCCTAATAATATTATTCCGAGGGTTTCTTGAAGAGACCTCAAAAAGCGACCCATGATAAACCGAGACCGTGTCATTTATCTTTTCGGTATACTCCATATATATTTATATAAAATGCGAAGCCGAGTCTCAAATCCCATTGGCTACTGAAATTTTATATCGCCGGATCTCGGTTCGCCAAGCGTGTTACCAAAAGAAAAATAAATCTTTTTTTTTAAATCCCTCGTTCCTTCGTACACGAAGAATTTTTCCCTCTTGGCACTGAAACGCGATTAGATTGCGTTGATTGATTAATTGCAAGGTCAATTAATTACGAACAGATTTTGAAGATCTTGGTTCATGCAAAACTGGTTAGGAAATTTTGCGTTGGTTGATATTTATTCTTTTTGTTCTTTTTTTTTCTACTTTTATTCGCTTCTTATGAATTTTCCGAAAGGGGAACAAATTTAACGAAAATTCAGGGAGAGTCACGAATCATTGTCCGACACGTGTCGTTGGGGACGTTTGTGTCTTATATTTGGAACATCTGTTAACCGACCGTCGGACAGATTTTCTTGGTGCCCCGAGAATTTCGCAGTTCTTGAAGCGATTCGCACGATGAAAAATTTTCCAGTGAAATTTTTCACATTCTCAAATTTTAGCGATATTCGAGATTATTTGACACTTGGGAATATTTTATTATTTTGAAATTATTAACGACGTTTGTTTTTCCTGTAATAAATCTAAATACAACGATTTAAAATTAATTTCTCTCGGATATCTCGATAGTTTTATCAATTGCAAGAAAAATGATTAAGATCGTAGAAAAGAGGGCTAATTAATACTTGGGCTATAATCGTCGATGAAAAAAAACAAAATCAGCTTTGCAGGGGTGAGATCGCCTCTTTCTATGTCTTCGCGTTGTTACTCTCAAGTGCGGGAGGTCACTAGGCGCATACACACACGTGATGTTGCGAACTCTCGCGACGAAGGAGAGGGAGAGAGGCAGAGAGAGAAAGAGAGTCTCGTATAGGAAGTTACGAAGTAGCGCGAGAACGGAGGAGTGTAATTGCCGGAACACGATCGTACAGCCGTATAACGTTCGCCCCTCCTCCTTCTCTCTTTCTTTATCTATATATACCTCTTTTTATCGCACAAATACACGCCAACGTATATCCTCGCGTTTAAATAAAGTACTGCATAAATTCTCTAGTTTTGACAATATACTACTATTTATTACACATCCCTTTTTCATAAGATCTTCACCCTTTTTGTTTTAAAAAAGAATATGCTCATAATTATACAGCAAAAATTCATCGATTATTAATATTGTTATTATTACAAGTATTGCATAAATTTTCTAGTTTTAACAATATTTTACTATTTATTACACATCCCTTTTTCATAAAATCTTCACCCTTTTTGTTTTAAAAAAGAATATGCTCATAATTATACAGCAAAAATTCATCGATTATTAATATTATTGTTATTAAAAGTATTGCATAAATTCTCTAGTTTTGACAATATACTACAATTTCTTACACATCCCTTTTTCATAAGATCTTCACCCTTTTTGTCTTAAAAAAGAACATGCTCACAATTATACAGCAAAAATTCATCGATTATTAATATTATTGTTATTAAAAGTGTTGCATAAATTCTCTAGTTTTGACAATATACTCCTATTTATTACACATCCCTTTTTCATAAAATCTTCACCCTTTTTGTCTTAAAAAAGAACATGCTCATAATTATACAGCAAAAATTCATCGTTTATTAATATTATTGTTATTAAAAGTCTTGCATAAATTCTCTAGTTTTGACAATATACTACTATTTATTACACATCCCTTTTTCATAAGATCTTCATCGTTTTTGACTTAAAAAAGAACATGCTCATAATTATAAAGCAAAAATTCATCGATTATTAATATTATTGTTATTACAAGTATTGCATAAATTCTCTAGTTTTGACAATATACTACAATTTCTTACACATCTCTTTTTCATAAAGTCTTCACTCTTTTTGGGTTAAAAAGATGTTGATAATTATAGAGCAAAAATTCATCGATTATTAATATTATTATTATTAAAAGTATTGCATAAATTCTCTAGTTTTGACAATATACTACAATTTATTACACATCCCTTTTTCATAACCTCTTCACCCTTTTTGTCTTAAAAAAATGTTGATAATTATACGACGTAAATTCATCGATTATTAATATTATTATTATTAAAAATATTGCATAAATTCTCTAATTTTGACAATATACTACACTTCATTACACATCTCTTTTTCATAAACTCTTTACCCTTTTTATCTTAAAAAAATGCTCATTATTATACATCAAAAAAATTCATCGATTATTAACATAAATCTTTAATCATAGGATTTTAATTGAATACATTCATCGATCCATCGATAGTAAAAAAAAAATAGCCAGCAGTGCCCTCTATATCTCATTTCTCATCCGGCACTCTCGTGACAGACGTTATCCGCGACAATCGTTCCACTGGCCGATTACTTTAACTCGGCGGTTCCGTTTGGCGTCTGTCAGCCTCGCGATCGCGTAATATATACGTACGTGTGTTATCCTAACTTATAAAACTACGCTCATACACACATACACGTGTCTCGGATACGCATGCGCCGGCCGAGGATTAACGGAAGATCTCGGACTCGAGTAAGATTCGAGTATACTTATGTGTTACGATAGTGTATCTCTATGATTCCTAGGTAAAGCTAAAGAGAGAGAGAGAGAGAGAGAGAGAGTACGACGAAGCGAGGGAGGATCGACGATAATTAAATACCAAGAGCACGAGGTGGCCGACAGATCTTACGTCCGCAAGATTTTCTCGATGACCCAATGCACGATTTCATAATATCGATTATATCTCCTATCCAACAGAGAACAAAAATGACCTCCATTATTCCGATAAATTCTCATTCAAGTTTCTTTCTCATTTACCTTATAAATCCCTATAAAACCTTAATATCCTTAAAAAAAATTCATGCGATAGGAAATCATTGCCGCAATATTTTCCAATAATTGTACTTGTATAAAATAAAAATAAGAAGAAAAAAAAACAATTATTTTCATTGAGAACTTTCGATCGCATGTGTACATTGGAATTATCACGTTAGATTTTTTTTTTTCCATTCTCCAACTCGGATTACGCTTCGGATACATCACGTGTTTCGATCAGATCCAAGGTCCGATATTCTCTACTCGCATATATTGTTCACACACATACCGTATGTTGTATCTGACACAGGGATTAACACGTCGCATATATATATGTATTTATATAATGCTGAATCGGACTAGGCAAGCGTACATGCCGCAGGTAGTTTATATTCCCTGGAGAAGCGCCATGGCCTAACGTAGAAAACAAGTGGCTTCCGCTCTCGTGCGGTTCTCTCGTGGGCGTACACTTCATTCATAAAACGCACTCTCCGGCGCACGCGGGATCGAACCGGCGGCCCCCGCGGGGCACTCTCCTCCCGTCTTTGTACATCGTAGCTCGTACTATATAGCTTATACGCTATATAACCGACGTCTGCGTTCTACTATAATGCCATAAACGTATGTATGCGTTTATGTGTATATTAAGCCGCGTTGGGGCACGTTGCGTGTAGCGTGTGTAACTGACACGTTGTGGATCGTGCACAAGGACACTACCGAGAAGAGGATGTCGATCAGATTCTAGAGGTAACTATGCAACGGGGATTAGAATCGAGGAATCGAGGAATTGACTCGATATCCTGGAGAGATATTCGATGATCGACTGAATTCAAATTAATCAAATTCATATTGATGGTATTGTTTAACTTTTAGTAGTTGCGCTTAGCTAGAATCATCTTATAATCATACTGGATCCATGGGAATTAGGCTTTTTTAAATTGTTATAAATAATGAAATAATGCATTGAGGGATATGAAAAAAATAGTGAAAAGGACATTATCGAGAAGAGAATGTCGATCAGATTCTATAGAGGTAACTATGAGACGGGGATTAGGATCGAGGAATCGAGGAATTGACTCGATATCCTGGAGAGATATTCGATAATCGACTGAATTCAAATTAATCAAATTAATATTGACGGTATTGTTTAACTTTTAGTAGTTACGCTTAGCTAGAATCATCTTATAATCATACTGGATCCATGGGAATTAGGCTTTTTTTAATTGTTCTAAATAATGAAATAATGCATTGAGGGATATGAAAAAAATTGTGAAAAGGACATTACCGAGAAGAGAATGTCGATCAGATTCTATAGAGGTAACTATGAGACGGGGATTAGGATCGAGGAATCGAGGAATTGACTCGATATCCTGGAGAGATATTCGATAATCGACTGAATTCAAATTAATCAAATTAATATTGATGGTATTGTTTAACTTTTAGTAGTTACGCTTAGCTAGAATCATCTTATAATCATACTGGAGCCATGGGAATTAGGCTTTTTTAAATTGTTATAAATAATGAAATAATGCATTGAGGGATATGAAAAAAATTGTGAAAAGGACATTACCGAGAAGAGGATGTCGATCAGATTCTATAGAGGTAACTATGAGACGGGGATTAGAATCGAGGAATCGAGGAATTGACTCGATATCCTGGAGAGATATTCGATAATCGACTGAATTCAAATTAATCAAATTAATATTGATGGTATTGTTTAACTTTTAGTAGTTACGCTTAGCTAGAATCATCTTATAATCATACTGGATCCATGGGAATTAGACTTTTTTAAATTGTTATAAATAATGAAATAATGCATTGAGGGATATGAAAAAAATTGTGAAAAGGACATTACCGAGAAGAGAATGTCGATCAGATTCTATAGAGGTAACTATGAGACGGGGATTAGGATCGAGGAATCGAGGAATTGACTCGATATCCTGGAGAGATATTCGATAATCGACTGAATTCAAATTAATCAAATTAATATTGACGGTATTGTTTAACTTTTAGTAGTTGCGTTTAGCTAGAATCATCTTATAATCATACTGGATCCATGGGACTTAGGCTTTTTTAAATTGTTATAAATAATGAAATAATGCATTGAGGGATATGAAAAAGATAGTGGGGTATAATTTGAACCTTGTTTAAGGTAGTCCTATTATTACAGCGTTTCCGTTAGATTTCACTGAAAATTTGCAGAAACGTTCTTTGATATCATACGTATATGTGTGTAAAATTTCAGGGGCCTTTATCGACTCGAAAATCACGATATTTATTCTTGAAAATCGTCATTTCTCGCCATCTTCCATAAGAGCCCCAGTTAAATATCGCAACATTATACAACGAGTATCTCGATCATTTGGTCGATGAAGCCTATTGAAATTTTGCACACATTTTTATACGACATCAAAGAAGCTTCGATTAGTTTTTATAACAAATCTTATGGAAACAAAATTCATGATTTTGTTAATTATATAACAAATAAACTTTACGTAGGATCAATTTGAATTTTGAGTATGTTGCTCTTTAGTCGATGTGCAACAACTTTTCTTAATGAACTTAAATGCTCAGTTCACTTGGAATGTGAGAAAAAATGGGAACGAAATTTTAATCCCCTACAAAACGACACGACTACATTAATACAAGGATATTGATTAGAAAACGAAAATTAAATTTTAAATATGCGTAAAAAAACTCGTGAAAAATGACTTTTTTTTTTTACAAAAATTGTTGTAACTCTTGTCATTATTGAGAAAAAGAAAATTGTTTTATAATCTGGAAACAATGTATTTCGTAATGGACATAGAGGTTTCTGTGGACGTTTCAAAAATTATATTCATTTCATCCAACGCAGGTGCGATTTAGAAGAAAAGAATGAAAAACCGATTCAAAATCTACCTTCTCGGTACTGAAGTTAAAGATCCAAACTATCGTTAGATGGATCACGTGGATCCAGTGTGACTTATTAAGGGTTAATAGCGTCGATCATATTCGAGGGATAAAAATGCATCGCGGATTACAATCGAGAAATCGACGAAAATATTGGACAATCGACTAAATTCAAATTAACCAAATCAATCGTTATTATTTAATAGATTTAACAAATTGCCGATAGAAACAAAATAACGATAGAGCGTACGATAATCGTCGTATATCTTTTCGAACTTCATCATTATGACGTTCTCGTCTCCATAGAATCGCGATGGATGCACGCGCGACCGTAGAATAAAATTGCTCGTAGAACAGCTTCAATTTAATTCGTAATTGAGGATGCAACGTACCGATAATTGACCATTACGGAAGTCTACATTGTTCCCCTCCCCCCTCCTCTATACCGTACGTAATATCGCGCGCAATTTTCATATTCATATTTTATAGCCGCCCTGAGAGCTTTGCTTCGAGAGATTCTCGAGTTCCTATTACATACCTTTGAGGCCCGTTCGATGTTCTTCTCGGTAAGCTCGATGAGTATTGAAATATTAATATCGCAATCCGCTCGATAATTTAAAGATGCATTAACGCATATATATATATATGCGGCAAAAATAAGAGGAAGTCTAGCTCGTTCTTTATTCATCAATTACGTGGATAAAGAATTCTCTCTTGCGATTCTCTTTATAATTATTTTAAGGCACACGACATATTTATCCTCCTATATTACATATTTATATACAGAAAGGTTTCTCATGGTGAAATCGAGTTGTTACGAGCCTTGAAGTTCGAAGGTGGCCATTACACGAGCTCGAGAACGAAGGATGATACTTTTGCTACGTGAGGTTGACGTTTGTAATTAAATCTATAACGACGGACGAAGACGACCGCGACATGACGATGACAGGCCACGTACGTGATATGACGCAATGATACTATTATCGTGCTACGTACAATCGGTGAATTACAAACTCGAAATGGGAAAGATTTTGTTGCAACGCGCGTTTGCCCGAAGCATAAATTTTCACATATTTTAGACGGGCGAGAGAGTGAAATAGTGGGAAAAAAGTCGTGTGAGACGCCAGAGAGAGAGAGAGAGAGAGAGATAGAGAAACTAATCGCCGGGGCTGATGTGTGTTACGTAAGCGCAAGTTGCACAACCTTCTTCGAGCCTTGCCCTCTCGCTCCCTCTCTCTCTCTCCCTCTCTCTCCCTCTCTCTCTCTCTTTCTCTCTCTCTGTCTCCCACTCGTAACAATTTCCATCCCTCTTCCGCTCGTTCGACTATAATATCCCTTCTTAGTTACTCTAGTCCCAACAGTACTCTCGCTCGCTCTCTCGTTATCGAAACCCGAGCGAGCGAACGAATAGCCCACAAATAATAGATACGCAATACCGATTGCCATGTGGGTCCGCAAAACTCGACCTCACGCTACATATCTACGAGCAAGCGTTGCTGACGAAGGATCTCCTGATATTTTCAACATTTCGTACTAAAAAAAACACACATTCAACAAACTTGCGTGCCAGTTTTTTTTTTTCTGCAAAAAGTGCAATGATAAGATTTGTTTGTTTTTGTATCTTTGTTTTTCTTTGAAGAAATTCCGTCTTAACTTAGATCGTTGACTTCGTTAGGTTTGAAAAATCGTGTTGTCGTAGTCTCTCGTTTGCCGCACAAGCACGTGGTCTATATGCGCGACGCGGACGTTCTATCGATCCCTTGGAATCGCGATGCGCGCTTTCCTCCCCTCTGCTACCGCCCCATTCGCTGTGCACCAGCATAGTAGCATAGTGAAGCTACGTACCGAGAGAGAACGAGACGGAGAGATGGATTGCATACCACGCGGCTCTCGACGCTCTCCACGCGCTCGTCGGGCTAAATCGGTCGATGCACTCTCGTCCACTCGCACCTATAGTCTTTCCCTTCTCTCCTTCCTCACCCATACTTAATCGTTTAATCGTACCACGATATTCAAAATTTCGTTCCTTTCTTCCTCGATTCGATATCTCGTTTTCATCCGGACATTTCCTTGAAAAAAAAAGACAAGAAACCGCAAAAATATTTTTTGCAAATTTCTTCCTAACAATTGGCAAATTTTTTCATTTTGAAAATTCATTTTGCATCTGGAAAATTCATTCAGCATGTTTACTTTTTCAGATCGAACTTATTGTAGGATATTAAGTCTGCAAAGTAAACTTGGGTCAATGCTTGGAGTTGATCGACGAGGTAGGAACGTCTTCGTGGTGTAATGTAAAAATCCTCGGGTTCTTCTTACTCACAATGCAGCAATAATTTCGATGTATTGCCAGTCGTATAATGAAGGTGCGAGAAAACTCACGGAGGTCAGCCGCGAGGTCGAAAAATGTGTTGTCTTACTTCAGCGCGAAGTAACGCAGTCACGTCAGCAGAGAAAAAAAAAGAAAATGTTAACACCGTTGACCCGCATTGCCCCATACAAGATGTCCGAGAATACACACACGTTTCCTTGTTTTTCCCTCGTGTATTATCGTGGTTGTCATTATTATTATTATTATTATTATGCAATTTTTGCATTATTGTTATTACTGTTATTATGCAAGTATAGATTTATATTTATTTATGTATGTAGGTATCGATACGTTTTGTTTGTATTGGCTGCTGATAATCGTTGATCGATTTCCACATTCTCTGCATCTCTCTCGTGCATGACTACGTGCATATTTATCGGAGTGCGACGGTTCGCAATCGCGCAAACAAGCGCAGAGCAGAGAGGAGGGAGAGATGGAGAATCCGTCGATCACTCAAACCGTCGCAGACTTTAATTGACGATGTTCCTCGGCGTATCGACTGGCGCCTCTCTGCCTCTTCCAACTGTTTATCCTGATAATCACGCATTGTCCACGTGACCCGGTGCAATTTTACATTACGATTACAACCGAGAAAGGATTATTAATAGTCTTGCATGATTTTCGCAATGTGACATGTACGGCAATAAAATAGCAAATTTCTGACGATTGTAGCGTGACGTTTACTCTCGACTCTTGTGGAAGAATGGGACGATATATAGGGAAGAACGGGGGAATTGGAGTCATCTAAGGAAAAGTTGAAAAAAAAATAATTTGTGAAAAGTATTGTTGACGTTTTTCACTGTTGATCATTCCTTTGGTTAGTAAACTTTCATTGTTATGAAATAGAAACTTACTAATAATTGTTTAAGGTAGTGAAAAATTGAATTTTCAAAAATGTGTCTTTAGCCCTCATTACCCAACATAGCGGTCAATGGGAGGTATGCACTAACCATATGTGAAATGGGCGATGTCGCCCTAAACTTGACAAATCCAATAATTCTTTAAGTAAATTTTGTCGATAATAAACATGAACATTGAACACATATTGCATTGTTAAGGCGTAATTGGAAGATAAATTAACAAGTCGAAACTTAATAAGGTTTTTTTTCGATATTTTCCGAGACGTTGGCATTGTTTCAACTTATCTCTGTGTCAACCCTCCTAGCTATCCCCTATGTAAGCACGCCTCGCACGGTATGGTAAAATTCGAAAATAAAAATAAGCGTTGACATTCGAATTGGGATAATGAGTAGCCTTTTGAATTAAACATAATAAGATAAACAAATTAAGTTGTAGCCTATTTTTTCTACGTCCAAACCAAAGTACATGAACCAAGCTACCAAATGACCTCGAAAAACAATTAAATAAGAAAACTTTAGATATTTATTTTCATTATGTGAAAAATATTTTTCTTATAACGAAAGGGCGCAAAATAGGTTTTTGGTCGTTGCCGTTATATTTGTGGCACTGAAGCCGCCATCGGCAGTTGTATGACATGAACGAATTTTAAGGAAGGCTCCCATTACCCCGCTCTCCCCTATAGTACAAAGAAATAAGAATAAAATTGTAAAAACAATGAGAAAGAAGTCTTCTGTCTTGGTGCAAAAAGAGAAAACAACTGGAACGAAGAAAAAAATAAAGAGACGAGTAAAGAGACAGAAAATGTTGCCTGCCCCGTTGACTTTAGCGAATAAAGAAAGTGGGAATTTCGCACAGTTGCAAATTTAGGCACGTTGTAAGCTCCAGCAATCTAACACTACTGCCCTGGTGGTGAAAATAGTGACGGGATGAGAACGAGAGGGGAAACCCGAACTGGGAGAATCACGAGCGAATGAAAAGAAAACGAGGAAAAGTCCCCGAAATGAGAAAATAAAGAAATAACGAATGTGAGTACGGCGAGGAATACTCGCAGAAAAACAAGGCAGGATAGAGAATTTGGCAGTGAGCCTGACGATGTAAAGGGGAGAGATTGAACCAGGAATACAGAAGGCGAATTTGTGTGACTCTCATTTGTCGACAACATTGAAATTGTTATCGCGTCTCTGCGACAACTTCGAATCACCGGCATTGCCAATAAACGCGATACATAAAAATTGGCGACTGGCCAGGTTCTCGAATTAATACAAAATTCATCGATAATACGCGACAGCGATAATTCCAACATTTTCCATCAACGATACAATATCTTTTGCTCCGAATTATCTTGGTCGATTTCACGCGACGATATTACTAAGAAGTTTCGCATGATTGTGTGCCAATACTTCCGCTCGATGATGTGCGTATCTATAAATTTTGAAATTCTGTTCATAAAATTTCATTCATTTTGAATTAGTAACCGTAAGGAAGAGGATAAATGCTTAACACGAGAAAATAAATTGGATAGATATTTGAATTTTTGTTTTTAATTTATTGTCTTTAGGATTTTTTGTCCATTCGTACATTGGAAAGAGTCGTCGTAACTTGTATACTAATCAGACAAGGCATATTAAATATACATATATGTATTGGTAGTCATAACTGTACGCAACGATGAACACAGTGACTGAGAGGGTGAGCGTGTGTCCGAGGTCGCTAGTTAAGACCGAGGACGTTATGCGGAAGCTCGCGAGATCATCACGAGAATACAGAGCGAGATAGATAGTGAGGTTGGCCAAATATGACCGGAAAGAGGTCCGAAGAGTTTCGTTTTCCGAGGCCGGGGAGATAGGACGGAAAACGCGCCTGTGGTTTGCCGCTCGCGTCATCGTAACGCTAAAACTCATTTCTGGGACACGCGGTCCCTCTGTTCATCGCAAGAACGTTTAATATTGCGTTATTTCGTCTAACGAAGCACGAGAAAAGCATAAAGTTCACTAAATTTCTTCTTACGTGGATACAAATGTTTTTCATTTCAATTGAACATTCGTCGATTCAATTATTTCGTGAGCACACTCGTTTAAATAATACGAGAGAATAAAAGAAACTGTGAATTTGTGTGTCACAAAAATATTCACACACCGATTGTATAGCGTTAATAAACATGGTACAATAATCTTTGAGTAGGAGTACAGGCACGGTTCTTGTAAATATAATTCTTAAATGATTTATGAAGAATATCGATGACCAAATATTCGCCAGATTTGTTTGAAACTTCTTAAGAAATGGGCCAGAGAAGCAAAAATACTTAACTTGAAATACGACAGTTAGTTATTTTCCATTGTAAGAAGGGAAAATCTTAGCCTAGAATTACAAATCTATTGAAAATAAGCAAAAGTATTACTGCGGAGACAATAAAATTATATAAGAATGAAGATAGAATTCATTCGGTCCGCAAAAGTGGACGTCCAAGAGTTTCAAATATTTCTGTTCGACTTGATATTATAAGACAAAGTAAAAAAGAACCGAATATAAGTGCTTCAAAATTGACCACGGTGCTTGGGAAGAACAGGTTATCACTGTACGAAGAATGTTGCGCGAACACGCCGTGCATTAGCGTTATTAACACAGTAAATAGAAAGAAAAGGCTAAACTATGCAAAAGATTATATTTCCAAAGAAAATGAATCGTGGAATAATGTAATTTTTGCTGACGATGACAAATTTAATATTTATAGTGGCGATAGGAGAGTAAGAGTGTAGAGAAAATGAAAAGAAGAGCGTAATCCAAGACATTGGAAATCCATTGTGAAAGACAGTGGCGGTTCGATAATCATTTGTGGTGTATTCATTTCGTCGCACAATCGAGAATAGATATATGATGAGTAGCCAGGTTTGATAAACAGACTGACAATAATCAGTACTTATAAACAAATGGCTTGGTTAGAACCGCTCGTTGTTCCGTTTAATGTAACGTGTTGTTCGTGTGTGCATTTCATTTTCTTGTTTTGTGCGAAGACGACAGACTTAAGCTCAGTATTTATGTATTGTTGGGTGTCTTGAAGAGGGTGTAGAAGGTTTTATCGTAAACTGCACCCTGTTACAGTATTTTTCGAAACTATTCTGCATAAGTGTAAATATAATCAAACATTTGAAACAATAATTTTAAAACTTGCTGCTGTGAAATGGGGATTGGATAATAAGGCTTTTGTTATTTAATCAGGACAATGATCGGAAGTACAAAATCCGGATTTTTCACGAATATTCAATACAGTCAAATCTGAGTGAGCGAGAACTGGATAAGCGAAAAAACTCTAGAAGTGAGAGTGATTGCCAGGTCTCATCATTTTAGCCCTCGAAAACCTTTATAAGTGAGAAATAGAAACCTCTATATGAGAGAGTCGTTTTTCATGCCTGAATCTCTATAACTGAGACTGACACATGCCCTATCCCTCTATAAGCGAGAATCGAGCATATTTACTATCTGTTACAATGTGTTTTGTTTTCCACGAAATTCATACTAATTTCGTGGAATACAAAACAAATTCGGAAAGACAGCTATAAACTCGGCATGGGTAGGCTGAGGCAAGAGGCTGTAAATGCACTAGAGACGCTCCATCGGTTTTTTGAATTTTCGCGCGGTTCTTGATAAAAGAATTTTCGATAAAATTTATGAAATTGAAAAACACGTACAAAATACGAAAACAGAAATACAAAAAAAATTAACGGCTTTCTTTATGTATCAGTAGTATACTTATTAATAATCAGTATAACAATATATATATATAATTGTTTTGTTTTTATGAAGAAGTATCTCTGCCAAATTCATATAAAAAATGTATATACTACATATTTATCACTGTTCTTTATATTTGTCTACACCTCTGTAAGCGAGAAAACCCGCTCTTGCATCTCTATAAGTGAGAAACTCGGTTAAGTGAAAAACCTCCATAAGCGCGAAAAAAGATTCCAGCCCCTTGAACTCTCGCTCATCCAGGTTCGACTGTATATATCTACATGTGCTAACAATGCGGATCTACGTTCACAATTTATCGTCGGATTTGAATCCTATTGAAAATTTTCGGGATTAACGGGACTGGCAAATTTGGAAAAATCCCCTAACAATGAACGAGAAGTTGAAAAAACGGATTTTGAAAGAATCTGCGTCGTCTTAGCAGGGATTATTCGAACAAAATTATTTCCAGCATATTAATTTTGACATAAAAATCATTATTTAAACATTTTTGTTTAAACTATATAATGTACGAAATTATTATTTTAAGTATGTTTTAATACATGATACCATAATTTTCTAGTCCTTTAAACATTTACTTGAAACGAAGAGCAGAAAGAGCATGTCTATTCTGACGTTCGACTATTTTTGTGAACGACTGTATATGTATTCAATTTCAAATATGTGTACGTAAAGTTCAAATTGGCGCTCGAGTGAAAAAAAAAATGGCGACCGGAGGGCTCGTTCGTTGGAGCAGCACGTTGAGGCGCGACGAGCCCGCCACTAGCGTCCTATGTTACGTTACGTTGCCCAAGAGTAGAGCAAGCCCAGGCCGGCAGCTCGGTGTGCGAGAGAGATGGCTGAGAAAACCGGCACACAGCTGTCGTAGGATACGTTTTCCCGCCAACTGTTAATGGCGTTTGTACCAGCATCATCGAAAAGAGGGGATTGCTCAGTTAGCCCGCGTAGTCGAACGAGGAGCGGTGTAGTATTATAACCCAAGAATCGCGAAACGGCAGGTTTCAGTGTGAGAAAGAAAGAGAACGAACGAGAGAGAGAGCGCGTGCGTACGACGGGCGGTGGGGGGAAGAGTGAGAGAGAGCTGCGTCAAGCGTCTGCGCGCAAGCGTCTATCTCGTCCGTGCGTCGTTACTACTGTCAAGCCGGCGGTGGCATGTCGCTCAACGCTCTCAGTCGTGATCTGGCGTCCAAGCGGGACGGATGATTTAACGGATGGTGAGAAAATCGTTCTAGCGTTTACACACACACATATATATATATATATATATATATATATATACACACACACACACAACGCCACACCGCTTCGATTATGCACGAACCGCGATTGACATTTGTTACGTCAAATCGCGTATATCGAAATATCGGTATTTCGTGATAAAAGTAATCGATAATCTTTTTTAAAGAGAGTTACGATATAGTGAGAAAAAAAAAGAACGCTGATTGTGAGACAAAAAAAGACTGTGTGGAGGAACAAGCGTCAAATGCAGTGGAATTGGAACTTGGCGGGTAAGACGCCGACTGCGACGTCCCCGATAATCGCAATCAACAAAGCACCAAGGGAGAAAAGTTTATCGTTCGAGCAGCGTGCTACGACAACGACATTGCGGACCGCGCAGCGTGACTCGTTGAATCGTTGCTGCGCAAGGAACAGCCACTTGTTCGGTGCTTGAAGAGATAACGAGGAAAACAAACGAGGAAATAAAAGTAATTGAAAGTGCCGATGATGCATAACGTGCAAGTTTTCCAGTGAAACGAACACGTCGAAGGATATACGAAATATCCAGAAATAAAATTGAGGGAAAGAAAAAGAGGATCTCGAAGCGATCGGAAAGCAGAAGCGCCACGAGCGGTGTGACAGCCGACCGGAAGTGACCAAGAGCGCAGCCGTACACTGTGCTCACCTCGTGTGCCACGAGGTCTTTGAGTTTACAAAGAGAAATATACGTTCGCGCCATTCTCGATTTTGCGCATTCGAGGGAATCGAGTGGTACGAGAAACTAAATCGTGTTTTTAAGAGTTGGAAGAAAATATAGGAAAAGGAAGAAGAGTATATAGAAAGAGAAACGCGGAACGGAACTGTGTAAAACGAAGGGAGTGAAAGGAAGAAGAATGTTGCCACCGGCGGCGATGCATCTCGAGCAAAGAATGAACAGCGACAGTAGGACGAGCATGGAGCAGCATCATCATCATCACCATCATCATCATTCGCATCATTTGGAACATCGTGGCTCGCCCAATGTCAATGGCAGCAGAGACAATCATTTTCCTCACAGAACGGCCGTCCTGTCGCCAGGTAGGTCAAAGCTCGTACGAGTAAATATAAAATAAAAATATACAAGTGGCGTATGTACGAGCAACTACGATCAACCACCGGCGTTACAACGAAGCGGAAGAGGTGCGCGGTTCTGCGGAGAGGACTGAATGGGAGGAGAGACGAAGCATCCGCAAGGGCCTCAAACTCAACCCACCAGCTGTCACACCGTCGTTTCTCCTTTATTGTCCTCTATTTTTATTCTCTCTCCATCTTTTCCCTCGTACACTGCAATTTATGAATATACATCTTGGCTGGATGTGTACATTTTTTTTTTCAGCTGACGTTTCAAGGTTTGTAAAATAAACCACATGGTACACAAAATATTCATACACGGATGTAGTTTGTCCAGTGCTTATAGTTTTTTGTTTTCTATAACATTCCCAGATTTATAATGCACCACGTGGTATCCAAATTTCTAATTAATGCCACAACCTTTTTTTCTAAAACTATTTTACAAGCATATCTAAATTCTTATATTTGATATCTTTGTTATTTGGCAAAGAATATTTGAACAGTTTTCAAGGTTTGTAAAATAAACCACATGGTACACAAAATATTCATACACGGATGTAGTTTCTCCAGTGCTTATATTTTTTTCTTTTCTATAACATTCCCAGATTTATAATGCACCACGTGGTATCCAAATTTCTAATTAATTCTACAACTATTTCACAAGCTTATCTAAATTCATGTATTTGATATCTTTGTTATTTGGCAAAGAATATTTGAACAGTCTTCAAGGTTTGTAAAATAAACCACATGGTACACAAAATATTCATGCACGGATATAGTTTGTCCAGTGCTTATATATATTTTTTTCTATAACATTCCCAGATTTATAATGCAACACGTGGTATCCAAATTTCTAATTAATTCTACAACTATTTCACAAGCTTATCTAAATTCATATATTTGATATCTTTGTTATTTGACAAACAATATTTGAACAGTCATTGGCAAACACACGGCGGAATTTTTGGACGAATAAATTTCTGCAAATTGCGCTGTATGACATTTAACGTTGTCTTTACGTTGCTCAACGTTCCAAAATGCTTTACTACAATCTAAACGTTTTAAAAATGGATCTATCGAGGCGAACGTCGAGTCCGCATGAATTGTCATAGTTCTTCCGTGAATATCGTTCTAAATTCCGCGCGTGTAGGATAATGTAACGCTCGTTTTATGTCGTCGTCGTTGTATGGTAAAAACTCTTCGGCAATACGAACTTCGTACCCGATCTAACGGCCAGCCTCGTCCACGCCACTACCGTCTCCTCGCAGCGATTTATGCGCGCACCGTCCCCACAATTTTCGCGTCAACATACTTCACGCATCAAACTTTCCATTGGCGAGAGGGAAATTCGTACTCGCCAACGAATAATAACCCTCCCTGTCAAAACTTTCCTATTCTCTGTTCGTTCCATTTTATTTGATAGAAATTTATTTTACGAGCATTGTTATTATTATTGTTTAGATTCGTATAACGTTAAGATGTAACGTCGAACCACGATATTAACCCTTTGAGCTGTAAGGACGCATATATGCGTCTGCGAACCACATAAGCTTGAAAGTACTCGGATCTCAAAGGATTAAAGAAATCAACTCGCGATGCGCGTTATCGAACATTCATCAATGTTAAAATTGTGAACTTGGATCAGCCTGGAGCTTTTCTTTCATTAAGTTGGAGTTCGATATATTGGAAAAGTCGAAGCAGTTGCATGTGCAACGCACATGCGGGAGAGCCAGCGACAGCGGTATAACCGGTTGTCTCACTGGTATTATATAGAAACCAGCGTCCTCTCTGGTCAGCTGTCAGACGTACTTGCTTTCCTCCTGCTGCTGCTGCTGCTGCTCTCTCAGTGGGCGCAAAGTCGAAGGTTTCTGGGGAAACTCTCGCCATTTACTTCGCTAAATAAATATGCATTTAAATATCATTCAAACGTCATACATAAAGTAGTATCGTTCTCCATGGATTGGATCAATATTTTTCTGCAACCCTGAAACACTGAAACTTTGATAACCGCGGAGTTAATGGAAAATAATTTTCGCGATGATTAAAAACAGTCTGAAAGAAAAAATTGATAAATAAAAATACAATGTAAACAAAGGATTGAACAAAACTCAAATAATTGAATATTTTGCGGGTCGAATTTTTTATTTTCGTTCAGTTTTATTGGGAATACAGAAAAAATTGAGAAATAAAAATAAAGATACAACGTAAACAAACGATTGAACAAAACTCAAATAATTGAATATTTCGCGGGTCGAATTTTTATTTTCGTTCAGTTTTATTGGGAATACAGGTCCTTGGAGGGATTTCAAAAGATTCTTGTGTTCGATAAAGCGAGATAAAACGTGGAAGTTTGAGTTGATCGATATTCCTGGTGTGAAACAACCGTCGAAATTCTCAAACCGGTCTACGCATTGCCCCAATGACGTACGTTATAAGCCTCGTGTCAATTGTGAATACTCCTGAGACGCGAAAATCCTGTAAGATGCGACATAAAATTAATTCAAAGATCCTCCAGAGGGAAAAAGAAAAGGATAATTACCGATAAATAATTTCAGAATTAATTTAACTTTGGTCCGATTGGTGAAATTCGAGTTTCAATTATCGTCGAATGTTCCTCGAATAAGCTGCGAATAAATTTTCCTTACCATTAACTTTGAATGGTTGGTGGTTATAAGCTTGGACAAAGTGTGTGTATATGCGAGAGAGAGAGAAAGCTTCATCAGTTTTCCTTCGTCGATGTGTCTTTTGTTCTTGGGTAGGCTCTCTATTCATCGTCATTCAGTGTCTACCCTCGAACAATGGCTCACCGATGAAATTAACGCTTATTTCATTCTCGCTTAATAACGATGGGTGTGAATTTTAAGCTCGTTTGGTAATCGCGACCATTTTCGAGGTTTTCGCGGAACGATGAAAGCTTCGGTAATGTTCTTTCTCTCTCTCTCTCTCTCTCTCTCTGTATATATATACATGTATATTTTATCGCTTGCGCCTCGTTCGTTGGATACGCTCCTCCGGACGTACGCTGTCCTCGGCGATGAATAATTAATCGCGCACGAGGTTGAATTAGATTCCCGACCAGACCCGAAACTCTCGGGCCAACCTATCGCTAGAATTATCTGCGTCTCTCTTTCTTATATGAAGGCATTTACAGTATAACCACGAGGAGAGAGAAATTGTCCCTTGGACTCTGGCACCTAATTCCCGTGAGAAAGCCAACGGTGCTTTTCACTCATTTTTATGTCCAATATTTCCTTAGACCTCTCGGCCATCGGGAAATATTATTATTAGTTAAAATAAAATAAAAACAAATTTATATTCCATCAAAGAATTGTGTCATTCGTACGGATTTGACAAATGTGAGTAATTGAAATAAAAATATTAAAATTATATTTTGAAGATTTTTGATTGAATCGATGATTATTGAAATTAAATTCGAGGCTATAAATATTTCGAATAATTGGCCTTATGGTTCACAGACACGAGCACTTAAACCAAATGTGATATCACTCTTCTGTCAAAAGTTCCTTCTTCGATCTCTCTCTCTCTCTCTCTCTCTCTCTCCCCCTTTGTGGGTTTATTTGTCTCGGCATTAACGATCCGCAAAGTTATGAATTTCTCGACCAAACGTACATTTCGAATAGCCAAGTTGATAATTCTGTGTTTTCATTTGTATATTTTCATTTTCGTTGAAAAATCCTAGATTCATGAATTTCGAAAGTCTCAAAATAGAAACGACGGTTTGATCCGCGTGTACGCGAAGACCACGAGGTATACTAAAATTCGTTCGTTGAGAGATAACGGTCGGTCGGTCGGTTCTCTGGGAATGAATCGTGCGTACGAAAGATTGAACGTGGAGCGACTCGTGTGGACCCCGTATCGTGCCGAGGAATCCAGTCGGCTTTAGCGCGCCACGTGGTTCGACGGTTCGCTCGCCACACGAGAAATTCGAGAGCGAAACTTCACCAGTTTTCTTAGACGAGAGACAAAAAATAAAGTTTTTCCCAATTTTTCCAATCACAACGTACACAATATTGTTACAAGATTGCGTTAATTCGGAATTTTGTTTAACTATGATGAATTTATTAACGTCTTAAGGCGAACAATTGATTGAAAATAAAAACAAAAAATAAGAAGGATAAAAACCCGAGAGAAGAGGCTGTGACAATTTCTGAATTTTCTCCAACGAATTATTTGATCAAAGTCAATTTATAAATTGTGTAAACTTCAATTGGAAGTTTTATGTCAATATTATATTTTCGAAAAATACAAAATTTGCAGGAGTTTTTTTTCTCTCTCTCTTTTTACAGCACATGATTTTGCTTGCTTTTGTCGATTTTGCGCTTCGTACAATAAATACGATATTGTACATAAGAGCGTGTCGTCGTCTCGGTTCGTATTATATCTCGGTGCTTACAATAGCGCGAGGAGGAGAGTCTTCGCGAACGCTCGAGCGAGATCCTCGAAGCGTGTATGAGTGATTGTTGACACACTGACACAAATATATGAATAAACATGTACCTATATAACGTACATGCTCTCTAGCTCTTATATTACGCGGTTCGTAACAGACTTTTCAAAACTTCACGAGCACTGATAATTATTCCATGTCTACATTCTATATGCGTGTATCGCCATATTATGGAAGATAATTCTCACGCGAGAGCTTTATAATCGTCGATAATCCATCGATTATCGAGCAACACTATCTTTTTTTTTGCTGTGAATTCAATACAAAACTGCAAAATATCTTTTGCTTAAGGTAGTCTTATCTTTACAGCGTTTCCGTTAGATTTCACTCTAAATTTGAAGAAACGTTCTTTGATGTCATATGTATATGTGTGTAAAATTTCAGGGACCTTTATCGACTCAAAAATCACGATATTTATTCTTGAAAATCGTCACTTTTCGCAATCTCCCATAAAAGCCCGTGTTAATTATCGCAACATTATACAACGAGTATCTCGATCATTTGGTCGATGAAGCCTATTGAAATTTTGCGCATATTTTTATACGACATCGAAGAAGCTTCGATTAGTTTTTACAACAAATCTTATGAAAAAAAAAAATTCATGATTTTTTTTATTAGATAACAAATAAACTTTCCGTAGGATCAATTTGAATTGTGAGTATGTTGTTCTTTAGTCGATTTGCAACAACTTTTCTTAATGAACTTTAACGCTTGGTCCACTTGCAATGTGAGAAAAAACGAGAATAAAATTTTAATGCGAACAACTTTTAGCAAATAATAATCGTTTCAGAACATTACAAATAATTTTGTTTTTAATATCCTCGTGTTACATTGAAATAATATTTCATGATTGAGTAATAAATTATTACAGTAAGTAATAAAAAAAAATGTTCGTTTAAACGAATAAAATTATTTTATTTGAATTTCGATGGAAATAATTTTTGAAACAATAATAAATATTATTGTCCGTTATTTCAATAGTTCGTTATTGTCTCGTTGAATTTAAATGCGTGGCCTGATCGTTTGACGCGAGTTATATACGTATATACGATGTATAATACTAGATAGAGGGCCTCGCTGTTATAAACTGATATGCCCCGTAGCAAAAGAGCCCGGGGACTTGAATTTAATTTCTCTTAATTACGAGAGTTGGTGCCCGATCGACGATATAAACGGGAGCGAGAAAACTCTGTTCGTATGTGCCTGGGCAAGGCCAGAGGGCCCGTTCACCCGCACGCGACATGCCACATGAGTATACGCACGTTTCTCTCACGCACACTCAGCCCCCCCCCCCCCTTCTTCCTCTTTCAATGTCGAACTTTCTCATAAGAAAACAAAAATCTATTTTCGATCATTAAATTTTCTACATTATCAAATATAATTTTGTATCCTCATCTGTATTAAATTCATCGATAAGCCTTTCATTTGTAAACTTATCTTTCGTCGCAAACTCTTTGTTTGAATTTGACCTCTCGCAACGCATAAAATTGTCGTATTAATATTAGCCCAATTGTTTAAAAAGAATATTGAAGGTTCACTTGGAGCTGTTAACTATTCGAAAATCGTCTCGCGAGTAGTCAAGGTTGAAAGCGATGATTTTCCGTCGAACAAGCGTATGTCGCAACGACGAGATGAGCGAACAAGGACTAAATCGTAAATTTTCGGACGGCGCGTGTGCGTGGGTGGGTCGTAATCGAGCGTGTGACAGTGACCGTGTTGACTCGTTAAGCTTTTAGTTTCCCTGAATTATCGACGATGCCTCGCATTATGTCGTCACGACACGCGGACCAACGAGCGAATATGGCTCCGGAGCTCTCGAAACGAGACGTTATGTCCGAGCTGATCGCACAATATTCCGTTAACTCGATTCCTCCTTCTCTCGTTGCCAGTTGCTCGCTCGATCGCATTCCGCGCGTTCGCTTTCCCGCGATGCATCGACGCATCGCGGATATTTGCAACGTTCGTCCCATCGACGACACCAATGTCATCGTCGATGCTTACGATCCAACCATTCGTGTTGGTCGTTCATGACAATTCTTAAAAAAAAAAAAAAAAAAAAAAAAAAAGTCAAATGCTTCTTTCAATATTAATTTTCTGTTATAAACCAACGAGTTTTTTTTATATTTCATTAGATCAAGGACAAAGATTAATTCTTCACATTGTACAAAATTGTATATTGGATTATTATTTTCATCTGTAAGCGGATAAAGCCACGCCGATTGTCAATTATCGCGAATTATTCCTCGAGTTACGATCTTCTTTTGTTTCAATAATCACTCGTAATTAATATATAGAGGAAGGTGATTCAAACTGATCCCCCTCAAACTCAAAATATTTGAGGGGTAGCCATTCGATCGAACTACAAATTTAGTAAGCGTTGAATCGCATAAGCCGTTAGAAATAATTTTAATTAATGTTTTTGTGAAAGTCTACTAAAGGATTAGTTTGTACACCCCCGTGTCCAGAATGATCCCCCGGGTGCAGGTTAACTGATCCGGGGATCATTTTACCCCACTATTCAAAATTTAAGCAAGAAATAAAACATTCAATAATATTGTTTAGTAATTTTGTTGTAGATTCAGTCTAGGCAACAAATGTAAACAATTCTGTCTTAATATTCATACGGTAAATTCTTAATTCTCCGTAAATCTCTGTAACATTAATAGCAGTTTTATAGTATTATTAATGTTTCTGAACGGAATCTTAACAACGACAGTCTGTTTTCAATTAGTATCATCGACTTAACTTCATATCAAAAAACGTAAAAAATATTTATTAAAAGTTAATCGAACACGATTGAAAGTAGGTAGGCAGGGTGTAAAATGATCCTGGGATCGTTTTGCCCACCCTATGAAGGGATCGTTTTGCCCCAACTGCCTTATTAAGGTAGTTCTATCGTTTTCTTAAGATTTTGTTGAAAATTTGGATATATCTTCGTTGATGTCATATGTACGTGTGTAATAATTTTTGGAAGGTTTTACCACGTGGAAGTTGAGATATTTATTGGTGAAAATCCGAATTTTCGGTAGTCTCTCATAAGAGCGCGTGTTAAAAGTTGCATTTTCATCCATAAATATCTTGGCTTCTACTCGGTGAAGCCTTCTAAAACTTTGCATACATTATTATGCAATATCAAAGAAGCTTTATTTAATTTTTCAAAAAAATCTAAAGAAAAGAATTTTCGCAATTTTTGTAATTATACAGCAAGTATATATTACCTTGGATGACCTTGAGTTTGCAGTATATTGTTCTTTAATCAATTTGCAACAATTTTTCTTTATTAACTTGAGCCCGTAAACCATTTTGTATGTGAGAAAAATTGAAAAATAATTTTTCGATCTTAACGTCACGATAGAACTACCTTAACGAAAAGCATTAAAACATAACTTGTGTTTTTCAAATACTGTAACGAAGGACGGTTAATTCCATTGTTAATTAATATCAGAAACTGAGACAAACATATCTAACACATAAAATGTACGCAGACTGAAGCAACATAACGTTAAATAATGGCTTACCTCAGATCGAGCAGAGTAATTTTTAATATTTCACGATACAAACTTTCCCCCTGCAAATAACACAACGATACTGACAGAGATTATATATCTCAGTCGTAAGAACACGAAATTCACTTAAAATATTCTAGATAGCGATATTAAGTCTGTAAACCACCCGGGGATCGTTTTACCTCGAAGAATCATATTATACCACCTTCCCCTAACAATCCAAAATAATCCCCTAACAATCCAAATTAATAAACATACCGTAGCACAGGCAGAATCACGATGAAAATAGTTTAATTCCAATTTTCTTGACGATGACCCTTGTAATCGTTCGTGTTTGTCTTTCGATATATCAATCGCTATCGATTATAACATTTCGAGACAAAAATCGGTCGAATCAATTATCGCGTTTACTTATCTGTCGTACAACGTGTCGAGCTTTGATCGATTTTCTTTCGATATGATCTCAGGCCGTTACTACAACACGAGTCCCACAACGATGTTGCGTATTTCTCATAATCGCAATAGGATCTAATCGAACCGGTAATTTTTCTATTCTTACCTCTCCTATTTTTTATTGTCTCCGGCTCTTTTTTTTTTCCTTTTTTGTTTATCAAAGTCCATACGCGTGTCGAGTTTGCTTCATACCTGTGAGACATAGACGCATGTTTGAATCCCCGCGGCGCCAGTGTTTCCACCCCTCCACCCGCGTAGCGTCTACTATCATTCGCATATACCTACGTATTCGATTCGATCGTATCATCGATGTATTCAATGCAAAGCATTTCGAAGCGTCGTGCGCACAAGTTGTGATGTCAAGGAGGGTATGGGTTGTCAGTCGCGTTCTTACATCTCGTCCATTTTAAACGTCCTCGCTAAAGCTCCGCCATCTTGTTTTTCTTTCACCTTCCAGTTCTATATTTCGACGCAATTGTTCGTTACCTCGCTAAAAATACATATTGGAAAAATATGGAAAGAAAAAATGTAAAACTAAAATTCTAAATTCTTCAAGTACTCGAAAATAAAAATTTGAAGCTCTTTCGCGCATAAAGTCTTGCATAAATACGACATACGCGATAACGAATCATTCTGCGATCATTTCGTGTAAGACGGTTCGATTATTTTCGACTATAACTTTCTCCCCCCTCTTTTTCCCTTTTTTTAGTGCGTCTCAATTAATAACAATTTGTTTGCGTCCGTAAAAATTTGTCGGTGGTCCGATCCTGCGCGTTGTTAATCCTCGCTTTTTCATTACGTTTGTATGCGCTAAAGAAACTGTTTTGTCCCTCGCGCGAATACGGCGAAACGGATGAGAGCGCTCGTAAACGGACGAGCAAAAATTCGAAGCAGCCTCGCGTGGTACACAAGGAGTGGATACGTACCAGTCAAGCGCGATTATTAAGTCAACTGAGTTCAATTACTTTCTTGGACGAGGGAGGAATGACGGGGGGGTTTATACGTATATACGATCAACGAACATTGCGCGAGAGGTTTAGGTCTACAGGAGAGCTCCTACACCCTTTGCGACGAATACAAAAAAATCCCGATCGAATTCTCTCTCTCTCGTTTCCTCTCTCTGGCTCGATGCCCAAAATTTCACTCAAAATGCAATTTTATCGCCTCGCGAAAATTCACCTCACGCGTCACAATTTATGATTCGAGCAAAAGTGCATTCCTCGACTTACAAAATGCATCGCGATGAAAACCTCTCGCAATTCAAAATTAATATCAATATTAAATATTTATTGCACGATATTTAATTGTAATATGGATTTTCTTTGTTTCGTTCTGTATTAGAGACTTTATACGATTTTTGAAATTCTGTGAGTTAGGAGTATTGGGAAATACGTACAATTATTAAGTTATTTGTTGGATCGGACGATGTCGATTAGTACAAATAAGGTTGAGGAGAAAAATTGCAGGATATATTATATATATATTTTTTTTTAACTCTATCGTTGATAATGAACGGAGTTTGTGTTTGATCACACATGGGAATTGTTACTAACATAAACAATAATGATGAATATCAACAACTCGATGAAGCAAAAAGGGACAGACATTCTTTTCGTCGTGAATCTTAATTGTCTGTGTACGCACACTCGCACCTTCGCACACGTAATAAAAATAACGTAACTAATTCACAAGTCGGTTTTTACGTAAATGCCCAAAATGAAATACGAACGAGTAAATTTGCGAGGTTCACATTTTTTTCTCGTTCATTTCATACGCGGTGTTCACACCATTGTCGTTGTCTCATAATGCACGACTCATCATTAATTAGAAGGGTTGTTACTACTCGTTTAAAATGAAATAAGCGGCTGATGGTTTTTTATAACAACGATACTAGAGAACTATTTCATCTTTTTTTTTTTTTTTTGGAGCGATGCGGTTTCCCACTGAAGAGATAGGATTTTTTTTCCACGAAACTAAACAACATATCGAAATTTAGTAAAATTGTTCTTATTATACAAGTATCGAGCACTGTTTATAAATTTTATCAGAGCTGTACTAAACAAAATGGCGGCTTCCTACCATTTTCTCAGCTGCGTTTTTTTTTCTTCATTGCTGCCTGACCGAACCCACAACTGCTGCAATGGCAAAGCTACAATAATGAACCAACAAGAATTCGATAAAGTATGATAACAGCTTCGACACTACGTATTAACAATAATTACGTATAAACGTTATTAACAATTTTCGTACATTTTTTTGCATTTTGACGAATATTTTGGTCAACGACAAGACACTTTTGCAACAATCATTTAGGTACAAAATGATTGAGCATTTTTCTGATAGATGGCCATACGTGACCATTTCTTAAAAATGCATGCACTTTTTGATCAACCCAATTATTATTATTATTTTCATTAATCGGTCTCGGATTAAGACGATTCAAATTTCTCTCTTCCAACTGGAATAACTTACTTTCGCGTTAGGTTACGAGGGGGAATGACGCTCCCGCAGCATAAAACTGATACGGTCGATCATGATTATTATGCAAGCGAGAGTGTGGTCATACACACATCGTGGGAAAGTCACTTGCATCGAGTAAAAAAATGAATTTCTTGCCGCGCCATTTAACAAATATCTAGTAAAAAAAAACTATCTTTTACAAGCCTGATTCATCTTTTATTCTTCTCCCGAGGCGAGGAAGGAATCGTCGATAATTGAAAAAGAACGATTATTAAAAAAACAACAAGTCTCGGCGCCAAGTCGTTAAGAAAAATTCATTATCTCGCGTCGTATTTGTAGTCGCATCTCGGATAATCGTTTCTCTCTTTTGCGAAAACGCGAAGCGACGATTAAGCGTTGAAAGAAAAAAAATGTGCTCGAAGAAGTTTTTGCTATATTCAATCCTCTTGGCGTTGGCCACATTTGTATGGTAAGAATGACGAGGAGCCTCGTTTTCGGAGGTCGCTTCGAGCGCGGTTGCGTCTCCGTGCGAGTCTGCGAATTTATTAGTAACTCACTGGCTTGGCCCCCTTGCGAAGTCCGCGACTATCGGCTCGCAAAGTGGTCGCGAGAACGACACACAACGCCGATCGCGACACTCCACTCCATTCAACCGTTGCTGCTGCTGCTGCTGCTGCGAAGACGAACCGTATAATTTATCCGCGCTTGGAAAATATTCAAGGCTCACCGACAAACAGCCGTTGTACGGTAAACTCGCGCAATATCCATTCTCGCGAATAAAAGAATTTTTTTTTTAAATATATTTTACGTTTTTAAACGAGACGACATAATTCTCGAATATTCATGAAAGTTGGAAACATCGACCATTCGATTTAGTACGTTAAAATTCCCTATGCAGTCTCGGTAATTACACGAATAGCGTTAAAATCTTAAAAATTCCTAATGTAAAATTCAATTCTTCGATAAGAGGAATTGTTCAAAAATTAAAGATATTCTTACAAATGTTTAATTAACGACGCTGTTCAAGAAGTAATCGCGTCTTTTCGTGTATCAAAAACTCGATACGATAATTAAAATGTTATTTCGACGATCGTGATAAAATGTTGTCGGATTTAAAGTCTAGCGTACTCGCTAAAATCTTACTAAAGACATTTAGTCAGACAACGAAAATAAAGTTATACATAAATATTTAATCTCCGTTCTCTAGTCGGTTGTGTCTCGGACGACGGACGAGCCGAAGAATCTCTCGCGAGATTATTAAATATATATGACCGCGGTTGGTCGGTTGGCAGTTAGCGCGGAATGAGAAATGCAACGAGAGTATAAACCGACTAGTGGTGTTCGCACACTCAACATTAACGAGCCGCGCCGCGTATCTCCTCTCCCTCCCTCTGTTTCTCTCGTCGCATACAAGTCGTCTCGTAGCTCGGTCCACATTTGGACTCCAAGCAGATTGAAATAGAGCTTCTGGTCTTTCCTCTGTCTTATTTCTAGTTCTCTATACGATATTGTATCTCCTTCGTACATCTCGGAAAATCGTACGGGCGTTATTGTCGTCGTGACTGATCGTGCCCGAGTGCGTATTCAAGGGACGTCCCAAAAACGCCAAGAATCTCAAAACAATTCAAATTCTCCAAACAAAATATTTTATTTCAATTTTAATTCTCCGTTAGATAAATCGTAGGTGAAAATATGAACGAGGGTGTAAATGTATTTCTCCCACGTTGCATCCAAATTGTAAAAATAAAATAAATACATTAATAATGGGAGGAATCTTTTTCAGTTCTAGCTTCGGTCCGACTCGTTTCGTTCATTCGAGGCACGATGAATTGTGAAGTACGATCTTCCACGCATGGTGTCCCATTTCGCTGACGTATTTTCTAAGCAGTAGTGACAATCGGGAGTTAGAAAAACGTCCGAATCATCGAACTAACACGCGCAATCTCAAAACGTATTACTTATCATCGTTTTTTACAGTCATTTATCGTGTTCGAGTCAAGTGAAATTCTATTTGCAATAAAAAAATCTCGTATTTTCGCACAAATGCAAAATTTTTACAACGCTCAGAGTAAAGAAAAACATCGCATAGCGGTTAGTAACGGCGATTTTGCTGTATACACTGTCCGGGCAGGAAGTAAAAAAGCTCCGTCATAACCGCAACCTTTGCGCCGAGTCCTGGCTCGATGACACGGCTGGCATCGCTTCAAATTGCTATTCCGTTTGCGATGCAATGTGTGCACGCATCTGTTTCGTTCACATTGTTTTGTTTCGGGACGTATCCAATTTCGTTAATATTTTACTGTTTTCATCATTTTGCTATATTCCATTTTTTCTTTTGTAATGATTCTTTTTTCTTTTTGATAATGACCCCGTGTCGGATTTCTGACAATAATTGCGATTACTTGGTTTCAATCTTGTTTGACAATTTAGTGGCTATCCTAGGTAGTTTTAGGCAATAAAGCAAAATGGCGACTCCATATTCATTTCGAAGAGCGATGTTGTTGAAACGTTGTACTTGAAACAAAAAATTTGTGTACGCACGTAAAAAGTTATACTTCTTTGGCGCGAGTAAAAAAGAATTTTTACGCATTTAAACAAATTTTAACTTAGTCAAACGATCGGTAAGCAACATTGAATACAATGAATACAAGTTTGAATAAATAACATTTAAATTGAATTAAACAATATTTATTTTATACAGTTTAAAAAGTATTGCAGTATTTTGTGATATAAAATTAGTGTACAGTAGAGCTGGCATAGTACATGCCATGTGCCCACTACTCGGCCAACTTCAGACCGAAAAGAAAAGAAATTCTCACTCGCAACTAACTTCATGATGTGTGACCAAAAATAAAAGAAATTCTCATTCGCCACTTAAAACTTACTTAAAACAAAAAACGGTGTGTACTTACGCACACACATAAGAAGTTATATCTCTTTGGGGCGAGTAAAAAAGAATTTTTACGCATTTAAACAAATTTTAACTTAGTCTAACGATCGATAAGCAACATTGAATACAATGAATACAAGTTTGAATAAATAACACTTAAATTGAATTAAACAATATTTATTGTATACAGTTTAAAAAGTATTGCAGTATTTTGTGATATAAAATTACTGTACAGTAGAGTTGACATAATACGTGCCACGAGCACACTACTCGGCCAACTTCAGACCGAAAAGAAAAGAAATTCTCACTCGCAACTAACTTCATGGTGCGTGACGGTATTTCGAGCGCAATTTTCACTCGCAACTAACTTCACGATGCGTGCTGCGCGCGCAATTCGCGACGTCGAGAAAATACACTCCCATCAGAAATACCTAACGCGCTTAAAGAAGTATAACTCGAAAAAGACCCGTGACGGAAGTCTGTTATCGCTGATCCGTCGCATTCGATTGCCCGCGCGTTGCTCAATATGGCGAGACGATCTACGCGAGCGCGCTCGTTTTCAAATACCGCGATACGATTGCATTCTATAGGAGACGGGCCGGTGCGTAACACACGCGGTTCTCTGTCTCGTGTACGTATATCCGTATATATCACACGGCGCTCGATCACAATAGGACTTCAAGGTTTTCCATTGAAAGTTAGCAACTCTTACGATTCAATCGACTCGGAGTGCGAGAAAGAGCGAGAGAGAGAGAGAGAGAGAGAGAGTTACACGAGGCAACGTGTCACTTAAAGTCGCGCGCTCGCCATTGCGATACGAAACGATTGTATATCTCTTCCTGTCTTAACCTCCGAACTCGTAAAATGGAAATAATTTCCTTTCCGACGATCGGTCGACTTGGATTTATTTACCTGTGTCATACAGGGCAACATTTTCGAGCCCTATAAATATATTTTTAATCGCTAAACAAATAATCTCGTCTACGTCAATATTATTAAGACGCGTTGTATCGATTTTCATCAAATTTTGTATATTTTTTTTCGTAAATGTATAAATCTATATCAATGATAGTAATAGTTATTTTTATTTATATTTGTATCGACCGAGGTTTTCTGCAGTCTCGCTTCGTCCGCGGTAAATGCGATACAGGATAAAGGAGGATTGAGCGAAAACGGCTGCAACCGGGACACGCACAAACAAAAAAGAAAGTAGAGGGGTAGTAACAAAAAAGTAAAATAATGCGCAGATTTGTTTGACCGCGTTGTATCGAGTTGCATCAAATTTTGTATATTTTATCGTAAATGTATAAATCTATATCAATGATAGTAATAGTTATTTATATTTATACTTGTATCGACGGAGGTTTTCTGCAGTTTCGCTTCGTCCGCGGTAAATGCGATACAGGATAAAGGAGGATTGAGCCAAAACGGCTGCAACCAGGACACGCAAAAACAAAAAAGAAGCGGGTTAGTAACAAAAAAGTAAAATAATGCGCAGCTTTGTAAAAACCCCAGAAAAAGGTATACAAGTAAAATTCACAGATAGATAAATAGATAGTAATTATTATTTTGTAATTCCGCGACGAATTCTTCAATGTTTATGAGCCAGGGTCTAATTTTTTTAATTCTTATCTCAACGAACGACTTATTCTCTTTTTTTCCAATACTAAGTTTCTCATAGAAAAAATTCCCTTATACCCGTTGAAATATCCCAGCGGATATAGTTTCTACTCGTATGAAACACGTGTACTATCGTTGCGAGTTCTTCGAACGAATTTAGGTCGAACGGTCGAACTCACTCTCGTCGCGACACCCGCGAATAACTAATGACGGATAGGCCCCGCGGTGATGCGAGCTTTTCAAAGTGTCTGGTCTGTGTACTCTGTCCATCTCTCTCTCTCTCTCTCTCCCTCTAGCTCTTTCTATTACTATATCGGGACTATATATGCGAGACGATGACGCTCTATGTGTCTAGTCCATTGGCGAGGTTAGAACCTAAATTTAAAACCCCGCATGAAATTTCACTGGACCTTACGTAATTTATCTAACTAGTAAGAACGTAGTAACTGCAGCCAAGACTCGATATAAATTACAGTTCTTTTTAAACACAATTTATATATCAAACTATTTTTTGACGCGTCGAGATTAAATCGATCCTCTGTCGATTTAGCCTGACGAAATTATGCAATTTCTTCTTTTGCCTCTTGGGAAAATTGCATCGACTTTATTACAAATAGTCATATCGATCGATTTTGTGTTCTATCGATAACGTCTTCTGGCTTAGCGTAGGATATTGCAGCCCGTAACCGACAGTATAATTCTACTTTTAACCGAGGACGTTTTTTTCTTCTTTTTAGTTCAAGCTTCTTTGCCCAAGGGACGGTAAAGAATGATGTTAATTGAGGCTTTGAATGTTAAGGGCGAGGCGACAGCTAAAGATAAAGAGAGAGAGAGAGAGAGCAGAGTGTCGAAAAAAGCTTTGGTGGTTACAGAACGGTGTGAAGTGATGTCTCTTCTCATTTATTTTTCTCTTTTCAACTTCCGGGATCATTCTCTAAGTTCACGTTTAAATATGTCCACGATCCACGAGACTAATGTTACCCTAAAAATATCTTAAACACCTTTTGTCGATCTTCCGAGACGAGCATTGTGTAATACGTTGTTTCAACACTCGGAGAGTCTCTTAATGCCCTAGGAAGAGTATTAGTGACGTTATATTAATGTCGACGAGAGTTCATACTTGCAGATTTTTCTCTCGTACAAACGCGACGCGTGGGTATATTGAAGCCTCCATCTCGCTTGTGTGGGTGAGGTCGAGGGAGGTCGCGAAATAGGCCGTTGACACTTTTGCAACGTTACTCTCGTCGCCTCGGTGCATCGCTCCAACCCGAGTTGCTTTAACGATTATGCCGGCGGCCCTTTGTATCCTTCCCTTTTTTAAAAATTCGTTCGTCTAAAATACAAACAATCGTCTAAAATTCACGTTGTCGATTTTTGAACCGACAGAGAGACGTGATAACTTTGGACGAATAGAAAATTAAACAATTCATAAGACAAATTTAACGTTCGCAAATTCATCAATTAGTAAATATACAATTAAAACAAAAATCGATATTAACGAAAAATGCGATTGATCGATGAAAAATTGAAACGTCATTCGGCAATTCGAATTCGTTTCAATCGATCCAAAATCACTTCCCTTGCATTGAATCGTTTCGATTTAACCGTATTTGGCTCCTTACCTTATCGATAGCTGTGGCAACGAAGCGAATAGATAGAGATTGAAAGAGAGAGAGAGAGAGAGAGCGAAGCCACGTGGGGTATTAAATGTCACACGGAGACGAGCTACGCTCCCTGGTGACGTCTCTTCTAGCCCTCTTTCGTGCAGCTCTCGGACTCTCCACCGAGCACGAGAGTCGTCTCGGGTCTCCCCATATACTGCCCTGTCTAAATACGGAACAACCGTGCGAGCACTAACGCTTTATTTTAAGAACGGCGTTGAATATCTCTATCTTTCTACGTCTATCTCGTTTCTCTCCCTCTCTCTCTCACTCTGTTTCTTCATTTCTCCCGGCTCTCGCGCCCATTACCATGCCTACGTGGACGCTAACTAGCCACCCTGTACACGACATTTTCCTCTCTCCCTCTAGCTCGCGTACCGCGATTTTGTGGTACATTCGTATTTATACATCTTGTCTCTAGCACAAGCGCGAACGGACAGATATGTTAAAACGCGACCACCGGGAGAAAAGACGACATGCCGGAAGTCCTACTTGACACGCGCGCGCACTCTTCTCTCGTCTCTCGACTGTTTTTTCTTTTTACACTCTCTATCTCGAAAAAAGAATTCTCTGTTTCATAGAAATTATTATCTCGCTTAATCGATTGCACTAATTGTCATTGGTTCTTTTATTTTCTTTCCGACAATCGCCCGAAGGATTGACGAAAATAGAATATAAAATTGGTATGTTTAAACATAAGTCGTAAGATATTCGTTCGTTGGCTTTGTCATTAGAGAATAGATCCGTGTAACTGCATTAGCTACGGGAGCTTCATACGCGAAATGGAAATGAGCGCGAAAAATAAACCGAGCGACGCGAGCGCGAGGTCTCGTCTAGTCGTGAAAAGCGTCTCGGGCGTACAGGGATGAGCACGACCAAAAGTCATCGCGCGAGCACTACCCAGGGTGTAATGACACTTGGGAGTGCTGCCAGAAGTTGTCTTCGTCGACGATTCGTCGGATTTTCATTCTCTCTCTGTCTCTGTCTCTCTCTCTTTCCCCGAGCGAGAGAGAGAGAGAGAGACACCCCTTTCCCCTCTTTATCTGCCTCTGTCTCTCTTCCACTTTCTATCTCGTGCGAGAAAAGCCAATAGAACCGCGAGAAATGCGTCCCGATTTGGGACGAGCGACGATTAAAGCTCTACCACGAATACCTCAGTCACACTTCGATCATCGTCATTAGCACGGGAAAACTAATTACTCGCATGATTTCCGCAATAATTTTCATACCAGATTTAATTTTTGTATTCCACTCGCCTAACCATTAACTCCTTTTTCCCATAAACGTTGACGTTTATTTCACCAAGACGATAAAAATTTTGAAACAACGAAGTTAATCTTAATTTCTGTTTCTGATGCAAATATGTTTTTCCTTACGAAAATACGACAATTCGTTATTTGACAAATATCGAGCATATAGCGATCAAATTGGATCGAGGAAATTCAATTTTTCTTTCGATTGAAAGAAAAAGGAATTGGTATTAAAAAAATCAAAGCGTTATCGAGGTTTCGTCTCGTCGATGGAAGGAGATATTGAGGCGAGATCGATCCGGCAAGATTCGCCAATGGCCTCGATTGACACATGCGAGAAAGAAACGTCAGATGAGATCCACGTGCGAGAGCCAAGGCCCCCAATTGTACATACATACATACATACATACATAAGTGTAAATACGTGTGTGAGTGCGCGCGTATTTCTGAAACCGGCCTCTTTTATCGTCACGCCGTCGACGTCGTGAATTGTCGCTCGCGAGAGCTTATTTTTTACGTAACACGTTTCACCCAGACGTATGAAACGCGAAGGCTCGACAAGAATCTCCCTAAACGATCGATGTCGTAATCGAAGTTTCTCATCATCAAACATTCTCATTTATCGGAAGACCGAATTTATACAAAAGCCAGTGTTCCATCCAATAGATCGTCGTTTATGTAAGAAAAATAAATAATAATTGTAAAATTAACGTTAGCTAGAAAAAATTAATTAAACGATCGATAAATTTGTTGTTATATTTCTTTAAAATTTCGATTTATATTGATCGTTATCGATTTATTCTCAATGGATTTTCCGTTTGAGCGAAATTTTTGACCCCGATCGGCAAATGTAATTCGAAAATGGAATGAAAGCAAGACGAGATCGATAACGAAGGTCGGCGACGTTCGATCGTGCGCGCGCGGGGCCAAAGGTCGTGAACCCCCGGTTCCGGTAGCATCGTGATATAAACAGCTCGAACAAGAGACTCGCACGATGTCCTCGCTGCGACTTCTTGGCTCCGTTTTCCCCATTAACCGTATTCCCTCCATTGTTTCGTCTCTCTTTCCCTCTCTCCCTCTCTCTCTCTGTCTCTCTCTCTCTCTCTCTCTCTCTCGCTTCGTTTCGTGCGATTTCTCGTATTTTCATCCTCCTTCGAAATCCGGACGGAATAAACGAGCCAAAAAAGGAATTGGGGGAGGGGGCGTGTTTCTCGTATAAAAATCGAATATATTCGATTCGGCGAGGCTCGTCGAGCAAACGCGATAAATAAATTTCGTGAGAAACACTCCTGGCGATTCGTCGTAACGCATTTTAATTCTTCGTAGTACTTTTAGAGGAGGTTCGTGTCAATTTGGGTCACGTATATAAAAAAAAAAAAAAAAAGCAAGAAACAAGACATAAAAACTAGCACATCTTTCATGTTGAAATTGATAACGAAAGAATGATGAAATTCATTTAACGACTTATTGCTGCAATTAATTAGTTCTCGTTTCTCAATTAATTAGTCGGCTAATACCGCGAGTATATAATTATTGTTATAATTTCAATTAATCGATGGACCGTTGAATCGACGTTAGTATTGCATTAATCGATCGGTCGATTAGCATTGTAATTAATCACCTCAATAACGCGATTTCTTGCCGATTTATTATTCGCTGTATCGTTGACCCACGTTACCCCGATCATTTGTCTCGATTCTTTCGGCACGTTTAAGTTCGTTCGACGAAGATAAAGCAAATCTTGAGCAATATCTTTCGTTCCGGTACGTTATAAATCGTTATACCGTTAGAGGTTTGTCGATGACAGTATTATTTCGCGCGCATGCGTCTGTCGATGTTATATCGGCGCATTCGAGTTAACGATGTTATATCTATCGAAGCGTGCGTATACCTTCGCTCTTGATCGTCTCGTGCTAATCTCGCAAACATTTTTTTTTTATTCGCCGCCTTTGCGAGTAGAAGAAATGTGTGTCTCTCGTTAACATCGAGCGCTATAAGTTTGCACGTATAAACTCACGAGTGTATAACACATTGTCGCTTTTTCTCTCTCTCTCTCTCTCTCTCTCTCTCTCTCTCTCTCTCTCTCTCTCTCTCTCTCTCTCTCTCTCTCTTTCTCTCTCTCTCTCTCTGCGTATAATTAGCAAAGTTGTCACGCACTCACACGTGAAACTTTGAGTCTCTACATCTGTTACCAGTTATATAATTCTCGCTCGCTTAATCTCTCTCTCTCTCTCTCTCTCTCTCTCTCTCTCTCTCTCTCTCTCTCTCTCTCTCTGCCTCTCTTTCTGTGTGTGTGTACACTTTGGCGTGACTACCGAGTGTCAGCAATGATCCCGAGTAATACGTTTGCATTGATACCGTAACGAAAGAAGGAAAGAGAGAGAAGAGCAATAAAGAACAGAAAAAAAAAAACTGTAAGAAAAAAATCTCCACGCTAGTCGACAAAATGATTTATGACTCGAGTCACTAACGAAACGAAAGTTAACAGGAATGAAAAAGCTCCGGGAAATATTGAAAAAGGAAAAAAATGTTGTATTTGAGATACGAGGGTTGGAGAGGAGCGATGAGAAAAGAAAACTAAAAAAAAATCGAGTCGCGAAGAAAATAAAAGAATATTCGAAATGAATTTGTCGTCAAGAAACTATTTTCGATTATTCGGGTCGTATTTCGACTCGCGTTTTGGTAATTCTCCTTCTTCTAGCAGCGACTTCGATAAAAACAGACGCATCTAACTATTTGTTCCATTGTCAAGCACGACACGATCGTCAAATTCCAAAATTTCGCGTAGCCCGAGTCAAAATTTTTGCCCTCCAATAGCCTCCGCTCACTCCAAATGTAAACTTTCTGCCACTCTGGAGGTTGAACGGAAGGCAGACTCTTCCATTCAACCTTCTGTTCAACCTCCGCAGACTCCTCCGTTCAACCTCCGGAGGAGTTTGAACGACTTTCTGCCTCTGGAGGTTGAACGGAAGAGTCTGGCTACAGGCAGCCTATAGACTCCTCCGTTCAACCTCCAGAGTGGCAGAAAGTTTACATTTGGAACGAGCGAAGGCTTACTGGAGGGCAAAAATTTCGACTCGGGAGGTCGATCGACACGCTTTTTTTTTATAGTTAAATATGCTTTTTATACTTCGCACCATTTTTACAAACGTTTCCAAGTGACTTTTGAACACCCCGGGTGTTCTCAAACACTCCGCGAGCATTTTTCAGTCTTTGCAACATTTTCTACGTGTCGTTTTTATTATCATGCAGATATATGTTGTAAAAATGCAAAATTTCTGGGTAAACCCAAAGGTCGTTGGATTTTAACGCATCGGACAGGATTTGCCACGCTCTTTTCATACAAATTTCTACCCGACATTCTTGGGGTACATGGAGAAAAGGGAGAAACTTGTTACCTGAATTTTTGTATCTGCCCGTTTTTGGTTTTTCCCTCTTTTTTTTTTTACTCCGGGCAAAATAGTTCCAAGAGAGAATTTCTCTTGGCAATACAATTAGCGAAACACCCCCGAGCAACGTTTCACGTTGTTACACGCGTTTTCCTTCACGTTGTTGACGGACGGCACAACAATTTGCTGCAACTTCGTTCACCCACGACCCCATAAACTATTTTCCCAATTATCTCGTCACTGTGTGCGTTTTGTATACCTACGTTGCAAGCAGGTAGCAGCGGGTAATAAGAGGCTGCTCGGGTCAGATTGATGGGAAAATTTTCACGTCGACTTTCCCTTTGATATCGACGTTTTAAATTCAAACCACAAACTATATTTACGGTATCGTGCATCGTTATATATTTGACGGTAAGACTTTTGCACGATCATACATAGTTGACTGAAAGTTTATCAGCTGCCAGGACAAAGACGTATCTGCTGGCACGACATTCGCACTTATTGTTTTGTCTCTCGCATTCTGACATTAATTACAAGTTCTCTTTTTTTTATGTACTCGATGTCATCGATGAAAGAACCTTTCGCGTCTTCGCACGTGACAAATATGGATGGAAGAGTCCAGCCTGCGTTTATAGTCTGTATGAACTTTCAAACCGTGAATGTACTAAAAGAAGAAAAAAAAAGGTCTTATGTATATCGAGTCAATTGACACGCGGATGTAAGGAGATCCGCCTCTTTCAACTTTTCCTCACCGATAAAAACCGACAACTGTGAAATTCCTCTTATTCGTTTTTTCATCCGAACGCTACGAGAATAAACGAATACAGTTTTATTCGTCTTGGTGAGGGGAAAGGGAAAGAGAGAAAAACTGTATTTGTTTAGCTGGTTAGACGAGATCGAATTTGGATATTCTATTCGATCTCGACAAGAAAGGATAACCATTAGATCGGATCTCAAAACTTTTCGAACATCTCCCGAGGCTCTAGGACTAGTAACAAGATTACAGAATAAAATAAGCTTCTTTTTCATTATTCTTTTTTTGGATCGAGGATTGAACCGTTGTCTGATAAAAATAAAACGATAACGATGATAAGAAAGTATATAAATTTAAACGTTGTGCCAGAAATTATAATGACACAAGTGTTTTCCAGTCGCCGCCTTCTTTATTTACTCGTTCGTATTCTAACGTTCTAATTTTTGTTGTATTTACTTTTATGATTTTAGCGAGGGAACGTTTCCCTTCGTCGAGCAGTACGGACGACGATCAGAGCGGTTCGGACGTTGAGCACGACTCATCGACGATTCGCGGCAAGGCTCATTCCGGCATATTGCACCACGGTGGTACGCACTCGGTGCGAAAACGACGTGGTAATTTGCCAAAACATTCGGTCAAGATACTGAAGAGATGGCTCTACGAGCACAGATACAATGCTTATCCAAGCGACAGCGAGAAACTCACACTTAGCCAGGAAGCCAATTTGACGGTCTTGCAGGTGAGTCGAATAATCATTATACAAGAAAAAAAATAAAAACGAAATCGGATGATCAAATAATCACCCACATTTTTTAATACGTAATACGAAGTATAATTTCAATTCTTAAGGGCTAATACCACTGTAGAATTTTCAAAAAATCGATTTTTGTATTGGCCTGAAAGATGCTTCGAACCTTTTAAAGTATGAGGCAAGAATTCTAATTCCCAAAAACTATTTGTTCTATGGAATTCCGAGCTCTTACTGTAGCGCTGCGTGCGCTAGCGGCTCATGTTTATAACACGTTTGAAAACTTCAAACGCGTTTTTCTCGAAACATAATTTTTCAAAACGGCACGTGGCATAATTGCAACAATTTTTAATCTTTTTATTTGGAAATTTAATTACATTTTTGAAATAACATTGCACAGTGAAGTACGTAAGGGATTTTCGATTAGTTAATTTAAACAATATTTATTGACAAATGACTGTCGTTTTTTGTGGTGAAAATTGAATAACTTGATTCAAACACTCGTCAATTATACAAAAATCAATATTTCTAAAATTCCCTGCGTACTTCACTAGCTATACTCATGTAGATTACAGAGATTTTTTTTCACGTTCAAATTTCCAGCAGTTCTAGTGCATGCCGCAAATTTAACATGCCGGAGAGGAATTGCCGCAGTGCCGGCATTTTGTAATATTTTCTTACAAAATTTTTTAAAAACATACTTAAATATATGAACAATAACTACCCCAAGTATTATTTCTCTATCCCCTTTCCTACCGTTCAAAAAAAATTGTCCCAAAAGCGCTTTTTAGCCCGCTACAGTGATGTTAGCCCTTAAAATAATGCTTCGTAAACAATGTTCTCATTATTATTAAATGACGATAATTCCATTATTGTTAAATTAAATATGATCTAGACATGACAATTATTATTGGAAAATCAATACATCGTATAAATGAGTAATTAAATATTAATAATAACAGTGAGAATACTTTCAATATCATTAACAATTTATATAATATTTTGTTTATTCTGGAATTAGAATAAATAATAGCTAGGATTATTATTGGACCGATACGGATACGCGGGCCCTAAATCTTTTTTTACATTTGTTTTTTCCGATCACTGTAAGTAGTTTTGGTACGAGACGCGACATTTGTTTTTTTTATGATGCAAATAAAGTTTTTATTACGAGGAAGCATAAATGAACGAAATCAATGTATACTATCCTGGTACGGGGAAGATCGTAAATGTGTCACGATATAGTACAGATCGCGTGCAAAAGTGGCCGATATAGCGTGAAATGGCGGCAAGGGACGACAATGTAGACTTATCGAACCGGCCGATCGAGAAAAGTAGTCTTGCTTGGTGGTAGACTTGTACATCCATGGCTCCACCTCGTCAAAGATACAACCGATGAGAACAACTTGGAAAACCTTCGGAAGCCAAGAAGACGACGATCGCAACCATCGATGCTTTTTAAACTCGACCTACTCTACTCTCGCTAGATTGATCCCGTCTTGGCCCGATTTCGCGGCTCCTCCAAACACTTTTTTTTTTTCATTCTTTTACTATTTTGGTGTAAATACGTTCACGATAATCGCTATTGTCTCGCTTCAAAGTATATTGGGCATTTTTGCTTGAGACACAAACATGTCTGTTCAAATTTTTCCAATTTTTCAATCCTTCGAAGAATCATTTTGAATTTTACTTTCTAATTATAAATGTAAAAGGTACGAGACAGAGAAATATGGTTCTATATCACGGATATTCTCGAGGGGTTTTCCAACTTTTGATCTTGGTGTACCGACACTTTAATGAGAGTACCAAGAAAAACCCCTAGTCTGAATTGTCCCGAGGAATCACAGGTAGCAAATTCCACCCTCGCACCAGCGTGTCTTTGCGAAACGACTCATACTTTTCCGACTATTTGCAACGACTTCGAATCGAGTCACGTAGCAGAGACGAAATATTTCTCGGGTATCGATTCTCCTTCATGCAAAAACCAGACGTGCCAGCGAGCATATCGAAGGGAAGATCCGAGATTTTTTGCTCGTAAATTCACAAGGGACGACGTATCTTTCTCATAAAAAAGTAACATTGGTGCGTGGTTTATAGAAGCGTCGAAGAATAATTCTCAATAATGATAGAAGCAGCAGTAAAAGCGATCCAGGGTGTGGCTGCTATAAAACGAAGTTTCAGTTCGATCGGTCAAGTTATTACAAAGTTATAGAGGTGTGATTTTTTCAATCCGATCATACACATTTACGAAATCGTCATGCTAAAGTTATTTACAACTGTTCCCATTCCCTGTCGCTCTTTCTTTGTTTCCCAAAAATAAGGCGATGATACTTAATCACTTGTGGTGGGGGATTATTGTTCTATTTGCAGGTTTGCAATTGGTTCATAAATGCAAGACGTCGAATTTTACCTGAAATGATACGAAGGGAGGGGCATGACCCGCTCCAGTACACGATATCGCGTCGAGGCAAGAAGATGCCAGGTGGTAGTCATCAACAGACATCCGGACTAAGTCCTAGAACGAATCAAGATTGGGATCCATTGGCCGGTATGAGCGCACCGAAACGTAGTCGAGATCACGATTACGAAGACGCAGCTGGTCTCATGTATCGGTTAGTTCTCATCTTCTAAATAACATTCGTGTCGACATAATTAGAAATCGATAATCTGTATTGCAAATGAAACGATGTAATAACGTAATTTTGTTGATGTCGTATTGCGAATGTTCGTGCTGAAAATGTTTGTTTATGTTTCGAATGTATAGGAGCGAGGAAGACAGTCCGAACGATTACGAGAGCAGTTCGCACAGCGAGGAGGAACGTCCATCAACCCAATGGCCAAGTGTCATAGTTTATCCGTATTCGGAGACCAAAGTCGAGCAGACCAATCAACTTAGCTACGGGAATGCCCTCGCACATCCTGCACGTCGAGGGTAAGTCGTCAAATTTCATCACGCCTCTTTATAAGCTTTTTGCCATCTTCGTTTTCTTTCTTCGACAACATCGGCAACGAGTACAAGTGACTCAGCTTAATATCGTAGAGTAAGCCGAGCACTTGGGAAGCGGATGTTTCATTTGCTACGTCAAACCCTGATAAAGCAGTTAAGAGTTTCGAAATACCGAGACGATAAAAAAAACTTGGCTTACCCCTCGGCTAACTCCATAGATTTCTCAGCATTTTTTCTGTCGCGGCCTCTCTTGCATATTTTCTCGGGGTTTTATGTGACACTTAAATTCCTGCAATTATTGTCGCGAGAACACTTTTAAACCCGAGAACACTTTCTCGTCCCATATTTAATTATGATAATTGTTTCTTTATTAAAAATCTTATATTCTTTTCACCCTTAATTTTAGGGACGAGGATGAGTCGACGGTTAGCGAGGCGGCGTACTGGAGCGCACCGAGACAACATTTGACGACGACACCGGATGTACAACACGAGACCGAAGTCTACAGTACGCACAATAATCACAGCCCTCACGGTGATGAAACGCCACCACCAACACCCCCCGAAGAGGACAAGGACAAGTTCAAGTGCCTTTATCTGCTTGTCGAGGCGGCCGTTGCTGTCAGACAGCAGGAGAAAGAACGCGAGGCTACAGTGCCCGTCTAACGTTTCACCCTTACGAGATTGTGCGCGACGAATACGACAGCGACAGAATAGAGCACATTTTTTTGTTCGAAGAAGATGAAAAAAAGTATGAACTCTCGCGGAAATTCGACGACGAAGATGCGAAAACGAAGAGCCTTGACCAGTGACCGTGGAGAAAAAGAAAAACAAATCTCACTCAGCCCCTCTCCACTCGCGGGTGGTTTTCTACCATTTGCGCTAATCATGCGCTATTCGTTACATTGTTTTTGACTTTCTCCCTCCACCTCTTCTTCGTTTTATTTTCTCTCTTTTCGTTCCGTTTACTCGTTCCTCGTATCATAATGACTTTTTAAAATGAATTATGGCTGCTGCTCACCGGAAATCTTCAGTGCCGTGTGGAACTTGACAATTTCATACCGTGAGATTACATTTATGTATGAAACTTATCACGCTGAGCGCAAAATTTCTCAGTGCTGCGCAATCAGGACTCGTGAAAAATTACGATTATTTTCGCAACGACGGACGAGAGTCTATCTCAGGTCAACGGTGAAAGCGACTCAAACCGCGAATTGAACGTGATGCGCTTACAGATCGAGCTTGAAATACGTATTTGACAAGCCAGAGATTCAATTCGCGGTCGCGCTCGGTGGATAAAACAATCGTGTGGTCCACCGACAATGCAAAGAGAAAATGAAATGAAAACATAATATAAACGCGTATTGGATCGTATCCAAGTACTCGTAAAGAAATCGCGCAAGATTTTCGACCAGAGGGGAGTTTGTCGGAAAAACGCGAGAGCGCTGTATGTAGAAAACAACAAATTTCGTTCAGTTCCCTTATGCAAAATGAGGCCAGAACTCGAGGTAGCGCTCGAACAAACAAGTTTGTCGATAATGAAAATGTGCCTTTGAACAAACCCTCTCATTCAATTTCAGCACTTTTTTCCATCTTCGGAAACAGCGTTATCGTTATTTTTCCCTCAATCTTCACACAACTCATTCGCGCTATTTATCGGTAAGATTCCATTGCGTTTTTCAAAACTAACGAAAGAAAAGAAACTATTATTCTGAGAGTGTTCTGCTGCCATATTTTCAAACGTACGATACTCGCTCGTATCGGACAACGGAGTTTACACTTAAGCTATGATAAGCAAGCAGAGCTTTCCGTGTAATTCTCGATGAATGCAATCAGGGGCGTTATTTAGTATGTAGCATATAAAAAAAAAAGAGGAAACAAATTGGAACATTATCACAACGAGAAGAGCCAATTAGAGAGATTATTGATGGGCGAGTCGAAAAAAATGGCAAACGTTGCCACTTATGGATTTTTTTTTCCCCCAATTATGTATTTTTCTTTTTTGGCGTTTATTTCGCGCTTCCTGAACACGATTAATGAATTCGGAGATTTGACTAAATGTTATTATTAAAAGAAGAAGAAGAAAAAAAACAAAATCTCCCATACGTTTGAGTTGGATTTTTGTTTTCATTCCCTTTCTGTTATCTTGTTCAATAATGCAATCGTTTCGCGAGGGTGTAACGAATATTTCCTTCGTTATTTCCCATTTTCTGTTTAGTTTTGCTCTTCCGTTCGTTTATCCCGCCCCTGAGCCTGGCAATTCTTTCCGAGGAACTCGGTTTATTTAGTCTCCGTCGACGCGAATCGATGCTTTCTCGTACCTTTCCTTTTTCACCTTTGTTCTTTTACGTTTTCATTAATTATCTCCTTTTTTCTTTTCAACGAATTGTTGTGAATTTAGCTAGGGTTATACAAGCGACGATCTCTGCGCCCAATGTTTTTCAATTATGAAAATCCTAATCGGTCTCGACACTTTATATTTTATATTATATTTTTTTTTTTTTTTTCGTTTTCTTTTCTCCGTCAATTTCTGAAACAAATACTTATTTCGTAATTTACTCGACTGTAAGGCATTTATCCGTGACCTATGGCACAATGGCACATTTTATCATTAAACTATTTAACGGTCGTGTTAAAAACAAAATATCGGCCCAAAGAACTGAACTTTGTCACTAACACATATCGTTGCGGATCGATTCGGAGTTTTATTTTAAAAAAATGTGGTGGGCGTAGAATTCCGGCGTCGCGTTCGCCAACAGTTTTGTTCGTCGTTGCGAATGAATATTTACTTTTTTTCTTTTCTTTTTAAATACGAATAAAACGAAGAAAAAGCAAAAGAGAACAGAAAACGCCAAGAAACTATTGTCCGTTATGCGAAAAAAAAAGAATATATATCGCGGAAAGATTGGTACAAACGCCAAAGACTTACTTAACTATTATTAATTAATAATTAAATCATGCAGATTTGTCAGATCGAACATTGAAGTGCGAATGAACGAAGAGCATAAATTGTGTGCAAGTGTGCGTTATTACTGTGCGAATATTCAGTGACGAGACGAGATAAACAAAGTAGAGAGCGACCGAGATGAAAATTTGTAAGAGACGACGATGTGTAAATTAGTACAGACGTTTTTTTTTTTTTACATGTAGGCATTGAATCCATACGAGTACATCTTTTTGTACACCATAAAAGCGCGCGCGAAAGAGAGAGAGCAGCATAGGTGATTAAGAATTAATACGAGGGTAGAGAAGAAAAAAAAGATGGGCGAGAAAAAAAACAAAGTTCTTGAATGTACAAAAATCGACTATTCAAATTTATTTTACTATAAACGATGACGAATCGCGGTGTTAGACATTATCTCGACTAATAGCGCGTAAGACATTAGCTTTTACATGGAGCACAGCGAGAGAAGAAAGCTCGAGGGCAGTGCGTGATTTTTTGTTCTTTTTCTTTATTTGATTTTGAGATCGTCGCAGCGAAAAAAAAAGCGTGACTCGTACTGCCGTCCAAGATTTACTTAAAAGCCCACGAGAACTCGAAGAGACATACGTAAAATTCCCTAAGTAATCAGCACATATGAGAGTGATGAAAAAAAAAACGACGAAAATTCACGGCCAAGCCTGGCTGGAAAGTCGTCAGTTGCGAGTTTCGTACATTAATAAAATGTAGAATTCACTTCCTCGTTATTTCGTTTCTTTTTTATTTTAACATGAGTGACGTGCATATGTATGTAGGTACACATACACGTCAACTAAGTTTTTCTCTTTCGTATACGAATCGTTACTGGTTAAATGTTAGGCTGTTGTTTATTGGTGAAGAATTTAAATTGAAGTAAAAACTGTTAACTATTGGTAATCGTTGAGAGGAAAACAAAACAAAAACAAAAAGAAATGAACAGAAATTTAATCTTGAGGGGATTATGAAGGCACGGCAGTATACGTATATGTCTATGTATATGAAAATTGGAAACATAAACGTATTGTAAAATCGTAAGAGCGCTATTAAGATAGGGAATCGAAAGAGTAAGGGAGAAGAGCGTGACGATCTCACACACACCTCTCGAAACGAACCAGTGCTCACTGCCGAATAGCGTCCAAAGTGTCTTAAAACAACGCAAAAAAACAAACAAACAAACAAGTAAGAAATACTATCGAGCCAGTCTCTCTTCAAGGTATTTGGTTATCAGTGCTATCGGGCTTGACAAACGTGCAAAAAATAATCATACAAATCGACTCAATGGAAAGAAAGGGAAATCCCTCGATGGATTTATCGCAAATGTGGTTTTGCTATTCATTTTGTCTCTCATTTTGTACGATATTATACTTTGGTAAAGACCAAGAGAGAGAGAGATAATACGAAAAGAATCGGTCTCGCGTCACAAAGTTTTAAGAGACCGACTCTAAAAGTCCCTTTCATTATTTCCACTTGTAATAAAAAGCAAAACAGCACAGTATATTTAAAGATTAAGTGACGAGAGCGAGAAAAAAAAGTAGATATTGAGAATAGTAAAAGGGCAACCCGCGTTAGAGTTCCTATGCCTCAGAGATCCTCCGAACACGAAAAGTAAAGAAGAAAACAAAAATAACGATTGATCGTTGCTAACATTATTCTTAATTTGTTCATAAACGATGAAAAACTGGATTTAATTACTAAATCCCCAAGGACATTTTTTTTATAGTATACGTACACGTGTTTAAATGTATACTATAAAAAGAAAATATGCGATACGTCGTTCTCGTTTGTAAAATAATTATCGAGTGACTTTATGCGAGGAACTTTAGTACTCTAGGATAGAAATACGTTTTCCGCGAGAAAAGAAAAACCACAAGGGTGCCTTGTTTCGTGGATCCTTCGTCACGGAGCGACTGTCTGTAATACCGTAAATTTTGTAAATTGCGCTATGACACGCGCGTATGATTCATCGCCCGGGACAAAATCAAACAAACAAACAAAATGACGAAACGCTCGACGATCTCGAACCATAAAATTGTTACGTTTTGTCTTTCGAAATATTGGATCGTTGATAGACGAGAGTGACAATAGAAGTAGAAAAAAAATGCTCGAGATCTCGTCGTGGCCATAGGAAATTTGCAGAGTCGATGAATCATTCGTGATTAATGTCGAAGAAGTCTACGTTTTAAGTGTTTTTGATAAGGCGATTGGTAGGAAACGATCGTACACTGATTCAACAAATGCTCTTCCCGATATAAAATAGCCATTTAAAAATGAAACCACGATCTATCAATGCAACCATATTTTATATTGGATTAACGATTCTTTTATGTAACGAAATAAAAGATGAAGAGATTCGCGTTAGATAGAGTATCAAAAAAAATGGTACTCTGCCGTTCGAACCAGAGGGAAGGGCATGGTATGGCGGTGCCGTAGCGTAAGTGCGTCTAGACTGTATATCGATGCTTCCACTTGTCACGAAGAGAGCTTACAACGAAAGAAAACTAAAAGAAATAACTCATAGATTTAGAGACAAAAGAGGCAAACGCGAAAACAGAAACAAATACAACCACATACACAATTTTCGCGAATCATTGTCGTTCAGGTAATCTCAGCATTTTACTTTTATACAAAACAAAACAAAAAAACGGGCTTATCCGAGACAAACGAACAATAAATAATGAAAACGAAAATTTTGCTACCAAATTCTCTCCCGAAAAAAAAAAATATATTGCACGAGAATGAAAAATTTGTGAGGAATGAAATATCTTCAGAAATGTGAAGAGACGAAAGAGAGAGAGAGAGAAAGGGTTTGAGGAAGAGAGACATACTCATGATGAATATTATAGCTAGTTTACACGTCTAGATAATTAAAAAAAAAAAAACAGGCCCAGTGGACTAATTGACGCAACTGCGCTTGCACGCACGCTCAACTACCGATAATAAAAATTAGCTACAAGGCGATCGCGTAGGAAGGGGGGGGGGGGGGGAGGTTTGAGATTTTGTTTCCTTCTAATATTTTCGTTTCTCCATAAAATATTGTCTAGACAATAAAGTTATAGCTGAAGTAAAAATCAAGTAAATATCTTCACTTATCGTTTAAGTAAGTTTTTAACGTTTAGTTTATTTTTTTTTTGCGTATATTTAAAAATGTATACAGGGTGCCATAAGAGGACATACTGTCGCAAACGGTCAAATATTCATTATTAACCAATCGACTAATTCATATTTAACGTAACGCGCGCACCAACGATCGTCTTCGAGTCGTTCCTCGTTTCTTTTAGTTTTCGTTCTTTTCAAATTCCTTCTTTTTCATTATTTTCTCTTAATTTGTACACGACTTGTAACGACGCTCTGTGCACCCCCGTGACTGGCCGACGACGATCTTAACGATCCCCTGCCCCCAATCTCTCCCTGTGCCCACGAGTTGCGAATGTGCCAAGATAAATTAGGGGCTTCGATAGAAAGAGAGAGAAATCTCGCAGTGCTCAAAGTGTTTATAATCGCGTTTTTAGAAAGATATAAATAAAAAATAAAAAAAAGAGTGAGAAAGAGAAATGAGGGAAAGAAAGAAAGAAAGAAAGATGATATGTATTGTGCGTTCGAATCGGCGAATCGTCACAGTTTTGTTACCGAGTTCTTCGAGTGGCGCTCGAATTTGACAGTTACGATTATTAAGAGAATTAAAGGAGAAGCAAAAGAGAAAAATGTTTCGTTAAAAGGGCGAAGAGAATGAGGCAGGAGAAGGATGCGAGAGGACAAATTGACTAGAAAAACAAAGTGGAAGTTTTGAGAAAGAAAAGAAAACCTGCCTCTCGTTTTGTCGAATCATATATAAAAGAGACAGAGTGAATTAATTTGTAATGACGTCGTCGTTGCGTCACGGGTATGTATGGTCATTAACGTAATTTAGGATTAATGGTATTGTATTGAAATATTATTCAATTCGCAGACCTACAATAAAGCATGTTGTGAACTACAAAAAAACGAAGCTCCGAAAAAAAAATGGACTCTCTTACCATTACCCACCGTCAAGAAACGTCGTTGTTATCGTCCTGTTGTATCGGAACTTGGCCCGAACGATCATAACATTTAATTTTTTTACAATCTCTCTTTTTTTTTTATATACCTACCTACTCGCTCGGTATAAAACCGCGAGTGCATTTTCCCCGGATAAATGTGCGCTTATATACATTGGAACAAACAAACGAGTACACGAGTATAGTAAAGTCCTCGAGTAAAATACAGGAAGGGGGGAAAACGTACTCGCGGTGTAACCGAGCGCGTGTGGATAAGCCGAGGCCAGTCTCGAGGCCGCTGCCGTACGCGTATCACGACGAATTTACCATCGTGGTTTTTCCTTCTTTCGCTCGGGTTTCATAAATGAAATTATATGGAAAAAATAATGCACCGATCGTTAATAATTTTCGGATCGTTAAGATTTGATATAACCGAGTAAATTATGGTTTTAATCGTAAACGTTAATTGGACCAAATCGGTCGAAGTAGAAAATTGTACGTCGGTTTAGAAGCGATATCTCTCTTTTTTTTAATTTTTTTTATTTACTTACAAAAAAAATGAAAAATTCATTTCTCATGACACTCGACCCGACCTTGTGAAAGAGCCCAACAACGGTCTCTTTTTTTCATCGAATCGTTCTCACTGTTACGGTAGCAGAACGAATCGTTCGAGCATCGCGTGTCATAAGAGACACGAAACGAAGAAAGAGGCCTGCTGCAGAATTATCTACAACGAAGAGAAAAAGAAGAGCAAGAACGAAACAATAGGACCGCGCGGATAATCGGGAACAGAAGTTTGCGGAGAGTGCGATATCGGTATGAAAGAAACAAGTGCGAGCCGGCTGGCACCAATTATGCCATATCCCTGTTAACCAGCGTGTGCATCAAAATTGCATCGCGTATATGCGTCTTGGACCGTGCACACGGCGCGAGAGCGACTCAATCCACCCCGGTTCTTTTTGAGTACATACTTAACAACTATAAAAAATAGACCGTTGAAGGTGAGTTCGTATGCGAATGTTTTTTTTTTGTATTTATTTTCATTCTTATTTCATTATACGACGGTGTACGAGAAATATAGTTGGAATTTCGCGTGCCGAACGATCTCAAATAATTTCACTTTGATAATAGCTAGAAAAAAAAATTGATCTTTCGTCAGAAAACGTTAAAACACGAAATTATAATATTTCTTAAAATTCCACGCGATTTCGTTCATTGGCGCTACCTCAACTTTGTTCTCTTCCTTCTTTATCGTCGCCTTCTCCATTATAATCTTTTTCTCGTTTTCTTGATCATCGTAACGTTTCACGCGTCCAACCGTTATCCAACGAACTCAGACACAGCCGTATTTCGGTTCGATGCAGAAACGGTGTGTACACGCGTGATTTCACAAGTGCATATCTCGTCAGAGTTGTATCCACTTCCATGTGGCAATTGTAAGAAAAAGATGAAAATAAAATATTCAATTACACAAGAAAGAAAGAAAAAAAGTTTATGCCAGGGGTCAAAGTGCTTCGGGTGCCATCCCGTTTTCCCCGCCTGACTCCGGCATGCGACACGCGGGATTCCCCTTTCTCATATTTATATATCTATCTTTATAATATACAACTTTTATACGTATATTTTACCATGGCAAAGGATCGACGCTCACAGCGAGAGGCTCGTTAAATAATCGCGAATAATGATTGCACAACTTGCAGGGAGACGGTTTTCCTATCGTTGAGGGGGAGGAGGGAGAGATCGAGACCGGTCGATCGTCTTTACTCCCCCTCCCCCTGTTCCCCATCTCTCCGCCACCCTCTCCCGGCAGGCAAAGAACAAAAAATTATAATTGATGCCTCGAGCCAGCTTGTACCCCCGTATAATCATAGACTTCTCACATATTTTCAATTTTTGTTCGTCTTGAGAAAAAAAAGTACGCGTTGACCGGTAGCGAAGCGTCGAGGATAAAGCTCTCTCGATCATCGACGACATTTTCCATCGCCTTTCGACGTGTACTTACTTACACTCGTATTTTAACTATCTCCTTCCATTTTATTTTCACGTTTGACGATTCGCTGCGATGTAATAGAACGGAGTGTCAGCTTTGGATGATAATAATTTTGTTTTTTTTATACGTTACGATTCGCACCGCGAAATAAAAGTCCGTCTCGTTTGTGCTCGCGGAGCACGTTTCGATGAAGGAACGAACGAACGAGACCCGTTTTACGACAACCTGCCGAAACTCGAAACGGGATCGGGAGAGCATTATACGAATGACCTAAAGAGACGAGCATTGTGGAGCCGGTAGTTTCGGACGTGCGCCAAATAAGCTTATGCAAAAGAAAGAAGGCAAAAAAAAAATAGAAATGAAAATCACGGTAGAATTTCAAAGACAAACGATTTCGCGAAATACATTGTCTTACGCCAAACCGGAAGTTGATATTTAATTGTCGTTTTCTCGCGGATTACGCGCGTTCGAGTAACGACGTTGATTACCGAAACGGTGCTTGGCTTGCGAAATTAAAACGGGTGAAATATTTCTCGGGACATTTCGACACGTGAAATTACCGGAAGTCGAAAAGCCCCTCGCGAAAGGATAATCGCGTTGCCTCGTCGAGTGCGCTTTGCTGCGAGCACTTCGAGCCCCGTTTCTTTGCGTTTTCAAGCTGAATTATATATTTTTCATGTCAAGGTTTATTGCCGGCAATCTATGCCTCGTCATTAGGACGCGTTTTAACATTAACGAGAGTGCCCAGGGTGCGGCATACCTCGACTTCCTGTTGGCGATCGGTAACGAAATTTGTAGCTCAATCTTTTTATTTTATTATTTTCTTATCATGCGAGATCGAAAAGAATTTTCAAGAGATCACCAACCAATCAAACCCAAACCCAACCGGCAGTACCGAAAGAATTTCGCGATCCCGATTCAGTTTCAGTAACGCTTGTTCCTCCACCCCGCGACGCACATCGTGTGTCTTTCGATCCGTTAGTCGACCCGCGTCGCGCTTACCGACGCGATGCCCAATGCAGCTTTTCACCAGCCAATTGACGTTTACGTACGTTCGGACGTATCCGTCTTGGGAAAGAAAAAGAACAATAAAAAATAAAGGAATTTATCGAGTACCAAACACCACTCACGTCTCGGCACGAACCCTCTTCTTTTCAAGGGAGAAAGAGATCGAAAATTCCAAACGATTCGCTCGATCGCGCCGCGAGGAGCGTACGACACACCCGTTTTCTCTCGGTGAGAAGACTACGATTTAATCGATTGTAACGAAGTCACTGGGTCATCAATTTCGCGCATCGTTGACACAATGCGCCGGTCAAAATTTTCATTTAGTTTCGAGACAATGGACTCGTTGCGTTCCTTAGTCGAAAGTGTCCGATTCGTTCCGATCGTCGAGCTAGCGTAAATTAAAAATCGGTGGTAAAAAAACGCGTGTGTATATTTTAGGTTCTTGTAAAAGAAGGATAAACAGCGTGGATTTGTTTAAAAAAATTGAAAATAGGATGTTTGATGAATTGACTGCAACGTAGCCAATGAGAGAAGCTCTTAGAATAATGGTTTACATAGGCACGTAGATTAAAGGAATTATATCGCCACGTGTATAGCGATTAAATTCACCGGCGCTCATTGTAATTGTAATTAGATGATTGGCGCGTGGTGAGTTTATGTACCGGTGTTTATAAGAGCGATGAAAAAAGGTAACAGAGCGAATGTTGTAGCGAGGAAGTGCTATCCCTCTCTTTCTCTCGTTCCCTCTCTTTCAAGTTCATGGAACATTAGCATAGACGAGTAAAGAGAGATTACAGAGCTTCACGAGCTCGTATGGGATGTTCGCGAGTCGAATACCTGATTGATCGGTCAATGCTGCAGTCTCGTGCCGTCCTCGACTATCTTCCCCCTCGTTTTGCACTCAAACCCTCCAAACGCCCAAAAGTCGAACGGTTAATTGAATTTCACGCGTGCCACTTTTTATCTTTATGAAGATAGGACAGATACGATCTCATAAACTAGGCGAAATGATAAATTGATAAATCGATCAACTGGCAAACTAATTATTAATAATAATGCGAATCAATTTTCTTTCTTTCGTCTATTCAAATTTTATCCCGGTCGCTTTTCTTTCGCTTCCTTGTTCGATGATTATTCGAGTCATTTCGAGGTCAATCGCCGATTGCATTATCAACGAAAGAGACCAATGCGACCTAAGAGAAATGCAAAGCCATTTCCAATATTCAAATGAATGAAACTTTTTCACCGATCGTTCTTCTTCTTTGCAGTCTCCTCGACCGTACGTAAATTCTATTTATTCGCAATTCCTCGACGTTTTCTCGATTGTATTCTTCTTGTCGAGACGGAAATAAGCTAAATAGTTTCGAGCGTAGAAATGCAAGACTCGTTCGCGACAGTAATTAAACGATGTTCAAACGGTTTGCACGTATCGACCGTGGCATTCGTGATAGATCCTGCGATAAGACGTGACAGTGTACGTACATACTTCATTAAATATTCTTCGTACGCGTGACACGATTGTCGCGAGTTCTTATTGTGTCACACACGTCTCGAGTAACGATCGTTATAAATAAACACGTTTCTTACATACTTTCCTTTCGCCCTCATTGTACGAATCAAACAACCCTTTTCTCGCATTCACGCATCACCAAAACGCGTTTCCGGGCGTGTCAAGTGTGTCGAGACTTTGCGTCTCGTTTCAATCTTTGTTACGATGCGTTCCATACCGTACGCGTCAACAATTTTTGATATAAGTTTACGTGTCTTGTAACACCGTTAGTTCGAAGAATTGTTTTCTTCATTTTTTTCATTTCTTTCTAGGAAGCACGCAAAATATAAGAACATAGATAGAATTTATATGCGAGTAAGTTTAGTTCCTGTTTCAGAATTCTTAATTTCTAGCGATACTTGAGTTTCGCGGTCGTGCGAATATCAGCGAACGATCTCTTCTTAAGTACGCGTGCGTGCTTCGTATTTTCATTCGTAATAAAATCGTCGTCCTTTTTTTCGCTTAAACTAGTTTCCACCCCGATTCGAATTCGCGCAGGACCAAGCTTCTCCAAATTATGCCGTTCGCGAATCGTTATTAAAGAAGAAACCGGCCCCACTGAAGCACCTCCCGTTGTATGAATTTCTTTCGTTATGACGCACACGCCGTTCTCCCGCGATACCGGTGGAAGAAGAAGAAGAAGAAGAAAAAGAAGAAAAACATAAAACAACATTTCTGGGTAAACGATCAGCCCGCATTGCCCTAAATGCAGTCTTCTCCATACCCGACGAATGTGTTACGTAATCAAGGAAGGATTGTTATTTAACGTAACGGATTTTTGACGGTGGAGGAAAGAATGGTCGCTCGATCATCGAGTAAGAAGAGTACGCTTTTCTCGACCTCCGTAGAAAAGAACTCGACCTCCCGACCGATATCAGCCTTGACCGAGTGCGCTTCGATCTTGGACAATTTGATCCGTAATCGATCTTGTCCGGTAAAAAAAAGAAAAGATATTCAACGCTCGGGCTTGTCGTATCGCATCGAAAATCGGTGTTTTTCAATGTACCGTGTAATCTCAGCGTATCGAATATGCATAAAAAGAAATAGATAACGAGGCCTGCTACATACGCGATATGTACTTATTACGTATTATATACAGTCCCGGGTATATACCGTATCACTTACGGCGCCACTAATAACCAGTCGTAGAGATGAAGCATCTAACGGTCGTGTTACGTCATATATATTTAATGTTTTGAAAACACCGGACTTGCAATGTATACCGGATCTGAAAAATCTCAGGCGGCGTGCCGTTGATCGACTCGTTTTATAGACTGACAGAATAGAGTCAATGTGTACATGCATCTTTGCATTGAACGAATAACGATCATCCCCAAAATCTCATGCACGTGCGATCCATCGATCGATCGATCAATTTGATTGTCGCGATCTTGAGAAAAAATTTATCACGAATTTTATGGATTGTAGTCATAAACCATCTCCATTAGATCTCTTAACGGCATTCGAGGTCAAGGCGAATGGACCTTTCATCTGCAAAAAAACAAAGTGCGAGCGGGGTTGGCGTACAAGTTGCGTACAGGTTCGTGTAAGAATTGCGTTTTTCTATACGAACAGTCACCGGTGCTCGCCCGTTGCTGTATTTTTATATATGTACATCGGTTCGTCTCGCGCGCGATCAAGCCGCACGGCAGTTTCGCCAAGTTTCTCGTTTGCGATACTGTTATCCTACGGGCGAGAAGACACGTGCGAACGCTCGCGCTGGTCGGGTTGTCTGTCGTGAGATGTGGCCCCAAGGACAACCCGGTCCATTATGACTCTTTACCACTTACTAGTATGCTGCACCTTGGGGCATTATTATTGATGCGCTATTGGCAAATATTGAAAAGTTCGAGAGAAATATTTTTTTGAAAAAACGAGATGGATTCGTTATGGGATCGTTATGAATTTCTTTGGTTTCGGTAGGGCGAGGAAGAAGCTGGAAAAATGACGCGAAAAGTTTTGACCCTGGTGGTGACTCTGGCGGCTTTGGGTCTGACTCGAGGAGAGCACGCGGACGATACGAGAGGGCCTCATCATCGACAGAAGAGAGTCTTTTGGATAACGAACGATGGCAGAATAGCACTTCCACCTGGAACAGTCATGACGATAACACCGACATTGGCATTGCCCTTTGTCAGATATCCACCATCCGGGTTTCTCAGTAATATGACGATCAGTCTTCCTTTCACAAGTACGTCGCCGTACATTAAGAACCAATCTTATTTATCTCCGATCTCTCGGTCTCGCTTTACCAATGTTGTATTTATATTTCCTTTCATTCTACTCCGTAGTCGACTTTGACAAATTGGGCCTGACCGACAACGAAAATCCGTATGGTGCATTGCCAACCGTCTTTGATCGTGGAATGAAGAGTCGACAGGCCGGTATGGTAATGGCCGATTTTATAGCCTCGTTCATCAAACGGAGAATTCACAAGAGGGAAACTCATGAGGCACCGAAAAATGCTTTTCACGGCGGTGAGAGAGCACTGTTATATGGTACAGCCGAAGATATGCTCAGTACTCTCGGTCTCGATGGCAAGGCATGCTTGTTGCGAGCCATTTGTGAAGTTCAAGGTCATCCGCTTAATAATTTCGGGTTTATCGGTGAAATGCTCAAATTGTTCTTCACGTAAGTCTTCGGTCATCCTATAATACAAATAGAACAATTATCATATATTATAATTGTTCGTTAGTGTTTTGTGGTACCACAATTATTCGTTATAACCAGGGCAAGCAAATCGCCTTTTGCGAATCTTCTGGAGGAATACGTCGACGCTGAAAATCGGGGAAAGGTGCATGGCGAATGCTGGCCATACTTCAAAAACTGTCCGAAATCACTCTTCTTACCATCGACGAATAAATATTCGTGAGTATAGAAATCTCTCTGTTACAATGCAAATCTTGTATAAGATCGATGATACAATGAGTGGTCAGATTTTTTAGGAACAATCATGTTTTTTCTTCGACTATTGGCTTTTCTTTTAGACAAAATTGGCTGGCTTTGATCCAAATTAATTTTGATTGTTTTAACTGCCGCCTTAGAAATTCCAGCAATATCTTCCTTTGAGAATTTTATTACCTGTATGCCGAATATTCTTTCAGAGGCAAATCCCACCCTCGACCCATGCTAGAAGTCAAAACATATTTAAATAAATATTAATATTGAAATACTTCGGTCAATAATTAATTCCTATAATAACAGAATAATAATACTTATATCTTAGTTTTATTTTATATCACAAATATAAAAATAACTTTGTTTAAAATACTCCTATTCGTCTTGCGTTGTTTCGTGTCTTCGCTACTCTGCGACTGTAACACGTTACTTACAAATTTGAAGAAAACAAATGGACGATTTACCTTTCAACATCTACTTAATATTTGAATTATAGACACATGGCGAGCGTAAGTAATAAGTTTTTACAACGCGTATAGGTACTTAAAACTGAAATCAGATTCGCACAAAGTAAAAAACTGAAAAATAAATGTGACTGTCTCTAATAATTTGGCCACCCACTGTAGATAAGTGAATAATTTAGTTTTATTAACAATTCGCTTATATTTTTAGGAAAGACTCGAATAACAATGACGTGGATTCAGCGTGGGATAATGATGTCCATGAAATTTCTGACTCTTATGCAGATATACAAGAATCCCAAGATACGAGAAGAAAGCAGACGATAAATCCAGCAATGTAACTTTTAATGCGATATAGTTATAATATAGATTTTGAAGTTTGAACGGAAAATATTTCAAATCTGCTGCTACATTTGTCATATGGAAAAGCACCTGCGTTACAGTGACCATCAAATTACCAGAGACTGACAGTGAGATGTTCATACACTTTTTTTTTTTTAAGTACATTATATTGCATCCAATGCAACTACCATGAAAATCGTGATAGCTATGATAGATCATTACGCGTCATCTACGAAACGTTGTATTTCTGTTATTAGAAATGTTAATAGTTTATTTATACGAGTTATTTGATTCATAAACGCATGATAAGCCTTGAAAGGACTATTGCGATTTTGAAATCCTTTGTACAAGCAGTTGTTGGTTCTTAGTCGAGACTTGGAACGATAGTTATATGTACATTTCACTGCCATAATAATACTATTAATAACGTATAAGTGAAGAATGATTTTTTAACAAGTTTAAAGTAAACATTAAATAAATACAAGTTGTACATAAAGCTGTATTTTTGTACTATGGTAAATGTTTTAACATAATCTTTCCGCATCTTCATGTATATGTTATATTTTCGTCGTCTTCGTTATTCAACATTGTAGTCCAGTAACAGTGGGTCTGGACGCATCCTTTGTCTGCGACAACTTATGTTAGATTTTTAGAGCAGTCGCTGCGTAACGACATGGAAAAAAAAGTGTGCATGGTGCGTATGCACGAAAGTCTTAGGCAAGCGAGCCAAAAATCAAAAACTGAAAACATCACGACATTTTAAAAGTTTTTCTTAACTATCTCGTTAAATAATAGATTCAAAACAAAAATAGTGATAGAAAAAATTGTTTGCGATGGAATTACTCTCGAGAATACATCAGTAACATTCCAGGAATCACTATTTCTCGCCGCAAATCGATTGTTTGTGTGAAATACACGTATTAATATCTATAATCAATCAGAATAATTATTTTTTGGGTCCCAGAATCTCGGGAGAGTTAGGGACTATGATGTAATTTTTTCCTTGGGAAGCCGAACCAAACGGAAATCGAAAAATTCCAGAAGTTTTTTAAGGTAGGACACTACTATGGCAGTCACAAAACTAAGCTTTTTTCATGAATTTTTTAAAGTCACTTAGTAGGTTCTCGGTTCAATTAAAAATATGTGTTATTCCACATACATTAAAGTAAATTTTTATTAAAAAGAAAAGACAATAGTTGATACACAATAAGATTTCTCGAAAAGACGTTTTTGGAACTGGTGCGGATGATAACTCAGGCGATAATAGTCAACTAGGTGAAATTTCTGCTCGTCCTTTTTTTGTAATTGTAATAGCAATCGTTAAGCCGTTTTTTTAAAAATAACTTTTACTTATTTTTAGAGCATCTTTGCTATGCTCAATGATAGCTATTACAATTATAAAAAAACTGTGCATGAATGTTACATATCCATCTATTATTGACTGTGTTATTGTCCGCATTAGTTAAAAAAATGTGGATTCAAGATAAATTTATGGCATCTCGACGATAGTTTTTGTTTTGAAAAACAAATTTACTTCAAAGAATTTAATAGATGCGAAATAACATAATTTCAATCAAACCCAAAAAAAAACACTGAGTATATTTACTAAGTTCTAGAAAAAAAGCTTATTTTTCTGTTTGTTAAAATGGAAAAACTCCTAACAAACCGATTGTTTAGGCCTATAAGAATGACGAAAAGAACAGTGTGTAATAGCCATTGTGATCGGTTCAAAAACATCGAGGGTCAGATAAAGTTTACCCAAAAGATTGAGTGGAATAGAGTTAATCTTCTGACATAAACTTACCTTCACCCGCACATAACGGTTCTGAATGCAATCTTGGTTTTAAGCAATAATTATCAGACAGCAAACCTCTTCTTCGTTTGTTTATTTACATTCGATCTTATAACCACTTGCATTTCGTAGACTATGCCCTTCTGACATTTGCTCAAAAAGTTAAGTAAAATAGGTAATATAGCGTTTATCGTATGCTTTCAGACTATGAGTGAATAGGGGAAATCAATCAGTAATCGCAATTCTAAGTGTTTTTTCATTGTATTCCAAATGGTAATAAGATAACAGAATTAACAGACTAAGGTTTTATCTACAAACACTCCATGTTGTTCAGTAAGAGTCAACAGGGAAGTCTTCGGCATAATATTTTTTCCTCTCACCACTCTTAAATTGCCTATACCGTTCAGTAAGCATAATAGCTGTACGCGCATGTTGCTTATGCTGAAGGAGGCATTCGCGAAAGTCGTCCATCAATAGACGGCATTTTTCACGTCCTTTTTGCAAGCCATAAGCTTCGAGACAATCGACAACTGCTAGTTCGCGAAAGGCGCAAGCTTCGTGATCCTGAAAGCTGACGAGACCTCCGAATACATCAGTGAATGGAGTAGGTCGTAGTGGGGTTACGTTCATCGCGACCTGATACAAGAAACAAAAAAGAATAAGATACAATTTGTAACAATTCCGTTATATAATATAACGATTTGATGGTTTTGTTTATATGATGTTGTGACGGAACGTCATTTTTAGGATTTCCATGCAATTATGTGAATGCTCACCGATTTTAATGCACTCTATCGCAAATTTCTTATTGCGTACGGTTTTCCTTTTTTCCGTGACAATTCCGCAACTACACGAACTACACAATAACGTGATGTTCTTCGATGCGAGGCACTGACGAACGCCATCCGCTGTTCATCAGATTATTGTCGGAGGCATGGAGCATGGAGACTAGAGTAAAGGAGCCCGAACGTAATGTTAGAAAAATGGTCGGAAAAAGCGAGGAACGATTCGATAATTGCACCGCCTGGCGGCGCCACTTCTGCGGGGGACCGTCAAGCGCGGTGATTTTGAATCGTTGATCTGCGATTGGTCGTACATTTTGTCTGATTAACGCAGCTTGTAATATTGATAAGTCGTATTGCTATGCTTTTGTTGAAATTTTTATTTGATAAATTGTAGACAAATTTTTATAAAAGTAAAAAAATATGTTAGTCACTGAAAATTTTGTATGGACCGGGTCTAAAATATTTTCTTTTTTGTATACATTACTATAGAATAGCATTTCGAACAATCTCTCGTGAAATTTGACTCGTTGCACAGCTCAAGTAAACGACAATTAAACAACGGACAAACACTCTCGCAAAACAAAAGTACTTATGATAAATAAAGAATATACGCTAATTTTGGGACCACCGATATTTTGTTTGTTCGATTATTACAAGCCCAGCACGCATGCTTTTGTATGTGAGCTCGAAAGGCGAAATTTGAGATACAATCAATTTCATAATGTTATAATTATTATGAATGGCCTACGTATTCGATATATCGCTCTACGAACTTGTTTGTTTGCTTGTTTTTTCATGGTTCTTTTAGTAGCTACATACCTATTTCATTTTTTTTTAAATAATGCAATACAAAAAGAGAATACGATTAAAAGAACTATATAATTTTAAAAGCGATACCGTTATTTTTTATTTTGTTTTGTTCCTTGAAATCTCCTGAAGAAAAATGTAAGTAATATAAAAGGATATTCTCAAATCGACTTAAATGCTGTTTTTCTATCCGTTTAATCGTTGTCAGCTTGAACAAATGATGAACCTCGTAGAGGATTGCATTGTAATCGAGATCGCTAGTCCAGAAAAATAGAAATAGTCTTGACAATTTTCCAGAGATATTTCATAACCAGCTCCTCGTATTTTGAAGTTCCATTCGACTCAGCGCAGCCATGTAATAATTTCATCAGTATGCTCGAAGGATAATTAATAATAGGAAATGTTAGGAAATATTGAATCTATGAGCACGGAACAAAAGCAAATTTTTTTTTCCATTTACCATATTATAGTCGTGTGATTTGAGTGATCGATCACGCCACACTTCACAGTTAGCTCAGAGCGACGAGAGCGCTCACCGTGGCTCAATTCGAACTAACATCGTTCTTAGCTTTTTCGGGTTATGTTTGGAACGATTTCGCCATATGCGTTCCATATATGTAATACTCCTATATTGCCAGCGGCCTATGCTTCCCTATAAGTGGTGAGGACGGCGATGAAGTGAGACAGAGCGAGTTACTTTTGGTCGTTCTGCGCACGCGCGACTCATTGGCGTAGTCACAAATAGATATATGTTACCAAGGGCGTCGCCAGTCAATGGGGCCAGGGGGGGCAAGATGATAGATAGATAGAGGATATGAATTGTGGGTAAGATGAACACAATTTACGGTCTGAGCGCAAGCGGGCAGCGTTCGTATCAAACACAACAAACGCTCGGCCGGCATAAAGGTCACTCGTATTTGTTTGCATTTTTTTACGGACCGCGGTAACGGTTCCTGGTACCTCCGGCCGTACCCTTAGTCACTCGCTTCGTTAGAGTATACCTACACACACACATACTACTTTAACAGCGCGTAAAATACATCGAATGGTATTCTCATTTGACATGAACACGTAAAGGTATGCGTTCCAGAACGCATTGCGCGGGAATTGTAAATCGGACAAGAACTAACTTGGCTTTTGATTACATTTTTTCGAGTCGCGTAGGGGGGGGCAGCTGCCCCCCCCTGCCCCCCTTTGGCGACGCCCTTGTATGTTACTTGCGCGAGAAATGTTGATGCCATTAGCGGGAAAAGGAATAAATGTTTGTGGAGAGGCGTTTTAAACACACATTCAAGAAACCTCAACAAATGCATACATTTATTATTCACATGTATTGTGCACTTTCTATTTTTGATTTTTTTTTCATTTATATTATATTTCATTTTCATGAACACTCTCGTGTATGCTCAATATAAACTCAAGGGGGATCTCACTGATATTTAGTATGCTTTATTTTGGCGACACGTGCATATCTGCTGATGGAAACCTTTTTTATCGTTATATGAAAAGTACGGGTTACCATAAACCTTTAATTTTGACGTCAAAAACACTTTTTAGATTTCCAAAACACGAGCACTCATAACCTCACAGCACATTTCAGTTGAACTAGCAATGGCGTAGTCAAGGAATGACGTGTTTCCATATACTCCTATGCAACTGTTGCGCACTCCCGCTTTTATTCGCGCTTGCGCACTGCAAGCAAAAGTGACGAGCCACGAGCGAGAGAGCGATATTGTCTGCACCGTAATGTTCTCGTCACGTTTCGGCGAGCGCTGGCAATATAGGAGTATTACATATATGATGCGTTCGAGCGGTGCGAGCGCCGTTACTCTAGTCTCCATGGATCAAACGATCTCAAGCGACGATCAGACGATTGCAAAAGAAAGTTAAAAAAGTTGAAGTCGGTTGGCCAACTTTATGGAGTTAAGCAATCCAGCAGAAAAACAAGCACCGCGCGCCCCGCGCCCCGGGCTTAATATCATCCTGGAAAACCAGTATGGTTTCCGGTTTCGAAATTCCACCTGAGGCACGGCGTACACGGGCAGTACTGTTAGCCCATTTCCGAACACACTCTGTAAAGCCCGGCGCGCACGGTGCTTGTTTTCCTGCTTGATAGTTTGCTGTCATTTGCTGCCGGTTCCAGTAATGGCTGCGGCGCTGCGGCCGGTGATGGCTCCCTTGTTGGGTTTGCTTCACACGGTGCTTGTTTTGCTGCTGGGTTCGCCGATGGCTGCGACGCTGTGACTCGACATTTCGACAATTTTAATCATCTGAAAATATTCATTAAATATCCTTTGTATTAAATGCATAAATATACGCAACAGCGTGTAAAAAATCTGCAAATAAAATCAAGTCACTATTATTATTGTTACACGAAAAAAATGAAATAAACCGTATACTATGAACATTATTTTATTTATAAGCAGTACAAAAATACAAAGTTTTAATAACACAAACGACAAGCTTATACACCAAATACAATCAGACAATAAAACTCATTCTGAAGAGGATCCAAACCAAGGATCGAAACGTAATACATGACTTCTCACTCTTACCCGTGACCTTGAGACATCCTTTGGCCGATCGAAGCCGACTCTCTTCCAACGAAAATCGAATAACACGGCCGCTCACAAGTTTGACCAAAACAAAGTTTTAATGTCATTTAATTATTATTTAAGTTATGCATTAGTTTTTTGACTATTGATAGTCGAGCATTTTGCGTTGATAACCAATTTGGTTACTTGACCCATTACTTCAAGTTGTAATGCTTCGTCCTGAAAATTTTTCAGCAAGCTTCCAAGAAATGCTAAAAATCCGTCGACTGTATTTGGGGTTGAGCTTGCCAAAGGCATCTCCACAGCGATAGGTTCATTTATTGAATTTGTAAAGTCTCGTGTAACTGCACAAAATTCACCACTGTCGTCCAATCGAGGATTTTTTCTTTTAGCCTTTCCTGATTTGTGTACTACTGACACTGCCGATGACGAGCAACTTCTTTGTGGAGATGCTGGTGGTGCTGAGTGCTTTGATGTCCGTAGGGACGCGTTACACTTGCCTGCTTGTTCTGCTGAAGATTCGTAAAGATTTTCATCTGTTGGAGTCATCTCACAAACATCTGGCTTATCAACATCTTCCAGGTATTCCACATTTACAAAACGATTTGGCTCTTCGATATTTTCGTCAATTATACGTGTTGCCGTACTCTACAAACAAAAAAGCATGAGTTTGCATTCGCAAAGATTTTTTAAAGAGTTTCATCATTTTTAGCATTACCTGATTCAGCGACACATCGGACAACGAAACCTCACTACTCAAGGAAGTCTTATTCCTACGCGGGATCACGAATGATTGAAGGAACAAAAGTTTCTGGTAATACCATAGGCTTGGTGTATAAACCTGAAAAAATTTACATACATGTTTATTATTTATAACGATTGTCAGTTAGTAAAAAATGCTTACGTCATCGGTGCCAGTTCCACTTTTTAAAGATGATTTCACTTTTGAATGTTCTAAATTAAATTGATTCCTCAAATTGTGAAATTTGCTGGCACAGTCTTTAACTGTTGCCGTTGGCCTTAACCTCACAACCGCGTTGGTGACTCGCTTAAGAGCCGCAGTTCGGAGATGTTTGTTATGGTAGTGAGCAGAGTTTATTGCATACAAACACGGCTCCGCTTTATACGCATCAATTAAAACATTAATCTGCTCCGGAGACCATTTGTCAGCCATTTTTTGAATTGAATTCACCACCAAAGAAAACGAGCACGCAAGCAATCTATCACGAAAAATAGCACATGCTATATCAACGTATTCCAGCACACGACCACGCAGCGGAGCCATCAGTGACGTCACTTTCTCGCAGCGCTGCCATCGGAGCAGCCAGTAAGCAATTCAGCAGTAAAACAAACACCGTGTACGCCGTACTGCCTATGGACCCTGTAGGAGGAGACCGAACTCTATAATCATGGAGCATAGAGTAGAGGAGCTTACACGCTGTACTTTGGATGAGGACGCTAAAACCATAGACATATAAGATAGACTGAGCGCTCTCACGGGCCGTTTCGAATCAACATATAAAGGATGACAATATATCGAGAGCAGTGTGTCGATATGGGTCGGGTTTTTCGCGCATGCGCAACTGAACAAGCATCAGTGAAGTATCAATATCTAGTGAAAAGAGGTATCGGGCATCGGGTTCATTATTCAACCATTCTGCTAAGTTTGTATTAAACTATTACATGTCATTAAAAAAAGGTTTTAATACGTATATAACTTTCAAATAAATAAAAATTGTATAATATGTGTATATGTGATATAACAAACATCATTTATTAGCAGATAAATAAAATATTATACTTTAGAATCTGGAAAAGAAAAATATGATCTCACACTAGTGACATAGCACGGCACTGTCTTCATGCTGCTTTTGCCACGCATGCGCGAAAAACCCGACCCATATCGACACACTGATCGAGAGTACTCTTCTCTCTGTCTCAGGATACTTGTGGTGGGGATGAGGCAGCAGAGGAGAGTGAGGAGAAATCACGCGTTTGCGTTATGAATGTGTTCCACTTCCGCTGCTCCGTTCACTCCCACCACTACACCGATTGAAATGAGAGAAGAATACTCCCGATATATCTCTGTCCTTTATATACTGATTCAGTGCCTCTCATGGGAGCGCTCAGTCTATCTTATAAGTCTATGGCTAAAACCGACGAAAAATATTATAGGTTATGGTGGCGCTCCTGTCGTTAGTATAGGATGACAGAGAAGGACTGAGAAAAGAGAGAGAGGAGCGTATTGCAGATAGTGCGGTTATATTGTTACGTGTTATATTGTTACTACGGCGTGTAAACACTAAAAGACATAAGTATTATTCTTATTTCAGCAATAAGCGGGCCTCGATAACGAATACTCCTCACTTAATGGCATCACCAATGCCATACTTCATATCCTATACTGACAACACGAGCGCGCTCGTGGCTGAATTTCGAACTACTGTTACGTCCTCGATGGTGATTTGGAACTGGTTGGTAACGCTGTTACGTACTGGCCGACATTAAAGGCCCAGTCAATTTTCAAAATTCAGTAATGACCAAACGTCGGTTGCATATGTCCTCTAGTCGGTAAAAGGGCGCTCTGCGTAGTTACCCCTAGTACCAACATAGCGGATAGTTCTGTCTGATAAGTAAATAGTATGACTTATCTTAACACGAGAGATGGTAGGGAAAACCCAGCCTATCACAAGAACTTCCTAACCATGTCCTAAGGGAAAACCAAAACTCCACCCTAAAACCCCTTCCACCCAAAATTAGAGCACCTATAAAAAGACACGCTTCGACCAAAAAATAGACTTATACATTATTATTACACAACTCGAGTTCTCTCATTCAGTCCTCAGTTAAAACACTCTCTGTAAAACGTCTCGTTCGACGTTCAGTTCAGTAAACCTACAGAAACTAAGAGTTACTCTATATCATTAAATCAATTTGAATAAACTCAATCGTTAACTGTTATTCATCGTGTTGTTCTCTTAAACTGCGCATAGCAGGGGTCGAATTTCATAAAGAACCTCAGAACCTTCGAATCTCCGAATTTCCGAATTTCCGCTTGATCAGAATATCTCATTCACTCTGATCAAACTGACAATGAGCGAACTCTTCGTAGCTGGCGCCGACAAAACTATATCGGCGGAGTTAACAGAACGGCGTGACCGTCCTGTTCCAAATCACCATCGAGGACGTAACAACGCAGTTCCCTTGACTCTGCCGATATACTTTGTCGGTGCGAAATTCGACGAGTACGCTCAGTGTGATCAGAGTAAATGGAAATTCGACCCCTGCTATGCGCAGTTGAAGAGAACAACACGATGAATAATAGTTAATGATTGAGTTTATTTGCACTGAATAAATGATATAGAATAACACTTGGTTTCTGTTGGTTTAAACGAACTGAACGTCGGACGAGACGTTTTACAGAGAGTGACGTATCTGATACTTAACGAGAACTCGAGTTGCGTAATTATATCTGTCTCATTTGGGTAAGAGTGTCTTTTTTATATGTGTTCTATTTTGGATGGAAGGGATTTTGTTTAGGGTGGAGTTTTGGTTTCCCCTTAGGAGAGGGTCGGAAAGTTCTTGTGATGTTGTGATAGGCTGCGTTTTTCCTACCATCTCTTCGTACTAGGTTAAGTCGTACTATTTACTTACTAGACGGAACTATATGCTATGTCGATACTAGGGGTAACTACGCAGAGCGCCCTTTTACCGACTAGACGACATATGCCACCGACGTTTGGTCATTACTGAGTTTTGAAAATTGACTGGGCCTTTAATGTCGGCCAGTAGCCAGTACGTAACACTACACCCAACATATATCTTTTTCGTCAATTTCAGGGTCCAAATTTATCATGATTCTCCTATGCCGTTTGATCTCCTTACGTCTAAGCTCCATGGTCACACAATACGGCGACTTTAGAGGACCAACGTGTAACAAATTCGCAGGATAACATATCTCACGGAACTTGACGGACTAATAGACCGATACATTCACATTCTGATTGACGCATCATATTATAAATAACCTTAAACGTAAGGTATACATTGTAAAGCTTCTAAGTAATTTTATTTCAGCACAAATCAAAAGAAGGCAAGAGTTACAAACGTGAGAACAGTGGCAAACGAACTATTCTCATTTTCCTCATCTCTTTCCCGCGTTATGCATTGGCGTGGTGGTTATTCCAGTCGTGTTTATAAACGCATTATCAAACGAAGGAATCAACTGAGATAGTACGTTCATTTCACAAATCAATTTTTAGGTTCAGGACAACATATTTCCGACTGTTCGAGACCGGTATAAGTGGGACGTTTTTTTGTCAATGGCCATTCCTGCAGTGGGATACAGATTTTGTTTACGCAGGCCTGAAACATAGATGAATCGTGTTAATCTTTTTTGAACTACGTTTGAACTAAGTTCTAGGCGTTTTCTCCTAGTTTTTAGGTACGGATTCGTAATACGTCGTGCGATTCTTACTCCGTTATGGCCGCACCGTGATCCGGCCATTGGTGCCAATTGCATTGGAATATTTTTTTGGACACGCCTAAAGTAGATCCCATCCGCTTCTTCATATCCACATATTAAGTAAGTGCATGAAGTACTTACAAATCCGACCGACGGCTGAAACGTGTCGCATTTTCAATATTTAGAAAAGTTGTGCTTTTTATGAATTGAGAAATGAATAAGGTAGTAAGTTAAGAGATCGATAAAAAGCCTTACGCAACACGCAACGTCGAATCCATATTGTTGACATTGTTCATGCCGAGTCATCACAGGTTCGTCAATCAGTAGCTGCTTCTATAGAAAAAAAATACAAGTTAACGTTAGAGAATTCCAAGTGTCAGAATTTATGACAAGTATATATCGTTGAAATATCTCAACTGTGTACTTATATCCCGGTTAACAAACGGGGATATAAGTACATAGATCACTTCACAAATATCTATATTCCCGTTGGATTTTCTAATACGATTCTCTTCGTTTTCTTTCAACGTTCTTACTTCAGATCGAGATGTACCTCGACCTAATGGCAGTCGAATTGTAAAGTCGCCATACAAGGGCTGCAATATTCATTACCATATTATGAACAATATAATATGGAGATATCCTTACTTTTTTGCATTTAACCTGAAAGATCGAACTCTGATATTGTGGCATTGGTCCAGTGGCCTCGACGCACTTCCTATTCATGCATATCTGGAAAATAAATGCAATGAATTGAAAATACGTATTTTGAGTGTACGTGGAATCATCGAGATCATGATATTTATCAGGGAATATCAGGTAATGTAAGCCCGATTGGTTTCATTTTTAACCACTGAAAGAATGCGAAAATCAATACACGATATAAGATACTCACTTTTGACTGACCGCACTCTGTGTAGTCTGGAACACCGTTTCGAAGTATTAATGGATGTTTAATATCACTGTAACTATTACTGCGATTGTTATGGCGGCGACGACTGCATGTTAATATCTGGCAAGCGCGATGGTCTTCTCTCACCTACCAAATATTAAAAACCAAGTTTTTACAAAGAGCACCTACCTAACGCCAGCGATGCATTTAACAGCATTCAGCAAGATAAAAGTTGACGTGATTGAATCTTACCATACAAGCAGCAGCGTAGCCAAGCTCCTTGCATTGTTCATTCCGATTTTTTGGCATTCTTGATGGTTATATATGCAAAGATAAAGCAAGAATGAGATTTAAGAAAGAAAGAAAATATGTAATGTATGAAAGGATTAAATTCGAATATGAATGGAAAGCTTGTCGTTAACTAACAATATAAACGGCTAAACGAAATTTCTTTACCACTGATCATTTTCGTGATCACTGAATATTTTCGTGTAAAATCTTGTCCATGTACAGTCGGTGACGAAATTCAGTGGTCACCCTCCAGTATAGAGTGCCGGAACGGTTTTTTATGCCATTTCGCCGGTAGTTGGCCTAGGCCATGGACGTATAAATATATGGACGGAACCTTTCTCCGCGGGGGTGAAGCTATAAGGGTGAGGGGAATGAAAACCTGCTGCAACGGATATGAAGAACCAAGATGGGGGCAGCGGTATCTATTTTCACGGTGAGATGCCAAAGTAGTAAGGTGGTGGCGATAGATCACGGGGGTGCGACGAGGGAGGCATATCGAGAGTAGTCCCGCGAAGCACTGGCTACATTTCGTAGCCGACAAATAATTTGCAGGTAAAAACAGTGGAATGCCCTTTTGGAAATATATATGCAATCTATTTTTATGTATATAAAAAGTTACCATTGTGGCCGTTTATGATTGTTTATTATTGTCCTTTAAATAACGCCAATTTGTTATATGTGGGCCGTATACTTAACCCTTAGTCTGCCTAGGGTAGAGTGGGTCTAAGTAGAGTGTGGCCGATATAGGGGCTCTTCGCTGATTGGCTCCGCCATATTGAGACCAACTTCCGCTATTTCCATATATATATAGACATACGTTAGTATGGTGCTTTATGGTATATGAGATCGTGAACCATCAGCTCTTAAAGAAAAATATTTTGGTATGTTAATGTTTCATTACATTACAATAACAAGTTGACTATAATAGGAAGGAACTTATAATCCATATGTTAAATTCAAAATTTTGTAATTAAATATTGGAGTTGACCTGTTTAATATTAATTATGTGTGGAAAACACATTTGTTTCAGATTATGTACATAAAAGGAGCATTGAAGAATCTAAAGAATTAATAAATTGTGTATATTTCAAAATATGTACTTGACAATTTATTTCGTCGTGAGCAAGGTATGACGGATGAAGAACATATATATTCTATTAAATGATTTTCTTTAATAATATTTGCATATTAAATATTAAGATTCTATGATTTTTATTTTTACTCTGTAGTAGAATATTATTGATATGATTATTTACATTATCTTTTTATTTATATATACACAATATTTCGCAGTATTTTTTTACGCTGATCAACTACATAGTTATTTCTAATATGTTGTATTATTTTTTTTATTTATACATACGCTTTATGGAATATCAATCAAATTTTTTACAAAATCTGCAGTTGTACTTTTAAACTTATCAATGTAAAAATATGTTTTTCAATAAATTGATTCCTACCAAAAATGATACGTGATTATTTATTTATATCCTTTTCAATCTGTTAAAAATTAATTTATCAGACCTGCGATTCTATAACTTATTATGGCACAATATCGTCATAATTGTTATCGGTGTCAGTGTGCAACACTTTTCGTGTAAAAATACACCGATAACGATACCAGAACTGCATAACGAGTTACAGAATCACAGTAGAAAGTACATATATGATCTTCCGCATTTACATATGCTTGGAATAAGCTTTTGAAAGCCGCGCGTAATTCTATCCATTTGATCTCAACATGGCGGCTTCCTGCTTATCGGCCACACTCTTCCTAGACCCACTCTAGCCTAGGGGGGTCGTTTGCATCCGAGCGAAATCGGTGTAACTCCTAAATCCGCCGAGAGAAAACCACGGGAGCCGCTGCTAGGCTTATGTAAAAAAAGGTAGGCCCCTCTAGGACCGACCTGAGAAGTGGCGCTGTTCTAGTCCTTCCCCAGCTGTTGTAAGCAGCAATTGATTTTCGTTCCGGACGCAAACGACCCCCCTAGGCAGACGGCGATTGTCAAAACCGTAAGTCATTTTTTTTTGTTTCTTCGCGTGAAAGTCTTTATTGAGACTATAAAAGTACCACAAAAAATTTGGGCGCAAAAATAAAAAATTCGATATTTTTCAATTTTTTTTTTCAAATTTTTGATTTGTGAAAATGGCGCAACGATCCGCCGAGGACGTTGTACGGGAACTCCGTCCCGGCAGGGTATAGTATATTTCGTGTACGACGTAAATGGGCAAAAGAAAGCAATGCGCGTTGTGCCCAAAAGAAAAAGATCGGAAAGCGAACTATTGTTGCGTTAGGTGCAAAAACCCGATTTCCGAGGATCATAGGATTACATTCTGCCCGGGATGCTTCGTGTAACGCGCTTAACGGATTTTTTTTTTCATTTCCCAGGTAACAATTGTTACCTGGGAAAAAAGTTTTATAAACACAATTGTTTATAAAACTTTTTTCCTATTTTCTACAATAAAAACATATTGTGACACTTAAGGATTGAGTTATTATTGATTTTATTACTTAGTTTGTATTTAATACACATTTATTGCCTTTTTACTCCGAAATTTTCGACTAAATTATTGCCAATTTTCAGGTCCCAAACTTAAGGTTAATTTAACGAAAATTGAACGCGGCTTATTTTTTTCTCGAAAGCGACAATCTTCCCTTTAATATTTTTTTTGGGCAGTTTCGATATCTTTATTTGTCTTAAACTTATGATTGTTTGAGTAAACAACTGCATTGACCCCGTTTTTCATCATTTTTTTGATAAAAAATATATTAAAAAATTAAATTGTTTATAATTTTATGATGGATACTTCAACTTAAAGGTTTAAAGAAACTCCATGAATTTTTTCAGATTTTTAGCCCTACTTAAACAGGTTGAAAAAACGTCAGGACGCCAACGACCCCCTTAGTCCAGTCGGAATATACATCATTTCGACCAAGTTCTATTCTAAGAGCCCAGCGCTGAGCCAATTTTTTCCTAGGTAGTATGGACCCCCACGAATATGCCCTTAAT
>OZ023254.1:34550406-34599726 GCA_964007305.1 Netelia melanura | reverse complement strand
TTTTTTTTTTTTAAACCATAGTGTTTTTTTCCCCTCAACTTGAATATGCTATTGAAAATGAAAGATCTTCAGTATTGTTGCACGTCTCGATTAAAAGTGGCTGATAATAATTGTTGCATCGTAATTTTAATTGCAATATTTCACGCATCGTAATATTCAACATTTTGCATTGTTATATTATCGTGCCAAATAAAATAGTAGGTACATGTAATGGGGCCAAATATATGACGAAAGTATTTTTTGCGAAATCTCATTTATTACAGTGTATTATTTACAAAACTATTAACTGAAATTTGATTACAAAACTGTATTAAATTTTATAATTAAACCAATTTCGGACCTTTTTCGTTTGTTAGATATGATATCGTGCGGTTGCGGTATGAGTAAATGCACATCAAATTGCGGGTGTCGAAAACTTGGTTTGAAATGCAAAATCCTTTGTAGTCAATGTAACGGCGTCAATTGTGCGAATGCCAAGGATCTTAAACTAGTTGTAAGTGACGATGAAATGAATGAAGATTCTATGCAATTAATCGATGATATGTACGCGGCAGAAAACGATCTAACATTTTCGAGAACCGAAGACCCTGAGAATACGATGTGTAATTCCGATTATGAACCGGAAGGAAAAAGGTCCGAAATTGGTTTAATTATAAAATTTAATACAGTTTTGTAATCAAATTTCAGTTAATAGTTTTGTAAATAATACACTGTAATAAATGAGATTTCGCAAAAAATACTTTCGTCATATATTTGGCCCCATTACATGTACTATTTTATTTGGCACGATAATATAACAATGCAAAATGTTGAATATTACGATGCGTGAAATATTGCAATTAAAATTACGATGCAAAAATTATTATCAGCCACTTTTAATCGAGACGTGCAACAATACTGAAGATCTTTCATTTTCAATAGCATATTCGAGTTGAGGGGAAAAAAACACATTGGTTTAAAAAAAAAAAATTATTCTACGTCAATTTTTAAGGAAGTTATATAAATTGTTGAGTAAGCGCTCGAGACGAGGCACGGGGCCAGGAGGGCGACCCCCACCACGCCGCCCGACCGCGTCGACGACGGCGGGTGCAGATCCGCGCGCGGCCGATTAAAATGACTCGTCCACTGCAACAAAATTAACGCTCGGGAGAGTTTGCATCCAATTGGATATTGTGTAGAAAAGCGTGTAGAAAGCTGTAAGACTTGAATTTTGCAAAAATGTTGTTTAGAATAATGTTAAATTGACTAAACGTAAACATATCCATATCTTTGTTTTTAATTGAGATATTGAGACTTTTTTTTTTTTAATTGCGCGTCTCGCAAATATGCATACGATCCCTGAAAAATTTTCTACTTACGTCAACAGATTAAGGAGTTATTCCTATTTGTTTATAAGTGAAAATTTTAAATCGTCCGAAAACGAACATTTTTATTAACGATTTTTTTCTAGTCGATCGATTCCTCAAAATACTTGGTGAATCGAACCACCTGAATTTTTTTCTCCGCCGTGCGCCTTCAGGCAAAGGCGGCAAAGGCAAACCCTTTTTTTTCGTAGGTCGAGAATTGTTGCTAAAGTTTGCGACGCACGTCGATAAACTTTACGTGACTCTCTTGGGAGTGGCATCATCCATATGATAAACTGCTTTAAAAATCGAAATGTTTATTATAATATGGTGAATTGTTGCAAACGTGAAACCGAAAGAATTGCAATTTACTGTTAAACTAACAATCTTACGTAATTTTTCCATAGAACTTATTTTGTAGAAGGCATGGTAACGCACAACTTTGATTCTAAATTTTTTTTAAAAAACCGGTTCCAACCAAGAAAACTCGAAAAAACCGATTTTTATTTGTTTAAACAACTTTCCTGGCTGCAAAACACGGGTTCTGTCGGGGACAAATTAAGGGCATATTCGTGGGGGTCCATACTACCTAGGAAAAAATTGGCTCAGCGCTGGGCTCTTAGAATGAATCGAATGTCTATTCCGACTGGACTATAATACATTATTAGCTATTTCATTACGAAAGGTCGTGACGGTTATGAAAAGTCGAGCGCGAAGTATCTTCGACCACGGCACAGTTTTGTTACACCAACGCCGCGTGCCGTGAAAATAGACGCGTCTTAACATATATCTATTATATATATAGATCAAAAACTGATGAACCAAGATGGCTGACACGTATTTCCTCTTCACCCCTGTGGCTTCAACCCCCGCATCCATAAAGGCACTTTAGGTTCCATCCATATATTTATACGTCCATGGCCTAGGCTAATTTAACCAACGCCATTTTAAAGAGGAGCAATTTACCCTCATTTTGGCTAATTTAAAAAAATGTTACGATTTTGTTTACAATTGGCACCCAGTTTTGAAAATAGAAATTTTTGTTCGCTTTTTTGTTCTTTGAGTGGACATCTTTCGTAGTAAATTTTTGTTAACACATTTCTTTAACCGCGATCGTAAAGGCAGAAGTCCAAGCTTCAATTTTTTTTTCGAAAACATTCTACGATTTTTTACCAAAGATATTTCGTTTTTTAAGGAAAAATAGACGACTCGAAAATCGCTCCGCAGGACGAAAACGATGAGGTTTACAACAAAACCCCAAGACGGTAAAAAGTTGTATTACTTCTTGATGAGCTCACGAGAATTTTTTCAGATTTTTTTTTCAAAATGTGTTTTCCATCTATTTCGGTCGAAGCTCGATTGATCTTGTATACCATGATATTTTCATATATCACCGGGTAGATGGAAAACAAATTTCAAAAAAAAATCTGAAAAAATTCTCGTGAACTCATCAAGAAGTAATACAACTTTTTACCATCTTGTTGGTTACTATCATGTTTACCATCTTGTTGGTTTTCGTCCTGGGAAGCAATTCTCAAATCGTCTATTTTTTCTCTTAAAACGAAATATCTTTGGGAAAAAAAATCGTAGAATATTTTCTAAAAAAAGAAATTGAAGCTTGGACTTTTGCCTTTACGATCGCGGTTAAAGAAACGTGTTAAATTTTTTTTACTACGAATAGTGTCCATCCAAAGAAGAACAAAAAAACGACCAACAATTTTTGTTTTCAAAACTGGGTGCCAATTGTAAAAAAAAATCGTCACATTCTTTTAAAATAGCTAAAATGACCTTAAATTGGTTCTCTTTAAAAGGACGTTGATTAAATTGGCCTAGGCCAACTATCGGCGAAATGGCATAAAAAACCGTTCCGGCACTCTATACTAGAGGGTGTCCACTCAATTTCGTCACCGACTGTATATGTATGTTCTACTATAAGACAATTTTAAGAGGGACATTCTCTTGCTTGAACGTTTATATTAGTTTTAAAATGTACATTCCACAATTGGACAGTATCTTGAGTAGAGACTCCTATATTCAATTCTTCTGATGCACAGTGATAAATATTAATTGTTTCCGCTTAAACAATTTTCAATCAGAAAATTAGAGCTTCTCTAGGACGATGGTCGTAAGAGATAAGTATAGTTTAAACTCATTTACAGAAATTGATCTTTTAGATGAACTAAGGGAACAGGTTTCTTGGCTGAGCAACTTATTGTTCTCAACATTGTTCTAAAATTCGGAAGTGGGAGCGTAAATATGTAATTATATATATCTTTCTCACATAAACAGAAATTTTACATTACCCTTTTACTGCAAAATTAAAGTGCCATGTCACGATGAATATGGCGATGTATATCAGAAAAGACGTTCTTCGGTTCATGGTGAAGAAAAGCTGATTCAGTGAACAGAAAAAATATGCACATGAAATCCCCGCAAATGATAAAAGTGTTCGATCACAAATTTTTGATAATGATGAAACATTAATACTTTTAACGCTTCAATTATACGTGTCGAACACGATGTTTTAATAAAACGTTCTTAATGGATTACATACAAGTGACATTGACAATTAAATGCATACCGTGTATTTGTCGGCAACTCTTGAATTGAAAGAGACCCAGAATTTAAATGGTAGAAATCGAAATAACTAGTAGGTGATGGATGCCCCGGCTTATATATCCATATACGGCTGTAAAAAATCCTACGTACGAATTTGATTGCTGCAGTTAACAAACTCAGAAATAAAGCATTTATCTGCGAACGTCTCTACCTTATCGCCGTGGCTTAAACATCCTTGAGTATGCTTCCGCGTAGAAAAATGCATTTTCTATAGGTAGATAGTATAACTTCGTGCATAGTTTGCAGACCGTGGTGGTTGTGTGCACAAATTGTAATGTACAGCGTATTTTGCTCTTTTACATCCCGTTGCCTCATCCACATCTCCAGCATCAATTCCACCATCAACCACTCCGGTGGGGACCTATAGTTTTTTCTTAGGAGGGTTTCGAACCGCCGAGTATCGAAAAAGCACATTAAAAAAGTTCGACGCTGGCGGGAATCGAACCCGGGACCCACTGGGTGTGAGCCAGGAACGCTACCCCCTATACCACTGCCTCCCTCGCATTATATTATAAGTTCATCATCAGACTTTCAATAATAAAAAAATCAAAACAATTTCTTTTAGCCCATTTATGTTTGAACGATTAAAAAGTGCATCCGAAGTTTCGACGTGTTTTTCCCTCGCCGTGGTGCGATCTTTTTTCGCCACGATATCGATTTTTTTATTGACATTTTATTTTTCAGGAAATGTTTACTCGTGATAACCTTCAAAGTTTTTCGAATAACGTTTTTTATTGGTGGCACGTGGAGTGTAAATGCACGTAGCAGTTTTATTGCGTTGCTTATCGTTCGGCCCCTGCGACTGGCACAACATTTCAATGTTAGCTTAAGATTCGTGATTTAAAAATATTTTAAAATACAAAAATATTTTTAAATCGCGTTCAAATTATTCGGGAATAGAAGCGCCATTAATTAAATTTAGGGAGAGTGGTATTCTCGAGATAGATATTGCTGTATTCAGTATTTGGTAGATTGCAGCTAATTTAACGTGGATGCAAAATAGTTCACCCTTCGGCCCCTCAGATGTCGCAGGACCAACTCTTGAGACATGGAGCCTAGAGGAGCTATGTAAAGTTAGCCCCTCGATTTTGACTTTTACATCTTTTTTTAGTTTATAACGATTGTTTGTCGTTTGTTTGTGATGGTTTGATTAATTAAAACGTTTGTTCGCTCATATTTTTTATCAAACAAACAAAACAAAAATGAGCGTTAAGTTAGCCGCAAATTTTTGAAATTTTGTCTGATTTGATTTTTTCAAACGCCGATCGATTCGGAATCGTTTGTTGGAAACAAATAATATAATTTGAACGTTTGTTTGATCGTTGTTTTTCCAAAAAATGAATAAGTAAAATATTGGTTCGGCGTAGCTTTCACACTAGATTCTGGCTTGACCAGACTTAATATGTGTCGCGTGCATGTAACAATATAACCAACAATTCATATTGCGACACGGAATTACTTGATCAAGTTTAGAAGATTTTGTTAACTTTACAAATCCTGGCCTTCAGTAGTTAAGTGCATCTCATGTTGAGCAATATAAATAAACAAAATTGAGAATGTTTTTTCTTATCATACAACTGCGAAGATGCTCAACATAAGATGCACTCAACTACTGAAGGCCAGGATTTGTAAAGTTAACAAAATCTTGTAAACTTGATCAAGTAATTCCGTGTCGCAACATGAATTGTAGGTTATATTGTTACATGCACGCGACACATATTAAGTCTGGTCAAGCCAGAATCTAGTGTGAACGCTACGCGCTACGACGAATCAGTATTTTATTTATTAATTTTGTTACGTCCTAGCCGGTAATATCGAAGTCGACACAGTGTGTTCGGCCGGTATCTTAAACTTTCGACAGTCGATGACATACCAGCACAGTTACCACCACTCGTCGATAATAAACTCTTAGTTAATTAACAATATCATTTATTCTTAAGTAACAAATAGACTAACAGATACACGCGCAACAATTCAAAGCCCTAATCGCATATAAACATCCCGCCAACTTATAAATATCCTGTCCGGCAATCTTTTTAAATTCTTTTATTCATATTTCACTTCAACGAACGTCTTGTGCGACACCGCCGCTCGATAACCTAGTTATAAACAAACTCTGTACCATTCTCCGAAATTATAATTTGAAACTGTACTTCCTTTCCCACGAGGCGACTATCTCGCATCACCTCCGCGTGATCGAGATAATTCCCTCCGCTAAGTAAAACAAAGGCTCATGCAAATTCGACCAATCAAAAATCGACCGCCCTTTTTGTAATCTGCCTCTGCGAGGTAGAACGGTCAACTCTCTGAAAAAACTTGAATCAGATCATACTTCGCACTCATCGAGTCCACATCTAAAAACTCTAACTCTGTAAAAGAATCCACGAACAGTCATAAGACATCTACGTAAATCCGATAAACTGTAAAACTCTTAACTCGAACGAGCAATGTTCGCTATCAACTAACAGTTTGAATAAAGTCTACGTTATTGGTTATTATAAAAATAACCGAGTATGACTGAGTTTTTCTCTCGTACAGAGAGTCTTCGTAACCCTATCCAACATCTCACAGATTCAAGAGAATCGGTACCCTTAAATATTTAATTGTGTTGGGTAGTCGCAGCCGATCACCAAGGACTCACGCGCGTTGAACGCAGGTACATTCAAAGTTCGCGCTCTATCTTCGATCGCGCTGGATCTCCGTACCAGGGGGGTGACACTCCGGCTCCCCCACTCCTTCTTATTTGGAGTTCGTTAGATTCTTCCGCCAACATACGAAAACTAAATATGAAACGTAGAAAATGGCGGTAACGGTGGCAACAATGCTTAGACGCATAGCTCGCGCCTGCGCTATCAAATCCAGTATGGTGGCGATTGAAAAGCGAGAAAGTGTGTATTTGACAGTTGTACAAAAAAACTTTATTTTCTTGCGGCAGTGTGAATTGTTCGCTAACAATTTTTTATAGACGTTGATAGTGCCGTTAATCGGGAGTGGTGTCAATTCAGTGTGTAGTGCAAATCGGTGAAATACCGAACCTAAGTATCCATAACCTAGTTTTTTTAAAGCGTGTTGTGAAGTGCTGCACATTGATATTTTTATAATTTTGCAGATTACCGAGGAACCGAGGATGAGCTACTCCAAGTGCGTGGTACCGTACTGTAATCACATACGATATGCGGACGAAGGATGTCAGCCTTATTCAAGGTTTCCGAAGGATCTGGAACGGTAAGCAGGAATAGCAATGGTTGGGTATTGTATGCGGAACGTGTTTAACAATTTTCTATTTTCCAGGTGTCGAATTTGGATACGTGCAGTAGGAGTGGAAGATTTGGTGCATCTTCCATACAATAAATTGAACCGAGGGTAATTCCACTTGGTGATGCAACGATGGATGCATTTGCAGTGGAAGAGAGACATGGCGTACCATCGCAAAATACCACATTCACAGGTTTGTAAGATTGAATATTAGAGTTGTAATTTTTTCGTTTAAATTTGTTTTTTAAGCAACAGAAATGAAGGATGCACAAGTATGAATGTATATATATCAAGTAAAGAAACGAAACGAAAGAAACAACATGTTTTCAATTGCTAATCGTTATATTTCTATTGCAGATCACGAGGAAATGCAGGAGCAAAAGGCGACCTTCCCTTTGCCGAATATAGAAAGCGTGCCATCGACTTCTAGGATGCAGTATCACGAATCGGGTGAGTTTTTCAAGCTATTTTGATTAAGGGCTCACATACGCCAGCCCGTGCTAAAATCTCAGTGACTTTGAGAAATTATTATAAAGGTTATATGATGGAAAAGAAACACTGAAATGTTCATTTTAATTGTTGTAATTTCTGAATTGTTTTTTACAGGAAATCTGGATGCCGCCGTGTTCCCCTGCTGGCAAGACTGGATGTGTTATCCCGTTTAGAAGATTAGTTTTTAATTAATACCAATTTTTTAAACTTAAAACTAATACAATTAAATTTTAACAATATGTTATATTTTTTGTTCATTGGAGTAGTATTTTGTGAATAAAATATTCTTTTATATATATATATGTGTGTATTTTATAAATTTTTCAACATATACAGTAGAACCCAATGAATCGTAAAACCTCTCCCGCCCAATTTCGAATGTTGCAGGCCGCCAACAGTGCAGAACAAAATTTGTTTCAGAGTTTCGTTCTTCAAGGTTGGTATAGAAAATCTAACGAACTCCGTCTCGACCAATCAGCGTCCTGTCAAATAACGTGGGTCCCTTTAGCATTGAGTGTCACCCCCCTGCTCCGTACGGTGTCTCCCTCTCGGGACGTAACAATTTTTTGGAAAAACAACGATCAAACAAATGTTCGAATTATATTATTTGTATCGAACAAACGATTCCGAATCGATTGGCGTTTGAAAAAATCAAATTAGACAAAATTTCAAAAATTTCCGGCTAACTTAACGCTCATTTTTGTTTTGTTTCTTTGACAAAAAATATGATCAAACAAACGTTTCAATTAATCAAACCATCACAAACAAACGACAAACAATCGTTATAAATTAAAAAAAGATGCAAAAGTCAAAATCGAGCGGCTAACTTTAGCTCAATAAACTTAGCCGGTTCTATTGAAGTATCGAATGTTTCTCTACGCCAATCGATTGTTAGTCGTTTGTTAGTATTTGTTAGGTAAAATCTAGCGTTTGTTAGATTTTATTTATTGACTATACGGCAAACAAATTTCATGTCAAAGTTAGCCGCGCGAAAAAGATTTTTAATGATTTCGAACTTGTCTTCGTACCCAATCATTTGTTAGTCGTTTGTTAGCATTTGTTAGTTGATTTTTCTTGTTTGTTAGAGCTTTATTTTAATTTAATCATTCAAAAACTGTTCGGGCCTAGAGCGCGCTTTAAACTACGTGAAGTTAGCCACATTACCACAACAACCGAGCATAGCATTATCTATGACACTTTGTGATTGCAACAAAATGCCGATTCTTCTCGGTCCCAATCGATTGTTTGTCCACTGTTAATGATTGTTAGTTAATTTTTATCATTTGTTAGAGTTTCATTTATATCCAATCGATGAAAAACTTTCCGGTCCTAGAGCATTGGCATCGTGCTGTAAGGCCGGAAAGTTTTTCAACGTGTAAATGAAAATGAAGCTCTAACAAACGATGAAAATTAACTAATAATCACTAACAATGAATTAACAATCGAGTAGGTTGAGAAGAATCAGTATTTTGCTGAAATTGAAGAGTTACATCCGCAAGCGGTGCCCGTGCGGATGTCCGCGGCTTGCAACGTGCTGTACGCCAAAAGTTTCTCAACAATTGAACAAAAATGATGCTCTGACAAACGATAAAACTTGACTAACAATTACTAACAATGGACTAAGAATCGTTTGGGACGAGAAGAATCGGCATTTTGTTGCAATCACGAAGAGTCATGGATAAAGCCGTGCTTAAGCTCGCTGCACACGATGCTTGTTTTGCTGCTAGAATGTCTGCTGGGCGCTAGGTTGGCTACCTTGCGGGCTGCGAAGATGGAAAGCGATGGCACTGCTGGCTTCGTAGTGTGGACGCTTGCTGGATTTCGATGATAGAACGCGTGCTATTTTCGGTGACGGATTCCGCGCCATAGAGACGTTTTCTATATCTATATATATATATACTTTTGATAAGGAATTTCGCGCTATAATTGTTTCAATTCAAAATGACTCAAAAGTGGTCTACGGCGCAAATTGGTGTATTAATAGACGCATATAAAGAGGAGTCGTGTTTGTATGCAACAAATTCGCCAAATTGTCATAATAAAAATCTGCCAGCCGAAGCTGTCAATAGGGTAGCCAACGCTCTTATGAGGTTAAGGCCAACAGTGACACCAAAAGAGAGTGTTAACAACAGCTTTCGCATAATCGTCCATGGCATCCATATTTGTTCTGTCACTTTACACGCACTCTAGTTATCCTAGCTACAAGCATGGTGTGAAGCCAATACAGCTGGGGAGCCATTGGGCGCATTCAGCCGACGGAGCAGTTGTGGGTTTATCCGCTGAATGTCGTATGATCCGTAGCGCTCCCACAACATGTTGCGGTAGCGGACGCCATTTTCTGTAGCAACAAATTTTTACGCTACATCGGCACAACTGTTGTGAGATCTCGCTTGGCGCCGTTTTTGAATTGTTATATCACACGGAATCGTAATGGACTTGTTTCAAAGTGAATATGTATATAACGGAATCAGCTACAATATAGTGCCCAGCCCGTCGTCAGCCGCAAATAGAAACAATATATTACTCTAAGCCATATTTTGACTGTAAATTTTGTACACATAAAAATAACATATACGACGATTAACATAAAAGTCGATATAAAATTAACATACACGTTGAGAAGTACCAAAACTATCAAGGCTATCGAGTGCTATTGACGTATCTTCTTCTTCTTGTATATTGTGGTTATGACACGATCCGGTCTTAACACATAACCTGGTTGTTGGGAGAATAAAATCCCTATACATTGCTAGTTTTGTTTTGCGTTGTTGAGATTCCGTATTGAGGTATCGAATGCTCACTGAGCAACGCATTCAGCGGGAAAAAGCGATCAGTGAGGGAGCGATCCCACAACTGTTCCGTCGGCTGAATGCGCCCATTGGTACGTCCTCGATGATGATTCGCAACAGCACGGTCACGCCGTTCTGTTTACTCCGTCGATATAGTTTTATCGGCGCGAACTGCGAAGAGTAAGCTCAGTTTGATGGGAATGAATGAGATATTCTGATCGAGCGGAAATTCGGAAATTCGGAGATTCGGAGATTCGAAGGTTCTTTACGAAATTCGACCCCTGCTATGCGCAGTTGAAGAGAACAACACGATGAATAACAGTTAACAATTGAGTTTATTCAAGTTGATTCAAGGTTATTGTGTAACTCTTAGTTTCTGTCGGTTTAACTGAACTGAACGTCGTGCAAGACGTTTTACAGAGACTGTTCTTACTGAGGACCGAGAGAACTCGAAGTGCGTAATAATTGTCTATGAGTCTAAAAAGACGAAATCTATATGAGTCAAAGTCGGAGTCTATGTCGTTGTTTTGGTCAGAGCGTGTCTTTTTATAGGTGCTCTGACTTTGGGTGGAAGGGATTTTTGTTTAGGGTGGAGTTTGGTTTAGGGTGGAGTTTGGGTTTTCCCTTAGGAGAGGGTCGGGAAGTTCTTATGATAGGCCGGGTTTTCCCTACCGTCTCTCGTGTTAAGATAAGTCGTACTATTTACTTATCAGACAGAACTATCTGCTATGTCGGTACTAGGGGTAACTACGCAGAGCGCCCTTTTGCCGGCTAGAGGACATATGCAACCGACGTTTGGTCATTGCTGAATTTTGAAAATTGACTGGGCCTTTAATGTCGGCCAGTACGTAACACCATCACAATTCCCAGCGCCACAGTTCACTTGCGTCCGAGTAGAGAAATCTAGCAGAGAATAGAGAATATAGCAACGAAACAAGCATCGTGTGTAGCGAGCTTTAGCTGCGTGGCAATGCATCCAACTTCACGTGGTTTGTAGCGCGCTCGAGAACCGAAAAGTTTTTTAATGATTAAATGAAAATAAAGCTGTAATAAACGATAAAAATCGACTAACAAATGCTAACAAACAATCAACAAATGTTTGGGTATGAAGAAAAGTTCGGAATCATTAAAAATCTTTTTCGCGCCGCTAACTTTGACATGAAATTTGTTTTTCGTATTAGTCAATAAACAAAGTCTAACAAACGCTAGATTTTGTCTAACAAATACTAAGAAACCACCAACAATCGATTGGCATAGAAAAAAATTTGATATTTCAATAGTCGTCGGCAAAGTTTATTGAGCTTTCTCCTTATACAGTTACAGACTCCATACTTGCGTGATATCAACGCGAACGCGGTGCGACGCGATTCCATGAGAAAAGATCAAACATGCGCCATACACTTGCAATGGCCTACGTGACTGTTCGCACGCAAGTTGTAGGCGACGCGGTGCGAACCGAAACGAACGCGATCAGTTGATTTGACAGTTTCACGCGATTTGTACGCGATTTAAGAGACGGAGAGAAATAACAATGTCTGACACTTTTATTACTGCTGTGCAAGAACGAAGTACATTATGGGACAAAAGAAACAGAAATTATCATAATCGGCTATTATCGAACTGTCAATGGGAGGAAGTTGCCGCAATAATTGGTACGACAAGTAAGTAACATCTTCATTTAAGCAAATTAATTTACATTCTTTATATCTGCTATTTTTCAAAATACAATTTTAAATTTTCCCTCCCTTTTGCACGGCTGCTTGTGACGAAGCATTAAGGGAGCTTTCCAGTGTGACAGCCCGAAAAATCGCTGTTTTTCGCGATTTTTTTTTTTAAAGAAAAATTAATCTAATCGGTCTGGTTTTTTTTGTATATTAATTGGGTATTGAAGAATACAAAACAATTTTTTAAAGATCGATTTATTTATTAATTAATATCTATAAAAATGATGAAACAATTGTTGCAGAAAATGCACTTGGATGTGGTGTCCACGTTGGGGGTCACAATTTTGATCTGAAACAAAAAACACAAAAAGATTATTGATCGGTATATAATTGGCTTTCGTGCTATGGAGGCTTTTTTTTTTTTTTTTGCACAAATGGTGCCGGTTTGAACAAAAAGTATCGATTTTAGCATTTTTTTTGGCAGTTTTTTTTACAAAAAAATAGGAAGATGTCAAAAAAAAAAAAAGCTTCCATAGCACGATAAACAATGACGTTAAGAATATTGTGTAAAAAATTCAACTCGATAGCTTTAAAACTCTGCCCTCCAAGTTGGACACCGTTTTGAAAAATGCTGTTTCGAGAAAAACGCGTTCAAAGTTTCAAGTGAGGAAATTTTAGGTAAATCGTTTACTTACGGTCAATCAGCGATGCCAGGTCCATACAATATCCCTTCTGCTATTCGATAAAGCAAAAAAAAAAATCGATTTTTTGAAAATTTCACACTGGAAAGCTCCCTTAAATTTCCTTTGAATATTATTTCGTGGCGTTGTCATGTTTCAGTATGAAACATGACAATGAAACCAGATAAGGTCCTTCAGCCACAATAGTTAATTCAAAATCACGTATGATATTGTGTAGTAAAGTTATAGCTTTCACGATATGTACTGCATTTTCCACATTGGTTTCGATAGGTTTATGCAAAGTTCTTAATTTAGACGTTATAGAACCAAAACAACACAATTCTTGGCCGAGATAACCGATAGTTATAGTTATGTTTAGCATCCCCGTTAGTCGTTGTTCTTTCCGGGAAAGGTCTCATTAAATATTCCTTTAGAGGAAACGCTGCACCCCCAACAAGAACATATGGAGCCTTGGTATTCATCCGATCAATAATTGTTCTTTTGGTATTTGTAATCTTCCCATTTGTATTGTGTGATGATAGGTGCATCCATCAAAAACACCTGCATCGTTTTCTTTACTATAAAAGTCAACATTAACCATCCAAACTTATAATTTGCATCGGTGATAGCTAATAATCCGATCCAAAATAAGGATTTGTAACAATAATACATGGATCCAGGTTTACAGTGTTTTTTTATGCGAATGTTTTTTCCATTAATATTTCCTAAGCAATTAGGGAGTTGACATCCCTTCCAAAAATCTTGTGCTATTTTGTGAAAATTATCTTCTGTAGGCTCGGGCAGGTACTTTGTTAATAATGTTGTACATATTGCTTGGCAAACTTCTGAAATGATTACGGAAATAGCCGTTCTCGAAATTCTGAAGGGGAAACGGAGTTGCTGGAACTGTATGCCTATGGCTAAGTATCTGGAATAATGAAAAGATATATTAATGTTTTTGTATTTTTTTATTTCAGGCGACGTGGCGAAAAAAAAATGGAAGAATTTAAGAGACACGTTCGCCAAAGAATTAAAAAGAAACTCGAAACCTTCTTCAGCAGCTGACGATCATGATAGAGCAGAATATAAAGGCACTTGGCCATATTTTGAGTCGATGACGTTTTTGAAAGTAGTTTTAAAACGCCGAAAAACAGATGAGAACACTCAACACTCTGCAGAGAACAATGCCCAAGATTCGTTAGAGTCTCCATGCGGTACTTCGAAAGACGACTTCGACGCGAATTTTACACAAAATAGCCCCGAAGGCGCTGCCGTTATTAATGATAAAGTCGTGCGCCTTCAGTCTCCAGAGGTTGAACGGCTTGAATCGGTGATACCACTCCGTTCAAAAGCAACGGAAACAGGACAGAAGGAACACATATATTCACTCTCGACAAACCCAATACGTGTAACGAAATCAAAACGAAAACATGAAGGTAGAATGGAAATTCAGAGAGAAAAAATTAAAGTTACGCATCAAGGTCAAAGCGACGACAATGACGACGACCTTCTTTGGTTTAAATCAATATTGCCGTATATGAAACAGTTACCACCATTAAACAAACTGCACTTTAGAACGCGAATGCAGGAGATGCTTTTAACGGAGTTATCAAAATGTAATACATCACATATAACCCAAACTTATTCGCAATATTCATGTTCGTCCTTAGATATTGGTTCTTTTCAATTGCAGGATCGGTTTTATGGCGTTCACAAATTAATTAAACGTCGTTGGTAACATACAAGCATATTCCTTGAAAAGTAAGAGTTCAGTTTTCAATTTTTCAAACAAGTAATGAAATTCTCAATGAATGCGCCTTTCCAAATACACAACATTAGTTGTACTCCCTTCTGGTAGATACTTCTTTAATATTTGATATTTCAGATACGAATGGTCCATTAAAAATGCCTTCCGTCCGGCAATAATGGCGTTCGCGTTGAATGTGCTCACTTAGGACACAGAGTCGGTGACGATCCGACTTCCGACGAAAGGCAAAAAAAGTGAGGTCATGTCCCAATCTTATTTTGGATTATTTTTATACAGACTGTGAGTATTGAATACTTTTGAGTTAATGTTTTTGTTTTTATATGTAGCTTTTTCTGTGTCCACCAGTGCTTTAACACGTTCATGACGGCATAATCCACCGGTGGGCCACTCCGCAAGTGTACGAATGTGCGGCTGCCGTGAACGTGGTAATTGTGTAATACATTCACAGTTGTGTAGCTTGCTTATTTCACTCCGAATATTATTCTATTAAAAATATTTAACACTTTATATTACAAGTACAGTTACAATATTTTAGACTTTATATTACAAATTTGGCTTTTTTTTGTTAGCCCAATGCCTTATTAATCGAAATCTTCGACTTCCGAGGGATCACCACCCATAGCTTTCCAGAATGCTGTCACGAGTTGCTCTGCCGCTGCCCGACGGTTGGTCGAAGACAGTGATGAAGCATGCTCCTTCATGTCCATCAAACGACCGTATAATTCGCCAAAATCAGTATTCTCTTCACCCATTATACCGTCTGAAAATTATGATTTCTTAGATTATGTTAGCATATATCAAGTTTTTCTTCAAAACACTGTAATCCATCATTATGGAATAAAGTTCAACAAACCCAGAACACTTTCCATCAATAGTTGATCCGAATTTTCTCGAGTTTCAATATTCAATTGCATACTCTCCAATTGATCCTCTACTACATCAACGTCCTTATTTTCTATTCGAGAGTTCGGCAATTCTGCTGAAAAAAAAATTATCCATATTGCCTTGGCATAGATGAAAAATGGAAGCAGCGAAAATGACCTTTGAGAATCCTGTTTGGCCATAAATGTGTGTGCAGAGCTTCGATGATTCTTTCCGTTCCACCAATGTTAATATCTGCCTCTTCATCCATTATTGCGGGTGGAATTGGACGTTCCATTTCAACGAGCTCAAATTTGTTATTTTGGGACCATTCTGTTACTGTAGAATTAAAAAGAGCGATGAATTTTCATACTATGTTATTGATGATCTGTTTATCAAGTGTCAAGGTGATATGCAATCTATATCAGAAATTTTTATCAGCATTGTACTTTTTCATAAAGGAACATTTGTTGAGTGTACACTACCGGCGGAAAGTTTCCAGACAAAAGTTGAAAACAGTGTCGAAACGGTTATTATGCCATTTCGCCGGTAGTTGGCCTAGGCCAATTTAACCAATGCAATTTAAAGAGCAGGGATTTCCCGTCATTTTAGCTTTAAAAAAAAAAATTATGATTTTTTTTACAATTGGCAATGGTTTACAATTTACAATGGTTTTGAAAACGACAATTTTTGGTGGTTTTTTTGTTCTTTTGCAAGTGGATCCCCTTTGCAGTAAATTTTTTTTAACGAATTTCTTTCACCATGCTTATAAAGGGGGAAGTCTAAGCTTCAAGTTCATTTTTTAGAAAATTATCTACGATTTTTTTTTCAAAGACATGTCGTTTTTTGAGAAAAAATAGACAATTTGAAAATTACTCCATAGGACGAAAACAATGAGGTTTACAACAAAACCTCAAGTTAGCAAAAAGTTGTATTATTTCTTGCTGAGTCCAGGAGAATTTTTTCAGATTTCTTTTTTCGAAATTTTTTTTTCACCTATTTTCGGTCAGCTCGATTGATCTGAATACCATGAAAATAATAGAATTAAAGTTTTTACTTACATATTAAACTTTGGTCTCTTCAGAGGTTTCTTCGACGACGGAGTTTCTTCGATGTAAGTAAAAAATTTAATTCTATTATTTCCATGGTATTCAGATCAATCGAACTGACCGGAAATAGGTGGAAAAAAAATTCGAAAACAAAATCTGAAAAAATTCTCCTGAACTCAGCAAGAAGTAATACAACTTTTTGCAATCTTGAGGTTTTGTTGTAAACTTCATCGTTTTCGTCCTATGGAGCAATTTTTAAATTGTCTATTTTTCTCAAAAAATCTTTGAAAAAAAAAATCGTAGACAATTTTCTAAAAAATGAACTTGAAACTTAGACTCCCCCTTTATGAGTATGGTGAAAGAAATTCGTTAAACAAAAATTTACTGCTACGGGGTCCACTTGCAAAAGAACAAAAAAACGACCAAAAATAGTCGTTTTCAAAACCGGGTGCCGATTGTAAAAAAAATCATAAACTTTTTTTAGAAAGCCAAAATGAAGGGAGATCTCTGCTCTTTAAAATGGCATTGATTAAATTGGCCTAGGCTAACTACCGGCGAAATGGCATAAACAAAGGTTCCGGCACTGTTTTCAACTTTTGTCCGGAAACTTTCCGCCGGTAGTGTATATTTTCAGATTTTCGTAATAAAATTTAAGAAACCTAACAGCAAAACACTTTCTTATTTACATTTTTCATTCATTCATTAGTTTCGTTGCAATTTATTGAAAGTCTTGATATCCCTTTTATGTTGTGAAATAAAGTATTAATCAATTTAAGTTTAATTATTTTTATAAATAATTTTCATGTTACGTCAAAATCATAGGAAATAACAAGTATACTATATATCTACAGATTTCTATTTCCACTTAGCTGACCACTCGGGTAGATCTACCTATTTGAATGTACATCGGTAGCCGACCGATTGGGTAGATCTACCAATTCCAATGTAAGGCGTCAACCGAGTGTGGTGGAAATCGTACAGTTTGCTATGTGCACGTGGTCAATTAAGTGTTCATCTGCTTCTTTCTCTATGTGGCGTAATTATGAACTTTTCCCAGTAATTAAAAACTGTTTACCTTTTTCTCTTGTTTCCGAGTCAGCGAAGGCTTGGCAACTGAGTAAGAAAATTTCAGCTTCGGAAAGTGAGTGTATCAGAGGTAAGTAGTTGTCCAAGCACTTGATATCCTTTTCCTAATCGAATCAAGTAAATATTAAGATTTATGGGAAACTATCAAATGATTTTAGCACGATGGTGGAGTTTAAAGAATTCTATCTCATTGCCTTTGGATCATGATGAATGATCATAGCCTCTACGTTGCTAGGGGAAACGTCCATCACTGTCGAATTTACGAAACAAAGCAATACTTTTGCCGAGTAATATTTATTATCTATTGTCCAAACGTGATAATGAATATTTCCATCGTCCGCAAGATGCTCCGATCCCATCTCTGAACAAGAATGTAAAAATATAGTAGAAAAAGACAATGCTGCTTGCTTAATAAATATAACCTGAAATTTCTATTTACCATTGACGATGTTTTTTGCTCTGTCGATGTCCGTTGTGCTGACAATTAGCACACGCGGTAAATCCATTGGAGGTTCCACAATTTATTGAATATTTGAAAAGTACTTTACAGAAAAAGAAATTAACGCCTTAAATTCGCTCGTTCAATGTGACAGAACACAGCATAAAACAGATACCGACCGACTCAATATTGTTGTATATGTATATGCCACAGGTTCTGTCACGAATTGAGACGTGTATAGAACGACTCGCTTATGCTCCGCATCCTGTGCAGAAGGCAGTTAAATTTATGTTCAAAATGGTTTTGAATATTCTGCTCACTCTTTCTTATCTGCTTGTTATAATATCGGTTTCACTGCACTTTTTTTGTTTTGCCGTCGCCTTTCAACGTTACATTTTATAAAACTCTATACAAAAAATTGTTTACGCGTCAGATGGAATGACAGATGACATATTTCGCCGTGGTCTATATCCTGCTCACTTCATTTCATCACCAACGCCACACTTCACAGTTAGCTCAGAGCGACGAGAGCGCTCACCGTGGTTCAATTCGAACTAACATTGTTCCTCGCTTCTTCGCGTCACATTTGGGACGATTTCGCCAGCTATGTAAAGTTAGCCCCTCGATTTTGACTTTTGCATCTTTTCTTAATTTATAACGATTGTTTGTGATTGTTTGATTAATTAAAACGTTTGTTTGATCATATTTTTTATCAAACAAACAAAACAAAAATGAGCGTTAAGTTAGCCGCAAATTTTTGAAATTTTGTCTAATTTGATTTTTCCAAACGCCAATTCATTCCGAATCGTTTGTTGGAGACAAATAATATAATTCAAACGTTTGTTTGATCGCTGTTTTTCCAAAAAATCAATAAATAAAATATTGGTTCGTCGTAGCTTTCACGCTAGATTCTGGCTTGTTTTCGAGTACAATATTTATGATAATTAAATAATTTGTGCAAAATTTGCTGATCATCTTGAAAAATTGAATTATTCTGAAAAAAAGTTTCGAACAAAAGTTCCTTATTGTTATATGCACAATACCAATCTGAAAAAAAAATATTATTTTCAATTAAAAAAAAATAATTGATCTTAATGTGACGATTGAAACCCCCATTTAAGATGAAATAAGTCATGCCATTTTAAAACCCTCTTCAAACCTTGGATATTTAAACAAGACATTCTTTCTAAAAATGGTATAGTTTAAGGGTTTTCTTGTGGAAGTTTCGAAATAAGGCACCTCGTATATATTGACATGTTCTTTTCGACATATATGACTACACTAACGGAGCCAACTTCATGTCGAGATCAAAACATTGATCTAGTTCACCTTGTATCCACATAGATGTCATCCCGGCGAACCAACTTTTAACGCAGGGTCTCGACGTTTCAGCTTTCCCCAAAATGTTGCTGATCACCCATTAATATCAATTATTACTGTCGATTGACGTTCAGAGTACCTTGGAACGAAATTTATTTCTAACCGTATTAATTAGAGTTCAGAAATCGAATCTACGCTTATACACACCCATAGTATAATAATGTTCTAAAGCAACCAAAAATATTACAAATGACTTATTCAAAAGGTTGAGCGTCGACGTGCAGATGCGATTCCTTTGCATTAACCTCAAAGAGAAAACTTGTATTTCTTGGTATCACTGTAATCGACGCAATTAGTCCACGTAAGTTATACCTCGATTCTCTTTGAATACTGACCACAATTCATTTACGATAAAATTTTGTGAACAATTCCATTTCGGAAACAATTTTTATTAATAGTGACTAGACTTGACAAGTCATCAATGCAAATCTGATTATGGTGTATATTTTTTTAGAATGATCAATTCACTGGATCCTCGACGTCCCGAAAAGGAAATTCGTTATAAACCCTCAGTGACAACCACACAAGCTCAATCTGGTGATGATCTTACACCTGACTATATGAATATTCTTGGAATGGTATTCAGCATGTGTGGTCTTATGATGAGATTAAAATGGTCTTCCTGGGCAGCGCTCTATTGTTCCTGTATAAGTTTTGCCAACTCACGAGTCACCGACGACAGGAAACAGATATTAAGCAGTTTTATGTTGTCAATTTCAGCCGTTGTAATGTGCTATTTACAGAGTCCACAACCTATGACACCACCTTGGGCTACGGCAATGCAGTGACTTTTTCAATAAAATTATGGCTAAAATGTTAATTACGTGATACCTTAGTTCCTTATCATTAAAGACTTAGATACTTACACATGAATACCCCTTCCACTTCAAATTTTATATGACCCATGTTGTTTGATGCATTGTACCATTGCATGTGTTTCGACTATTCCAAGTTTCTTTTGCCTATCAGTATGGAACTCTTAAGTTCAATTTTTTATTGTAATAAACCAACGAAAATATGGATAATTAGCGGTTTCCAGTATGTGTTGCAATATTGTTTTTGTGTTATAATTTATTTTACAGCGGATGTCAATGAAAACTTTTTTTAAATTATGATTGGTCCAGAGCTTTTGGATACGCAATATTTTTTGTTTTATGATCTTGTGTGCGTATACGAATAAATTAGATTTTCCTACACGTGAGCAGGTCACATATAGCTGTCCATATATAAAGTGTGGATATTTGCGATTTTAATCCACACATTTGTAAAAAATGCAAACGCTTGAATTCGACTGGCATATCTGTTGCGATATGTGGCAATAGTACATCTTTCAATTTTCCATTAAAAATTGTAACTCTGATAATATTGTTCATCATATTTTTCACTGAAATTCGGGTTCCGTTGGAATGTTGTGATGGATTGATGTTTCATAGCAGAAAACTCGTTCGTGATTTATTAAAATATCAATCGACTTCTACGTTTTAGCTTCTGGTATTTTATTTTGAATCGTGGAATTGATATGACTGACATCGTTGTTTTTTGTTGCCAATATAGCACTTAACCATTTATGATTTTTGCAATTATATGCAATATTTTCAAAAATGTTATTAATCAATTCGTTTGTTATTGCTGTTATTTTCTAAAAGTTTATACGTCGTCACACGTACTCTAAGGGTTTCCAGTCTGGCTCCTCCATGCTCTTCCGTTTCTGCAGCTGGTAATATCTTTTACATTTTTGATTGAGCTGTAAATCTACCAATCTCTTTTCGTATCAGTGTCATGATTAATTTGACATTCGTTCTCAAATGAATTATGCAATTAAAACATTAAGCTCAATAAAAAACACTCATTTGTTTTAAATATATAAATATTATTATTTATTATTATTAGGTAGTTTTTATTGCACAACTTTTACAAAGTTTTTTACAATTTCTTACATCTAAATCGCCTCCTCTCTACTTTCTTTTCTACATATCTCCTCTATTTCTCTATAATACCCACATATATCCACTTGTATTTTTCCCCCCAACATATTTATTACCTCCCCCCTTATCGCCATCGCATCTATTCCCCTCACCCATTCCTCCGCTGTTTTTCTTGCTTTCTCTGACACCCTCTGCCATCCTTTTCTGCACTCCATTAGGTGTTCCATCGTCTCATTACTTTCTTTGCATATCCTACACATCCAATCCCTTTCCCCCTTCTTCCCCGCCCTTCCTATATTTCCACACCTCATCCTTGCCCACATTTCCTTATTCCTTCCACTCACTTCCTCCTCTGACCAATATCTCCACGGTTCCCCTTCTTTTTGGCATATATGTCTATAATTTCTGCTATACGTCGACCTACTTATCCTCTCCCATTCCCTTCCTATTATTTCCGCTTTCAGCCTTTCTAACCCTTCTTTTATCCTTTCCTCTATCTCTTTCTTGTCCTTTCTCTCCCAAATCATTTCTAATACATTCCCCATCCTCATCTCTCCTGCCACCTTCTCCATACTCTTTCCCCACTTAGACGGTTTTCCATTTTTAATTTCCCTCAATTCCTCCATTAGACATATTTTTGGCCACCTGCTCTCCTCTATCCCCATCACTTCCTTTATGTATCTCCATGCTCTTTCCCTTACTATATATCCGATCGTCGGTACCCCGAGCTCTTTCCTCCATATATAATTCGGCGTGTTCCTATCCACTCCCAAGGCCATCTTGCAATATCTGCTCTGAATCCTCTCCCATACCCCTAATTCCCCCATTCCCCACACCTCCACTCCATACATTGCTCCGGCTTTCACTATCGTATCCATTAAATATAACCTTTCCTCCATCATCTCGGTCCCAGCCCTTCTCCACACCCCCCACACCGCATTCATCGCCTTTTGCGCCCTTCCCGCCAACTTTTTCCCGTGCAGCCACCCCGAATTTCTACTCGTAAACCAGTATCCCAGATATTTAAACTGCTTTACTTCCTCTACTTTTTCCCCCTTAATTGTCCATCCCTCTCCCTTTTTCTTTCTTCCGCCATTACTGAAAATCATTACCTTTGTCTTTTTCGCATTTACTTCCATCTTGTTTTTCTCAGCCCATCTTTCCAAATCTCTCGCTATACTCCTTAGCCCTTCCGCTGATTCTGCCACTGCCGCTACGTCGTCCGCATATTTTATCGCGAATATCTTTTCCTTTCCTATGACGACCCCTCCTTCATTTTTCTCTATCCAGCTATCCTCTAAATCATCCATATATAAGTCAAACAACACCGCACTCAATGCGCACCCTTGTCTCACTCCCTGCATCGTATTAAATCCTTCTGTAATTTTTCCCTGTATTTGTACCTCGGCCCTTGTTTCTTTGTATATTTCCTTTATCGTCTCCAGCATTCTTCCCTCTATTCCTTTCTCTTCTAATTTTTTAACCAAGATTTCCCTATTCACTCTGTCGAAAGCTGCTTTGAAGTCCACGAACAATACATACAGCTTGCCCCCTTTCGCCTTCACACTCTTACTAATTATCGCATTCATTGTAAATATTTGATCCCTCGTACCTCTCCTCTTCCTAAATCCTGCTTGGCTTTCTTTCAGTTTTTTGTTCTTTTCCATCCATCTGTTCAACCTTTCTGTCATCATTTTCGTTAATACTTTATATCCCACATCCAACAGTGATACTCCCCTGTAATTTTCCGCTTTCTCCTTATCCCCATCCTTGTATATTGGCACTATCCTTGCTGTTTCCCATCCTTTCACCAACCCTCCCGCTAACCATATCTCATTCAGTGTCATTCTTACTTCTTCCCTTTCTTCTTCTGGTAAGGCCTTCAAAAATTCTACCCCTATCCCGTCTTCCCCCGCCGCCTTCCCATTTTTCATTTTCCTTAATGCTTCTTCCATCTCCTTTTTTCTAAATTCCTCATAGAAATCTCCTTTTCCCATTCCTGCCCCCCCCCCCCCCCGTTTTCTCTTTTTCCCCCCCTTCACTTTCCCTTTTTTCCCTGCCCCCCTCTCCTTTGTTCACACTTATCTTTTCTCCTCCGTTCAATAACTTTTCAAAATGCTCCTTCCAGCCCTCGTTCGTTATTGCGCTATTTATCTTTCTCCTTCCTTTGCTTCTGAACTTATTTATTGCTTCCCACCATTCTGTCATACCTCTTGCTTTCCCTACCGCTTTCCATAAGTTATACCTCCACTCCTCCTTTGCCTCCCTGTACACTCTCCTCAGTTTTCTTCTTTCTTCCATCAGCTCCTGCTTTTTATTTACACTTCTTTCCTTTATGAACCTTCCCAGTTTCTCCCACACCATCCTCCTCTGCCTTTTACACCCCCCGTTGAACCATCTTGGGAGCTTTCTCACTTTCGTCGATTTCTTGCATTTTCTCCACATCTCTGCTTTCTCCGCCGCCTTCCATATCTTTTCTTTAACCCCTTCCCATCCTTCCTTCCCTTTTTCCTTTTCCCTCTCTTTTCTTATCTCCTCCACAAATCTCTCTGCTTTCTCCTCATTCCATCTCAACCTCTTGCCTTGTTGCTCCGCTTCATCCTCTCTATCTTCTTCCTTTCCCTCTTTCCTTCCTTCAATCGCGAATCTTATCGGTAGATGGTCCGATTCTATTCTCTTTACCACCTCCATCCATTTTATTTCGTCCTCCTCTCCCCTATCGACTGCCATTATGTAATCTATTACCGAACCACAACATTCATCTCCCCCCCCTGCAAACGTTATCCTTCCGACCCTGTCCCCTTTTGTTCTCCCGTTCAACACCTTCACGCCCACCTCCTCACACAGTTGTAGTAGTCTTCTCCCTTCTGTATTTGTTATCCTATCCTGCGATCTTCTCCTTTCCCACTCTTCCTCGTTTCTTCCACCCTCGTTCATTGCCTGTTCCTCTCCTATTCGTGCATTTAAATCCCCGATAATCAGCACTCTTTCTCTCTTTCTCGCCTCCTCCAGTATTCTACCTGTCAGACATCTTTCAATTTTCCGCATTCCCACGTTGTTGTACACAGATATAATTGCTGTTCTTTTCAACCCGTTGTCGTTAGTCGTTACAAGACCAAATTCCCATTCCACTATTTCCCAATTTTTTTCTTGGCTCATTCTTATTCCTACTGCCTGCCCTCCTTTTGCCCTTCCCTTCTTGATGTGCTTTTCTCTGTATGCTGCTTTAAACTCCCATTTAAATTTCTCGCTCATTTTCTCCCTTGCTTTTTCTTCATCCTTTTTCTCTACCCACGTTTCTTGCAGGACCAACATGTCGGCTTCCTCCAAGACCTCCCACGCTTCCCCAACCTTAAATATACCCGCGACATTCCACAATATTATTTTAAATTCCCCACCGCTTTCCTTCTTCTCCGCTTGCTCCCAATCTTCTGTGTCTGTCCTCTCCCCTCCTTCCCCCTTCCCTCTTCTTTCTTCTTCTTGTCTTCCTTCATCCCCCCCGCATACCTCTATTCCTCGTCCGAAAGGGCTGCTGCCATCTCTCCCCGTTTCGCCCCCCTTCGACGTCTCCTCTCCTGTCTTCCCGCCAGTTCCCGGTGTCTCCTCTCCTCTCTTCCTGCCAGTTCTCGGTGTCTCCTCTCCTCTCCTCCCGCCAGGTTTCGATGTCTCCTCTCCTCTCGTTCCATCTCCACCATTTTTCCGCCGTCCAGATCCTCATCTGCCTCACCTCCACCTGTCTACCGTGTCTTTTCTCATTGGCCGCCACCTCCCAGAGCCATCTTTGTACCTCCTTTTCTCTTTTTGTTCGGTCATGCCCAATCCTAATCCCATCGTCCCTTAGATCACTTCCTCTCTTCAACGTTTCGATTTTTTCATTCCACTTTTGGAATTTCAGCACTACCACACCTCTGCTCACCCATTTTGCCGTTGCCTGCCTCCTGATCTCTTGCCTGCATCTCTCTTCTATCCTCCTCAGGACATCACCTTTATTATTTCCTCCCCATTCCTTGCAGTTGATTTTTATATTATTTTTTCTGTCCTCCCTTCTCATTTTTTCCTCTCTCCACTCCCATTCGTTTAGAGGTGTCGGCTTTCTTTTCAGAATTTCCCATCTCCTATCCCTCTCTTCGTTTCCCCTCTTATTATTGTTTTCGTCCATCTCACCTTCCCTTCCTTCCCCTTCCCTTACCACTCTCCACTCTGCTCCTGCATCCCTTCTCTTCTTGCCATCCTCCTCATATGCCCCATTGTTTTCATCGTATCTTCTTATTATTCTCCATCCTCCCGCTCCGTCCTCACCTCTCTCTTCCGCTGTTGACCTTTTCTCTGCCGATCTTCTCTCCTTCCCCCTGCACTCTTCCCATTCCGTGCTGTTCCTCCTCTTCTCCGCTCTCTCTTTTTCTTCCAATCTCCCCTCCATCCTATTGATTGTGTCCATCAGGTGCCGTCTCTCCTCTCTCCATCTCTTTCGCTCCTGCTCCATTTTTTCCCTCATCTCCTTCATTTTGTTTTTATACTCCTCAATTTCTCCCTGTCTTTTATTGCACTCCTCACCTCGACCTTCCTCCTCAGCTTCGCATTCTTGTTTTATCTTATTTATCTCCCTCCACCACCATTCTTTCAGCCTCCTTTCCACCTCTGCCATACTATTCTTCATCGTCCCTCTCATTCTTATCTCTGCCTCTTGCAATTCTCTCATCCACGTAAACACTCCGTCGGCCCTATCCGTCCACTCCAGATTCTCCTCCTCTCCTTCTCCCTCTTTTTCCAGGCACTTTTCCTCCTCTCCGCTGCCTTCCTCTCCTTCGTCCTCTTCCTCGCTATTCTGGTTCTTTTCTTCCTCATCGTTCTCTTCTCCTTTTTTCTTGCTCTTTTTTACCGGGGGCGATTGCGATATGCTCCCTCCGCCCGGTGATCTGAACACGTTGAAGAAATCCCTTACATCTCTATTCGTTTCTCCCCTCTTTGGGCGCCCTCTCTTCCTTCTCGACGCCACTTCTTCCTCCTGCTCTTCTTTGCCGGCCGCCGCATCCACCTGCTCTGCTTTACCCGCCGACTCTCCGACGTGGTTCCTTCTCGGCCCGCAGCGCTTCTGTTCCCCTTCGGCCATCTGCTTTCCTCTCGCAGCCTCCCCCCTTGCCTCTCCGCCGTCGTCACTCCTAACCTCCTTTCCCCACATTCTCACTTTATTCCTTCCAATTCCACTCACCACCTTTTCGATCACACTCTCTCTTATCTCCACTTGACCAGCCTCACCTCCGCTTTCCTTATCACCCATCTTCTTCTTCCTTATTTCTCTTTATTCTCACTATCACTGCTTTTTGATATCGCAATTTATCCCGCGCGTGCTCCACTCTTGGCGTCACGTCACCGAATCTTAAATATATAAATATTTATATCTATTCATATTAAGCATGTGTGCCCAACATGGAGGCTGTCGAATAAAGAGTCGAATTTTAAATGTCTGTCAAAGTTAACAGTTCCACGTGGATTAAAAAAAAAGTACGCGTCACCGTATATTTATTAAGTAAATCAATTTTATGTATCTCATTGAAACGCGTGTTATTTGTACCGGAAGTACTCCAATCTGAGAGAAAATGGAAAAAGAAAGCATGTTTTAAACGATTAAAAAAAAAATTTAATGAAAAGTTTATTTTTTTTACTATTCAAAGGAACAATAAAATCTTTCCTATTCCCATACTATTTGTCGAGAAATTGTAATACATTTCGACCTCCAAATAAGAAACCTGACAATAAGAAACTTTCACCAGTTTCTTACTGGAGCGCTTACCCCACTCCGGCTCGAACTCCGAACTCGAGAAGGTCGTGCGCGGAACCTCTATAATAGAGTGAGAGAGAGAGACAGAGGTAGTGAGTGCGGAGCGCGTGCCTGGTGGGGGTATGCGATATACAGGGTGAATCACATAAAGTGTCGCACAGCGAATTCCAAGGTAGATGAAGCCATTACAAACGAAAGTTGCAAATAAACATTAGGGATATTGTTAATAATTTACGAGATATACATTTTTTAAATCGGTCCAATCAGAGAGCGCCGAGAAGCGTTGAAACCGCCCACCCCCACTCTAGTCGTACATATAGCATAGATTCGGGCGTCACATTTGGGTTTGCAAAATTCAGAGCAGTCAATTTTATTGATTGTAATAGTACACAGTCATTTTTTGTTCGCGGTCATTGGTTGCTCTGAATTTTGCCCAGCATGCCAATAAGCGTTGAAGCCACCCACCTACACCCCCACCCTAGCCGTAGATATAGCATAGATTAGGGTGTTACATTTGGGTTTGCAAAATTCAGGGCAGTCAATTAGATTGCTTGCACGGTCTTGCATACAGGTCTTGCAACAGCGGTAGTGGGGGTACGTCGGCTTAATGGTTGCGTTTTTCTTTTCAATTTACGGCCGCGAGAGGCATGACGATAGATGGATGTGCTGTGCAACGAAGACAGAAATAGCATTCTGTCTCTTTTTCTCTACCGACAATACCAAGGAGCTGTCACGCACCGGCGTGCGCGGTGTGCACTGCGCACCGCACTCATCGATAGCAACGACGTACAGCGGCGTTGACGCGAAAGAAAAACTATGACGCCAAGCGTACTAATTGCTCACCATTGAAATTGGGCTTCGTTGCAAGACCTGTATATAAGACCGTGATTGCTTGTATTTTTCCGCAGTCATTTTTTCTTCTCGGTCATTGGCTGCTCTGAATTTTGCCCAACGTGCCGACAAGCGTTGAAGTCATCCACTCCCCGCCTAAATTCAGAGCTGCGTTACATTCTTCGACTTCTTTACAGCTGTTATTTGTTACATTCTACATGATTTACATTCTTCGATTTCTTCACAGCTGTTATTTGTTTTTTCGCTGTCACTATTCAGTTCGCATAAGATTCCATTGTTATTATTGAGATCTTCATTTTCGGCGAATCGTTTAAGCTCTTGAATAATGTTTTTTGAATTACCCTATTACTTTTGGTAATTCGCGGTCTTCTATCAACGCTTTCGCTCAATAAAAATGTTATTGTCTTATCGCCGTTGGTGACGTATATGTTTAAAAGTCTTTCGGGTGAAATTTTCGAACTGGCCAGCCTCTTTTTCATTAGCCCCGAAATATTCAGTGGCTCCAAAATCTTTTTTATGGCTTCTGTTTCAATTTTATTTATTTTTCTATTAATAATGTTCGAACCGACTTCGCAAGCTTTATGATCGACGATGAGATGTTACATTTGTCAATAATTTTCAATAACTTGACGACATCAGTCGATGCATTAAAAACATCGTCTTTCATTTCGTTCACTGTGCCTTCTAAAAATGCAATGAAATCTCGAAGAGCTTCTTTTAGTGATACAGCTTCAACTTCTTCATCTTGTAGATACAAACATCGGTCATGAACGGATAAACCAGTGACGAGGCTTACACTTTTCAATATTCCGAATTCCGGTACGATATATCGATTGAAAACCTCTCGCTTATTCACTATAGTGTTTTACGTAGTCGGCGATTCTTTGGTGACTGCGTTCCAAAGCCCCGTTGCTCTGTGGGTGATATGTTGTTGCTTTCGCGTGATGGATATTTTTTTCATTGAAGAAATTATCCATGCGAGTGCTGATAAAGCATTTGCCGTTGTCGCTTAGATCACATGCAGTGGAGTGCTTTGAACGGTGAAATATTCTCGGTCGGGTATTCTTATGATGGTTGAGGATCTCATGTCGGGAAGTGCGACTGCCCTTGCGAATTCCGTCAATAGGTCGATTGTTGTCAGAGCGAATTTATTTCCGCGTTTCGTGAGAGGTAATGGCCCGATGATGTCGACGGCGATCTTTTCCCAGGCCGCGATAAGCGTGTCCGTGATCACCATTGGTTCTCTTGTTTCGATGCGGACTAGCTTATGCTGTTAGCAGCTGTGGCAGCATCATACGATGTCCGGCACGCCCTTCTTCATACCTTTCCATTGGTACCTCTGCCTTAAGCGCTCGTAGGTTTTTCGCGCGCCTTTGTGACCTCCGATGTGGTCACTGCCATATTTTAATGAGGGACCGGCGTTTCGACGCTGGAAGTTTTTCAATTGTCCCCGTGCATATAGTGCATATAGACCTGACTATCGACCTTGAGAAGGATTTTTTTCGAGTATCCGCTGGAGCGTAGACGTAGGAATTTCGCACTTCAACGCGACTTGTTGCCTGCTTCGCCCTTCGAGGTCGACTTTGACAGCTTCTACTTCTTCGAGAGCGGGTTCGAACTCGATACGATTACAGAAGGGTATCGGCTCGATCGGCTCGCCTGCGGTGACCAATATACCGTGGTTGTACGAAATTTCGGCTTTTTGGTCGTGGAGAAACGGAGCTCCTAAGAGTCCGTCGGATCGCGGTAAGCGTTCCCCATTGAATACGTGGAGAACCGCGTATGTTTTTTTTTATTTCAAGGGCGATAGTTGCGAGTGTGTGTTCGGTGTGAGGCACAAAACCTCTGATTGTGCGGATGTCGCTGGTTTCGACCTCAAGGTCATCGTCCAGGGCGATAACGTGGATGAGATTCAACGACGAGCAGCCGTCTACGACGAACTCAGCGTACCCTTTTCGGAACTGCGGCGATTCTACCTGGATGGGACGAGTGGGACTTTTTTGAGGAGACACTGTAGTCTTCGCGGGGGTGAAATCGCACCCTTCACCTTGTTTCTGCTGGTTCCGCTGTTCGCTTGTCGATTTCTTCTTGTGTGTTCGTCCGACGATTTGTTCGACGAACGCCCTTAAAGTTTTAATGCCCGTCAGAATCTGCGGGCAATGGTTTCGAGGAATCACGAGGAGATGGCGACCTCCATACGGGCGATATCTTCGCTTGTCGTCGTCGCCAGCGTGACTTGCGTCTGTGGCGTTGATTCTTCTTCGCTCGTCGTCGAATGAGGATGACTCCGTTGAGTTGGACTCTTCACTGCCACAAGAGGACGAAGAGCTTTCGGACGAGGATCGGCGCCTTTTCGACCTTTCTTTCCGACGGGAGCTTTTCTTGTGCGATTTGCCCGGCTTTTTCTTCTCCGAGTTGCCCAAGAAGCGGCGACGATTGCGCTGCGCTTCCTCCTCTTCGATGACAAAATCGAATGCCGCGTCCACGTTAGCCGGATTCTTGTGGTTCACTGAGTAGCGGATCTTGGCTGGCAATCCCCTCAGGAAATTGCTGAGCGCGATTTTGTCGAGGTTGTCGAGGTCTCGTCTGGGCTCTACGGCAGTCCGATCCCCTCGAGTGGCGCGGCCCGCTTTTTTAACCAGTTTTGCAGTCCTTGTGCCATAATCGTTCACGTACTCGTTCGTTCTTACCTTGAGAGGGTGGATCTCGGTGACATATAGCTCGGCGTCTTTGCCCGGCGCAGATTGCGCTTTAATCTGTCTGACCAAAGTGTTCGGGGGGTCTATAGTTGTGTCATCGACTGAATCTCTGGCAGCTCCCTGAAGCTTCGTCTTCACGCCGGTCAGGTAATCTGCCTCGTCGGCAGGGTTAATCAGTTGGTGTTCGTCTACTATCCTTTCAAGGAACGATGACAGGGACTTCGTCCTGCCGTTGTATGTCAGGAGGGCGCGCACTGATTAGCGTATTTCCTTGCATCGTTTGTGGAGCGTGGCTTGCTCGAGAAGCAACGTTAATAATTCCGCCATTGTATTTTGCTATCAAATTCTTTTTGTTAGGACTAATCAGGTGAATTGGTGGACAGAAGATCCCACTTCTGACAACAGTTATTAGAACTGCGTTTTCGGGTTTAATGCGTTTGTTATTAGAATTTCGTTTTATAGTTATTATTAGTTTTTGATATATTAAGTTGCGTTAAGCATCACTATGGATGATCTCAACACGAAGAGTTCTTAACCGAAATCGAGGGTTTTCCCGAACACACAGTAACACACACGAAACTTTAAGTACGATGTACCAGTGGACCGATGAATATGTCTGTTAGTACGTAGAAATCAACTAAGACTGAGGAGTGATCAGTCGAATGGGATCCTCGTTACCGTGGGGCAAGCGTGTTCGAAAGTCTCGTGGGGGTTACCGAGAAGAATATTTTGGTCATCGATTAGGGAGCTGATCTGTCATAATCAGGTCAACTTCCCGTTCGGCAGTTGTATTTTGGGAAAAATTCAGAAGCCGGTCGAAAGGTGTTTCCTGTGAAGCTGAAGTATATCGTTGATGCGGCGCTTTAGCAGTTTTCACATGCAATGTCTAAACACCGGTGTGGAATGTTCTGATTTACTTGCACTGGTTACGGATTGCCCAAGCAGGTCGTTGCCAGGCTGATCGATCCGCGACAGCTTCTTTTATAATTGTCGTTTATAATTGTATTAGGTGTTGGAATTAATTCGTAGCGTTTTACAAGAAATGGCATAGGTAGTGCAGTATGTCATTGTTACCTACAATAAATGTGTTCATCGTGCAACAGCTATCATTGACCGCTATTTGCTTGACATAACCTCTTTTTTAATCATAAACAACACCACTTTTTAATTGATTGAATATGTCAAATTTCGTGCCGATAAAGTATTTTTGCGGGGAGTTTTACTTCATTACTTTAATATGAACAAAAGTGCTGCTGAAGCTTATCGTATTTTAGTGGAAGTGTATGGTAAACATGCTCTAGCTGAGCAAACGTGTCGAAAGTGGTTTGCACGTTTTAAAACTGGCGATTTCGACTATCCATGGGTCTAAGCTCCTGCTCTGTATTTGGTGGGATCAGGGCGGTGTGATTTATTATGAATTGCTCAAACCAAATGAAACCATAACTGCGGATCGCTACCGACTACAATTGATGCGCTTGAGCCATGCTTTGAAAGAAAAACGGCCGGAATACTCGAAAAGACTCGACAAAGTCATTTTGCTGCACGAGAATGCTCGTCCGCACGTCGCAAAGCCGGTAAAAAAATACCTGGAAACACTTAAATGGGAAGTCCTACCCCACCCGCCGTATTCTCCAGATATTGCTCCGTCAGATTATCATTTGTTTCGTTCGATGGCTCATGGACTGTCTGAGCAGAAGTTCATTTCTTACGAAGATTGTAAAAAATGGGTCGATTCGTGGATTGCATCTAAAGGCAATGAGTTCTTCCGACACGGTATTCGTACCCTGCCCGAAAGATGGTCAAAAGTAGTAGAAAGCGGTGGCCAATACTTTAATTAGTATATATTTTTTATTTTTATTTAAAATAAATGATATTTTTTCTTCAGAAAAACGCTACGAATTAATTCCAACACCTAATATATCAGAAAAATATAATCACTTGTTACGGAAAGAGTATGATGACGTCTCCAGTGCCGAAAAGTCAGATTTTTTGTAATCGCGTAATTTGGAAAAAAATTATTGACGTTTCACGAAGAAATAAAATTTATTTTTTTCGGCCAACAAAAAATATTTTGCTCCATACGCAAGACACATCACAAGTAATCAGCAATTCTTCAAAAATTTGGAAACAAGACAAGCAATTTTGATTGATTATCAGAAAAGAGATTTTAGACATGGACGAGAAAAGAATATCGGAAGATACAACCGTGCAAGATCTCATCTGAGGTTTTTATTATTTTATTTCATTATTATTTCATATTATTCTAAAAGATCCTATTCATTTATTCAGACTAACATTTGGAAAAACAATTAAATTCATTTTAGAAAATCCTATCGTGTTTCTATTAGCGATTAGGATAACAAACTTTACCCAAAGAATGTATGTGATTTTTTTTATTCAAGCTTCGTTGTATTTTACATATATATACTACTTCTTCATTATTCTGACATGTATAGAGAATGAAGAAATAATATAAAATATGTTTGATACGCGAAATGAATCAAATAATTTCTAGCTGGATTTCTGCCTATCATATTCCCGAAAAAGAGTTTTTATATTTAATATATACTATTTTCATTGCTAATACAATACTTGAATGTTTTTTAACTGATACGTATTTATTGATGTGGTCAGTCATGTAACAGTAATGTAACAAATGTTATGTTGCTTGGACCATTCAGAAGGCGGAAGTAGCAACTTACATGTAAGCAACATGTAACGTTCTTATAATATGTGATTAACTTATTCCATGTGATTTTCAGTACATAACGACAATGTTGTACACACATAATTGCGTTCACTGGGTATCAATGCATCACCAACAGATAATTCTGTAGTGCACCTCACTTTGAAAATGACTGAACAAATAGCTGAAGTATGCAGCTCGAAATACATGGAAGTAAGGTACCATTTAGCTATAGCAAGGAATGCATTTGGAATTCAATGCCAGGAAGCGCCGATTTTAATACATCTCGGAAGATTTCATGTAATAATGTCATATTCCAAAGTCATTGGCTCTTTTATTGAGGATTTTGGTACCACCTATATTATGGTAGACAGTCAAATTTTGGCAAATGGATCTTTGAATGGTTTCATTATAGGTACAAATTTTAATTAACGTAAAAAATTACATCTTTTCCTGTTGCTTGCGTTTCAAAAATTGCACTTCGATGTCTTCGTGGACTGTGAAAAAACAGTCATCGATGAATCAGGTAAAAATTTTTTGCTTCAATGTCAAAATCGTCGTTCGAGTACGCCTGCAATAGAACACGAAGCTACTCTCCAATTATTCGAAAAATATGATATTTTTACGGAACAAACTTTGCAGGGAAAGTATGGATTAACCGCTGAGTTTTATGTCATTTACATACAATTAATATCCTATTATGGCATGCTAAATAAGTGGGTCAGAAACGGGAATCTCCAAATATATATTTACATTCTTGCAAAAATGGTTAATTTGTTTTTCGCTTTCCATCACTAAAATTATTCTCGTCAGCAAACTTTGGAGCATAGACGAAATCCATCCAGGACTATGTGCATCATTAGAACGAGGATCATTCGGCGTACGAAGAACGAAGAAACCTGCTTCTAAAATCCCAGATTTGACAATAGAGCAGACAATTAAAGACGAAGCAGCTCGCAACTTAATCGGAGTTATTCATAGAACGAATTCCCTGTCTGTAAGGCAACAGTGGGCAATGAAACATAGTGCTCGAGCGCGAGTAATGTCACATGTGCTGAAGACCGCAGGAATCTCCAAGGATCACGATATCACCTCGGAACTGAAGAGTTCTCGTATTCAAAAAGCCACCATCAAGTAGAGACGGCCATTAGAACTTTGGAACAAGATATGAATCCTTTTGACAGGTCGTTAGACATTGACAATTTGTATAATATTACAACTGGAGAAGCTGCTCCACAATATGTTGCCGAATTTCTGATCAATGTTGAATCTCGAGGGCAAACTATGCGCCATAATTTCATTTCTGACATGAAGGAGAGACCTGTGCGGTTTCAAGAACCAATAAAAAATGACCTGTCTCACATTCAGCATTGTCAAGAAAACGAAAAAGTTCAACTCGGTGCTCATCCGTCCATTTCGGCCATTCATACTTTTTTTGTAGGTTCCCTAACGACGAGTGGCGGCAGCGGGTGCGCAACTCCCCTTCCGGCATCTCGACTCCCTTCCTTGTATCTAGCAATTTCGTATGTGCATGCAGTCTTTAGCTCTCTCCTGTGCTGGCGACTAGGGTACGCGGCTCGTTACTCGCGTACTTCGTTATTGCATGGCTGTGTGCCGGTGTTCTCCTGGTTCGGGGCGGTCATTTTGGTTTGCCGACAGGGAACTTGGGCGGTCAGTTAGGGATACGACGGTCGGGAAAGGGTTTCTGGTTTTTACTTCTGGCGGGTTGGCAGTTATGGTGATCAATTCGGGGGTGGTTGGCGCAAACGTTGCCACCGTCGTGCGTCTTCTACTCCTCTCTAACTGGTGTTGGCTGTAATATGTGGATATCGCCATGACTGAAGAGGGAGGTCCCGCTTCTCCAAAAGAAAGAAAATAGTTGTTGCCAGGAGAAAGGAGAAAGAAAAACAGAAAAAACTAACAGGATGGCCGAAGCCAGTCGGAGGGAAAACAAAGAAACTAAAAATTGTCGAAGCTAATTAACAAAAAAACAAAACTAAAAGTGGTCGGTGCCAAATGGTACGGGGACGGGGCCAGGTCGGGGACTATGGGGTAGATGTAAGACGGGGGGGGGGGGGGGGGGGGGGAGGTATACGGGATTGAGTACCTGAGCTTTCGTCTCAGGAGCGAGGGAGGTGGCGCGGCGATGGCGGCGCCGACGCCTCTTGTTTAAGGGCGTCTTTGCCCTTGGAGTGCCGTATTTCAGGTGTTTACATTTATTTTACAAGCAAAGCTTTTTGAGCGCGGTTTTTTTCTTGCTTTTATTCACGATACACAAACCGTTAAAAATAAACAAAAAAAAACAAAATGGCGGCCGTTACCGCTCCGCGAAAACAGGTCCTGAAATCGCGGGAGGTAAACGGCTGACATCACTGCCCCCTCTTTGTTGATCTGAAACACAAATTCAAAGCATATTATCAACCTGTGACCCTTTGGTCATGGAATGATGGATGGGTCTTTCGTTTAGTACAAATTTCCGAAAATGGCGGCAATTAAAAAAAAATCGAATTTTCGCGCTTTTTTCGCATAAAAAGATAAATAATAATTGCAAAAATGTATCTATCGAAAAAACAATCCGTCATTCCGTGAAGACATATTTTCTGAGTATGCTCTCCAAATTTCAGGTCGATATGTTAATTACATCGGTCAGGAGAATGTCAGCCATTTTTAAAAACGTGTTTTCGAGAAAAACGCATTTAAAGTTTTGTAATGTGTTTACACAAATGTGTTTATAATTACCGTTAATCGGCAATGCCTGGTCCATAGAGGCATCCCTCATCTTCTTCTAGCTGCTCGTATTGAGCCGCTAATATCTCCCGCTGCTCAATCCGGGCCTTTTTTGCTGCTTCGGACCTTGTTTGCTCGCTGAGACGGTCAGAGCGCGCTGACGGTGTCAACTTCAAACGCGTTTAAAATATCGTAAACGTTTGAAATCCGGGAAATGCTTGGACAAATTTCTTTCTACTTACATGTAGATTAAGAATCCGTAATAAAAACATGGATTTTTTGAAAACTGCAAGGACAAAGACCCCGTTAAGGGGGGTTGTGGGGATGCAGTTGAGGAAGCAGGTTGGTGGTGGGAAACCGCTTGGGTTGGGGTCGTGGTGGCTGTGGCGCTCCGGGGCTGGGATGAGGAGCGTCGGGAGAGTGGTTTTGGGGAAGTAGGAGGGAGCGCGGCCAGGTAGGGTGACTGAGTGGGGGTGCGGAGAGCTGTAGTAGGAGAGGGTGGGGGAATTACCCGCCGTATGGGTTTTGGGGTGAAAGGCTCGGGAGATTTGGGACTAGCCAGAGTTTTAGTGGGTTGGGGAGGTTTGGGTGAGGAGGGGCGGGGCGCCCCAGGGCCTGATGGCATTTCAGGCTAACCGTGGGTCCTGGCTCTGAAGGCTTTCGGGCCCCGACTGAGGGGATTTCTCAGCGCGTGCTTGGAGCGGGGCCAGTTTCCCAGCCGGTGGAAATCCGGGAAGCTGGTCCTGCTGCGTAAGGCTGGGCGCCCGGCGAACTCTCCGTCCGCCTACCGTCCCATCGTGTTGCTGGATGAGGCGGGCAAGCTTTTCGAGAGAGTAATCGCCGACCGCCTAGTCCGGCATCTCAATTCGGTGGGGCCAGATTTGGCGGACAGCCAGTACGGCTTCCGCCGCGGGCGCTCAACGGTGGATGCGATCGCGCGCGTGAAGGCTATGGCGGAGAACACAGCCCTTCGGGGCGAGGTCTTGCTGGTGGTGTCCCTCGACATCGCCAATGCTTTCAACACCTTGCCCTGGAGTAGCATCAGTGAGGCGCTCCGATATCACGGGGTGCCGAACTATCTCCGCCGTACAATCAGGACCTACCTGTCCGACAGGGCAGTGGTCTACCCGGGTCGCAAGGAATGGACTCGGCGAGAGATGTCGTGCGGTGTTCCGCAGAGTTCGGTTCTCGGGCCGCTCCTGTGGAACATCGGCTACGACTGGGTGCTGCGCGGTGCGCTCCTCCACGGCATCGTCGTCATGTGACGACGGCTGATGTTGCGCAAGTCGTAGAGAGGATCCGGCAGCTGGGCCTGGAGGTGGCCCTCAACAAGTCCGAGGCCCTGTGGTTCCATGGGCCCCGGTGGTAGACCACCTGCGGGCTCACACATCGTGGTGAGCGCGGTTCGCATCGGCGTCGGTTCGACGATGAAATATCTCGGACTCGCCCTCGACAGCCGGCGGGACTTCGGCCCGCACTTCCGGCAGCTGGTCCCCAAATTGAGAGGCGCGGCCGCGGCGCTTTCGCGGCTGCTGCCCAACTTCGCGGGACCGACTCTTCCTGACGGAAGCTGTACGTGGGCATCGTGCAGTCCATGGCCCTATACGGAACGCCCGTATGGGCGGATCACCTGACGGCCCGCAACTTCGCTGTAATATGCGAGCCGCAGCGGGCAATGACCGTCAGGGTGATAAGAGGTACCGCACGATCTCGTGCGAGGCGGCAAGCCTCTTAGCCGGATCACCGCCCTGGGATCTCGACGCCAAAACGCTCGGGTCGTTATATCGGTCGCGCAGCGCGGCTCGAGTGGCCGCCGCATCCGCGGATTATGGAGGCGAAGCGGTCCGAACTCCACCAGGTCCTGGTGGCGGAGTGGGGTCTGCGACTTGCGCAACCCAGTGCGGGGCACGCCGCAATCGCGGCGGTAAGGCCCCATTTGGAGGCTTGGATCAGTCGACGGCACGGAGCCCTCAGCTTCCGGGCGACGCAGGTGCTTGTTGGACACGGGTGCTTGGGAAGTACCTGTGTTGCATAGGCCGGGAGCTGACACCGGTGTGCGATCACTGCGATGGCTGTCCGGAGGATACGGCGCGGCATACACTGGAAGAGTGTCCGGCGTGAGACGAGCCGCGCCGTGCGCTCATCGCAGCGATTGGCGGGAGCGACCTCTCGCTGTAGGCGGTCGTAGAGGCCATGGTCGGCAGCGAGGACGCTTCGGTCGGGGTCGCCTTCTTCTGCGAGCACGTTATGTCCGCGAAGGAGGCAGCCGAGCGGGAGAAAGAAGCACTCAGCTCTCTCCCCTCCTGCCGTCGGCGCACCGGCCGTCGCCGCAGGGCGACGACCGATCTGCGGTCTCCATAAATTGGATGGCGGGCGGGGGGCTGGAAGAGCCCGTCGTCTGCCCTATGGGCCGGGAGTTGGTGTAGCGTAGGTGTTTCACGCTCGCCACTCGAGGAAGGGGGCGGTCTGAGGGTCGCTCTGGGAGTCGGGACTCGCCGTACTCGCGGCAGCGGGCCGAGGCCTGCCGGGGGCGCGGTGAATGCGCGAGCGAATCCCGCACCCCCGGCTATAGGCGGGAGACGGAACACCGTGGTGGTTTTAGCCGGTAAGAGTCCGATACGTCCCTTGCCGCCCTCAAGGCGGGGGATTGTCCATGAGGATTTGCACCACGTTAAAAAAAAAAAAAAAAAAAGAAGCAGGGCAAGGCGGCTGGCCGCGTCGGGCGTGGCCGGTCAAGGATAGGCGGGTGGGGGGCAGTGGGGGTTCGGAACAAGTTAAGCGGGGAAGCTGAGGGGCAGGCGCTCCATCGAATCTGAGGACCTCCTTGGAGTTCAGTCCTTATCCGTGCCGAACAGAAGTACACGGTAATGGAGAAGGAGTTTTGGCGGTGCTGTGGACTGTGAAGCGACTGGTCAAAAATTTATGTGAGCCTGTAGACCGACTCGCGGGGAGGGTTTGGCCGCGCAAGCGTACAACATGACCATCGTCAACCGAAAGGGAGACCTAAATTTAGTACCCGAAGCCGTGTCCCGAATGTACGAGTCCCAGATAGCCGCACTGTCAGACATTGGAGATACGGTGAACGGATGGTATGAGGAGGAATTGAAAAAAGTAAGAGTTCCCTAGAAAGAACCCAAATTGGAAAATCGAGGATGGGAAACTCTATTACTTCAAGCTTCATATCATCATAGATCCCACTCTGACCGACCTTAATGCGTGCTGGCTAAGTATGCGAAGCTAGTCCTATCCCAAAAGTCCCGACCCGATACCATAAAAGAAGCCCATAACAATCCTCAGTCTGCTCATCTCGGCATTGATTAGACGTACCACCGGGTAATGCAAGATTTCTTTTAGCCCGGTGTATTTCAAGAGGAGTACTACATCACCCGGTGCCAGGAGTGCCAACTCCGTAAGGTCTCCCAGGAAGCGCCTGACGGCCTTATGCGAGAACGCACTACCGAAGGCCCGTGGTCCATAGTCGCGGCCGACGGCATGTGCCCCTTCCCTGCATGTAAGAATCGAAGCCCGTAAGTTGTAGTGCAAAGGTCTTTCAGGACCTTTGCACTAAGTTCGTGGAGGCAAAATCCCTCCGAACAGCCAACGATCCCAACATAATGACAGCTCTCGATACCCTCATCCTTAACCGTTGGGGCTGCCTCCAATTCCTATTAACCGACAACGGCACCGAGTTTATCAGCACCCACGTCACTCAACACCTCTATATGGCATACACCAAATGACCGTCCCTCCCTACCATCCCCAAGTCAATCCCGCGGAAAGAGTGGATAGGACGTTAAAAATAATGATCGCAACGTACGTCGAGCAGAATCACAGGCTCTGGGATCCGCATCTCGCAGAGCTGTGTTTCTTGCTGAATACCGCCGTACAATCCTCAACCCAAATGACCCCTGCATTGTTTAATTTTGGCCGAAAACCCAGACCGGCCAAGAGCATCGGCCAAAACGTTCCTGTTCCTCTCACCTTACCCCCGACCGACTCGCAAATCTGGACCTAATGATTTAAACGACTGCCCTTACTTCACGACTGGGTACGCAAATAATTAGAACAAGGTCACAAAAGGCAGGCCCGATATCACAACAAGGGCCGAAAGGATACACGGTTTAAGGTAGGCGATCTGGTCCTAAGGCGCAATCGTCTGCTGTCCTTAGGCCGCGAGAATTTTGCCACCAAACTCGCCCCCCTGGTTTACAGGTTCCTTTAGAATCTTGAGCGGTCCATCCCCGGTTGTCTATGAATTGCATGAGCCCAACTCACGTAGGAATCTGCGAGTACACGTGTATGTCCTCAAACCGCACCAACGGCTGTTAGGTACGGATACCCCCCCCCCCCCCCCCCCCCACCCGCGCCCCCCATACAAGTGGCTGGCACTAATAACCCATATAATTCGATTTGAGACCATGAAGAGACGAGGAGCAGGGCGGCCGAGCGACCGGAGAGTCTACACCCTGCCGACGGGGACAATTGAGCCGGGTAACCGGACTTTCGCCTCCACCCCTCCTTCCAGCGTACGGCGACACGCCGTCCGTCCTCAACCAACCTCACCACCGCCGCCGCGATAGAGCGCCTGCCCCTCAGACTCCCGATCTACCTTGTCCCGAACACCCACTGCCCCTCACCCGCTTGTCCTTGACCGGCCACGCCTGACGCGGCCAGCCGTGTCGCCCCTCCTACCCCAAACCCAAACCCAAACCTCCCCAACTCACTAACACCCCGGCAAGTCCCAAATCTCCCGGGCCTTTCTCCCCAGAACCCATACGACGGGTCCTCCCCCCTCCCCCTCCACACCCCCACTCAGTTCCCTTACCTGGCCACCCTCACCCTTGTTCCCCCAAAACCACTCTCCCGACGCTTCACATCCCAGCCCCGGAGCGCCACAGCCACCACGGCCCCGACCCACGCGGTTCCCCAGCACCATCCCGCTTCTCTAACCCAAACCCCACAGCCCCCCTTAAACAACAACTGGGCGTAGCCGACGCCGCGCCACCTCCCTCGTTCCTCAGGCGAGCGTCGGGCCCTTAATGCCATGTCCATTCGCACTACCTTCCCGGTTCCCACACCGCACATCCACCATCCCCAACTTTATGGATATCCAAGTCGCTCCCCCACCCCCACAACCCCCATTTCCGCCCTGATGTCCCTAAAGATCCACCACCCCAATCTGCCAAGCGCTCCCGCCCCAAAAAGATTTTGGACGTCCGGAAGTACGGGGCACTTCTCCGACCGTTGCCCCGGCCGTATTGAAAATCGGCCCCATCCTCTCTAAGATCCCCATGCCCCTTCCGTCCACCCCATAATCCCCGATCTGGCACCGTCCCCGGACCATAATTGGCACCGACCAATTTTTTTTTGGCATCGGCCACTTTTAGTATTTTCTGTCTCCCCTCCATCTGGCTCCATCCTTCTTGTTAGTTTTTTCTGTTTTTCTTTCGCCGTTCTCCTGGCAATGACCATTTTCTTTCTTTTGGAGAGGGGGGATCTCCCTTTTCAGTCATGGCGTTATTCAGATATTACAGCTAACGCCAGTTACAGAGGAGTAGAAGACGCGCGACAACTGCACCGCTTGCGCCAACCGCCCCCGAATTGATCGCCATATAACTGCCACCCCGCCAGACCTAAATCCGAAACCTTTTTCCGACCGTCCCATCTCCAACGGACCAAAATGACTGTTCCGAACCAGGAGTATGCCGGCATACAGCCGAGCAATAACGGAGTACGCGAGTAAGGAGCCGCGTACTCTAGCCACCAGCCCAGGAGAGAGCTAAGACTGCACACACGCACGGAATTGCTAGATGCGGGGAAGGGAGTCGAGATGCCATGAGGGGGAGTTGCGTAAGCACGGACCCACCTTTCTCCAAGAATTATTTTTGTATTTTGAGAAGTGAGAACGACTGGAAAATCGTTGTTTTTTTTTCTTTTTTTGAACACCCCCGGAGATTTTGTTTTTGTTTTTGCTCTGCGCTTCCACCCTGCTGCTACCCCCTCGCACTGTTTCTAGTATCCTCCACTGGCTACCTCGGAAAAATAAGTTATCTATTTATGTTGTGGATATTCCCGGCTTATATAGCGAAAATTCTTTTTTGACTGTTGCAAGTATTTTTTTGTTGAGTATTGCGAATATTTTGTTGTCCTCCCTTATTTGCGTATTGTCAGGATTTGCACCATTCCACACGTAGGGTATACGTTGCTCCTTTTTCATCAAATATTGTCATTTACAATTGTATTTTGTTTCGATTGCATGAATGTTTGGAATATTTAACCCGTGTACCTCGACATATACCATGGACCGAATTGTCCTGACGCTATCCACGACTGCAGTGATCCTTACAGCCACCACGATCACCTCCCTCATTGTTCACAGAGTCAACAAAGTTTGCAAAGTGAACCCCTATTCATCGCTAGACCCAAGCCTGCGCACGAATCCCATCCACGAAATAAAAGAAAAGATTAACGAAATAAGTGAAATTTGCGAGCTGATAACAATGTGCCTTTTTGCACAAATTATTTCGAGTGTAACCGAGACAGACTCATATGACAGATTCGAAAATCAGACGTATTACTATAATATAGGTCGGCAAATTTTGTTGACATTTTTGAAAAGGCAGTCAGGTCGGACGCTCTTCCTCGGAAATTTCAGACAATTTCTGAAAGTAGGATTTTTTTTGGGTTCAGACTAATCGCAGCTATCGATGTTATACGGTTTTGGCCGTAATTAATGTTGTGATGTAAAAATTTTGGTCGTGGGTTCTCGTACTACATATGAAACTGTATTATTTGTAATCATCCTCGGTAATGGTCTTTAAAAATAACTTCAAGCCAAAGGATAATGGTTAGATTGAAATACATCGTAAATTGTAAGTATGTAGTTACAATAATAATGTTTGAGTCATGTTTGCGACATATTTTTCCATTGCACCCGAAAATGGGTCTCCAGTTTGGATGTAGATGATAGCATCGGTCAAATAATTCCAAGTTGGGTACATCTGGGATTTTCAGATTATTTTAATTCGTAATATAATGGATTTGCAGGATTGAACTAATGATAAAACGTCATGGAAAACATTTCTATTATCATACTTTTATTTCTTATAAATTATTGTTTTCCTCGCATATTTATATTAACATTTTGTTGCACCTCTATATATTGTCCCTCTTTCTGACACACACACATCCACACATCCACACATCCGCACGTACGTACGCACGTAGGCACGTACGCACGCACGCACGCACATACACACCCACGCACGCACGCACGCCCTCCCCCCTCCCCCACACACACGCACGCACGTACATTCTACCATAAAATATCACTCTGCGATAAGCTTCATCTATTTCAGTGTTTTTAGCTTCGCAGGGAATACTGACTAGAAAGTAATATCTTGTTCGTTTTCTTTTCTTGATTTCCTACTTTATACACAACATACAATACTTCGTCTCTTAAATTATTGATTGCTCAACATTAATGCGCATTATTTTCAGCAATCATACAATATTACATGTATACTAATGAACATACATTTCATCTCGTACTTATTCATACGGTTCGCAGGCTCTTTTGTAACGAATCCCAGTATGCGACTTCTCGTTTTAACATGTGCACAAAATCATCTATACTTATCTCTTTCTACAATACCTACCTACAATCATTTGTCTGTGGCAAAAATCGATAGAAAATCTATTGGCAATTTGTCGTCAACTAACAGAGATCCTTGACTAATAGAGGCTCTACCATTATTTATATATTTATATATTTTCGCTGGTTCTATGTCATAATTGTTTCTTGTGGTATGCATTTATGTCACTTCATCCTTTTATATCTTTACATTAATGCATGCGCGCGCGCACACACACATACACGCACACAGACACACACACACTCACACGCGCCCACACGCGCATACGAATATAACTTTTTAACGTTCAATCGCTATAGAAACGGAAAAATGTTACTTAATTATGTTCTCTTTTCGTGGTTCATGAAGCGAGTGAGGCGGGGAGGAGGGTGGGGAACTGTTTGCTTCAACGCTCTTAAGACTGCCGCATTTATTACCAGTCGACATAGTATCACCCGACGCTTATTCCAAAATTCGTTAGACTAGTATTTTTATGTTCAATCTCTAATTTATCGCGTATGTGACACGAATACGATTATAGAGCTATATATCAAAGATGGTTCAATAACTCGATGTTGGATAATAGGCCTGTGCAAACGTTTCGAGAGCATAGAAAAGAAATCCCACCGATACTTCATACGTGTGTTATAAATATTACAATCGTTATCGATTCGGCGCCGTGGACGAAAGATCAATGTACCCTTGCATTTGAGAAATTTAAATTCAATTACAATGAAATGATCTGCCACGTTGGACTTAGGCCAGTTCAGTTCGTGAATCCAATTACAACGAATGAGTCAAACTAGATGGCGGCACAGGCCTGTTATAACACGGTCATTTTGTGTTACAACTGTACGAGTGAGAAATTTAAGTAGTTGTGATTACGTGGTCCCATTACAAGCCACGTCTGTGTCGCTTCCTTGCCAGTAGTGTTAGTAGCCAGCATTTGTGTTAAACATTAATTCGCTTATCACGAACATAAAACTTGTTAAACGCTACTCTCACCCCGGCCAACGAGCGTTATTGGATAAACGTATTTTTTACGTTTTACATTAAAGAATGGTGAACTTGAATGCTGCCCATGAGTCGGTGTCGGTGAGAGTCCACGAAGAAGAGGAAGCGAGGCATTTACTGTACCGACGGAGGGATCGAGCCGCTTTTTCCACTCAGCGCCGAGATCCGTCGCTGGTGCCATCAGTCCTTTGCACTCCGGGGAACTTCTGACGCTTAGGAATACGTCGTTGCTACTATCCCGCTGGCCAGAAGAGCTCTGTAATTTCAATTATGAATTAATATCTGTGAAATCCTAGCAACCGAGGCTGAACTAAATGAAATGTAGAACAATATAAAAAACTAGCGGGCTGAACCTTGTACATTCCAGTACTTGGCAATTCATTGCTTATCTTCTGGCATCGTGTGATTCATAATAAGGAGAACGGGTCCAAAACAGGCAGCACGCATTTGATGCGTGGTATATTTATTCAGCTATAAATCAGCTATAATTCGGCTTTATTCAACTATAATGAACGCGAGTTAGACTGGCGGTATTGTCACTGACTACGGCGTCCACGCGCCTTAAATCATAAAAAAACAAGAGATTAGGGGTAATTAATGTTTTTCAACGGTGGATTTATTGTTTCATTTTCAAATGATATGATATCTTATAAATATTCTCTAAGAAGGAAATGGTAAATATAAAAAAATACAGAAATTGAATTCGTACAAAAGTAAACTAAATCCAATATGTACACCATTTAAATATATTAAATGTGTACAAATTAAGAAATTGAAGTAAAGAAACAATAAAAAAACAATAAAGAAAAAAACATTATTGGAGGGGAATTCGATCGTTCGGCTCTCTGAATTGTGAATATTAGAGACGGCGGAGCGGTTCACGTTCTCGTCAGTCCACCCGAGTGACATCGCAAATCAACCGCTGCGACGCCAAATGGCAGTTGCTGGCGAAACAAGCTTTGGTTCGATCGAGGCATAGGCATATTGCTTTTGTAACTGTCTGAATGCGTTACTTCTCGTTGGGTTTTATCCGACCAATAAAGTTATTATTGACTCGAAGTAGCAGTATACCAAACCAATAATGTTATTAACAAAATAAAAAAATTCTTTGGAACTACTGGAAGAAAAACGAAAAAGCTTCGTATGAAGCTGCGATCAACATTCATTTCACTATTCACCACAAATACCTTTATTCGTAGAAATGATTAGATCAGCTTGCTTTTCATAAAAAGCACTAAATGAAGGATCTTTTTTAAAAAATATGAATGAAGTCTATTTTCCGTTAAGTGACTTGAGTAAAAAGTGCCATTATACAGGACTATAATTATAGTTTAATAAGAGGATTGCCAAACAAACAATTGTACAAATAATAGGTAGTAATTACACTGCAACATTAAATAAAGGCGAACCTCCAAAAATATTTTTAAATAACATTTAAGTATAATAATGTGGTCACCTACTATACACGTAATGTATAACGAAACTGATGAAACAGGTACAATTTTACCCAGTTTGTAGTGAAATCGACAGTTTTCAACCCTCGGGGAACTCTTATCATTGCTGCTTCATACATACATTGCTCGTATCGAATGGTTGCCGATTCTTCTACATTTTTTATGGCTCAATATGTTCCAAAAATTTTGATATTTGGTCGTGTCGAAAATCTATTTGTTTGGAGATTTTTTTATCAATGTAGAGTCTTGGTTGCCATAGAAAAGTTTTAGTGGAAATCTAATCGTGACTATTGGGTGAGACATAGTTCGTGACCAAACAGTTACTATGTGCCAGTAATTGCTACTGACAGTTCAGTCACAGAAAATATCAGAAACTTTGTAACAGTAGTTATAAGTAACAATATGAGCCAGGTAATCTATGTTTTCGAATCATTTTATAACTGTTGAAAGCGTTTATATCGTAAGAACTGAAAATTGTACGAAGTCCACCGGTTATTAACACCTACAGACTTTTAGAAATATTCAGTAAATCACTGCTTATAATCAATTCATATTTCGAGTAGGAGTCTATTAATAACTCAACCCTCAATAGTCATCTAGGGTAAAATTCGCCCCAGCCGTTTTTCGACATGCAACACCTTTTAGAAATTTTGAGAAAATCGGACATGTTTTGCCATCTGTAGGTACCCGTCAGTTTAATTTTGACAACCGCTTGAAGGAGACAGTGCAAAAATCTGGGACGCCTACAACCCCGTGTGAATGCAGTGAGAAAAAAATATTGGAGTACGGTTTTTTCGTTTATTTTTTGTGATAATCGTTAATGGTAAGTAATAAAAAATAATAATTATGAAGTTGGAACTTTTTTTTTAACTTACACACTAAATTAACAAATTTAAAAGATGACCTATAATTTGCGTACGCGAACTGTCTGAGAACAATTGCTCGAGGAAGTGGAGAAGTAATTTCCACTCGGAGGTGACGATTCGAATGAGAAGGACCGCCTCTCGGAACAGTCAAAATTTTCTGTAGAAGAAGAAAGCGACGAGTTCGACTCCAAACTCGAAGATTGTTCGCTGAGGAGAAGACTTGCAGAGCGTATATCTTTCGGTATGCTTGACCAAGCCGCGATAATTCAAGGATTTTGCTAAGTTGTAGGAATAACATGGAGGACATCACCGAAAAGGTGAGTATGGGAAATTGCTTTAAAACATTATACACGTTCCTACTAAAACCGCATTTGCAGGATGCGGTTTGCAATAACGTTCCTTCGCAACGATCTGCGAGTTGATATAAGTAGCATTTTAGGTTTGCAAGATGTGCCCGAAACTCCGAGAGAGCGTCCTAAGTTCGATAAACAAGCCCGGAGTATGTTAAGTATATACGCGAAATAGAGATAACAAAACACTATTGCAGTGTCCGAGCTGCAACCACCCGATGTGCGCTAAGCTCCGCGCTTATATTTGCGTACAATGCAGCTTCTGCGTGGAATGAATAAGTGTGTGAGTGTGTGATTGCAATTTATATGCGAATGAATGTTTTAACTAATATATGCGTTTTTCAAAAAATTTTCTTACAAGGAAACTTGTGAGGTCGAACCGTGTGACATCAAACTCACCGGTTTTGATGAAATTTGACATGATGATAGAATGGACGAAAATAGGCGACACGTATTTTTTTTACGTGCCAAATCATCCCTGAAAGGGAGAAAATCACCCTCGAAAATAGTGTTTTTTTTTCATTCTTTGTCGATAACTTTTGAACGGTACGAGATACGGAAAAGTTACAAATTGCAACAACATTTATTTTTGGAGATGAGAACGATGCAGATAACCACAAATTTCACATTGTTTATTGCAAAAATCGAACTTTTTCATACGTATCTCCGAGAATTTTTAACGATTCTCGGAATTTGAAAAATTCTCGGAAATACATATGAAACAATTCAATTTTTGCAATAGGCTCAATCTTGAGTCAGGAACATAATAAATTCAATCAACCAGTAGCATTTTATTAAAAAATTCTCTCGAAACCACAATAAGCATACAAAACAATGAGAAAAGAACTGCTGGCCGTAGTTTTCGCAGTAGAACATTTTCGCCCGTTTTTATACGGTAGACAATGTACATTGATCACAGATAATATAGCTTTAACATACTTAAATAGCAAATCCGATTTGCCACAGTAATTTCAGCGCTGGCAAATAACCTTCAACGATTACGATTTTAAAATACAACGCGGAAAATTAAACCACATCGCAGATGCACTATCTGGAAACCCCATTGCTGTTATGCCCATCAGACAAAGAGATAGTTCTTCAAAGTAAGAACGCGTCCTAAAAGACCAAACCATTCACGCCAACTAAACATACGACAACGCTCTGATACGGACGAAGAATCGGGCGACCCAACACTCAGAAAGAAACAATAAAACGAACCAAAACAAAAAGTGAAAACGAACGCGAAGACAAATATCGAAATGGATAGCACAGACGTCATCACAGAGACAGAAGCAACGGAGGAAGAACTCACAAAAAATATAGCAACCGGGAAACGTACAAGAAATAATACGGCAAAGGAATTGGACACGACAAAGAAGCGCAAACGACCAAGGATATGAGATAGAACAACAACAGAAAAATACACACCAACAAAGAACCAAGAAGAAAAAAATAAAGAAACCAAAGGCAAAGAAAATGTCAATGAATTAAATAAAAGAAATCAACGATTTGCAGATATTAATCCCAATAGAAATGAAAGCGCACTAAGCACAGAGGCTAACGAGCCCAGCAAACACACGTGTTGTGGCGGTGCGATAGTTTCCCGCGAGGAACTATCGCATGGTAATAACGACTTTGCTGACCACGGAGTCACGCGCGATTGCGCTCTGAGGAGTCAACGTCCCGGGTCAGCGAAAACCTTGGCGAAGGTTGGCACGCGCAGCTGATGCAGGACAAACGCAGAGGAGCCTTCCTGACATCATGCCATATTTCCGAACATTCGCGTGATTACTGGAAAATTCCATATTCCCACCCGAGGGTCCGCGGGCCCCGGTGTGCGATACGGAATCGAAAAGGAACGACAGTCTTGACGAAACTTCGATCAAGGAAACTCCGCTGCATGCCCAAC
>OZ023254.1:34517906-34545406 GCA_964007305.1 Netelia melanura | reverse complement strand
TGTCATTTTTTATTTGCTATACGCGTTTTATGTGTTGCAGATTGGAGACTGCTGGCCTGGGATTTGGATCCGTTCCGCGACTTTCCACGATATCATTATAGAATATTTTCAAAGGTTTTATTTGTAATTACCGTAATCCTTGTTGAATTTTTGTTATATTTAAAAGAAATTAGTCTTTCGTAAGAATCAAATATAATAAACAAACACGAAAAATAGTTCAATGTGCCGGCAATAAATGGCTAAATATCCGCTATTTCGATATTAATAACAGTAGGTAGATATTAATAACAGTCCAGTAGGAACTGTAAGTATGTTTCTCATAGAGTCAAATTTGGAGTATTTGCTTATTTACAGGAAGTGGGTAACTAAACATATGTCCTTGCCTATCGCTTTTAACTAACTACTCATGTTTGTACATAAAACAAAAAAACTGAAGGCTGGTGGGAGTTCATTTAAAGGGAAAGTTTGGTCTAGTCGATCAAAAGAATCGACTTTTTTTTGCCTAAAATCATCCTATACATGTAAAGTATAATTAGGCGCGGTGCGCGCCAAGCAGGCAGAGCGGAGATGAGTGGCCACGCCAGCGTCGGAATGTTACAAGCGAAAACTTTAGCCGCATTTTTCTCAAAATCACGTTTTTCACGTTAGCTAGAATCGTAGCTCATCGAATTTTCATCCAATTCACTTTAGTCAAAGTTTAAATTTAAAAAAATTAAACTTATATGCGGATGAACTTCGATTTATGAAAAGTTATAATTATAGGATAAAGTTATTGAAAAATTAATGCTGATCTTTTTCGTCAGTTTTCATTTTACGTCCACCATTTTTGCAATCCAAAATTTTGTTTGTAAACTGTGCTTCGTGCGTATTTTACATTCATACTATAATGATGTTTTTTTTAATTGAATTTTTTTATTGAATATTGATTTTTCGGATAATTTCTAAGAACTCCAGGATTCCAGCCGATTTGGTTGGATCCTCCGCTGGCGGTGGCTACGTCTATATGTATAGATATTCAAATCAAATCTGCAATAGAGTTTTCTTTCGTCAAATGTACTTTTACAATGTAACGAAAGTTTTGTGAACGAAAATAAACTGTATCTTTGAAAAAGAATCTCGGCTGGACCAAACTCTCTCCTTAAGTTCATTGTTGGTCTCTCTCCATCATCTTTCTCCAGGATTCGTTTACTTGCTTTAACAAAGTGTATCCTCTTTATTATATTATTAAAACCGTTGTAAAATCATAAAACCATAAATTTTCACGATTTCATACAAGGATTTTTTTAACGGCAAGGTATTTTTTAATCACGTATTATAATTCTAGAAAGATTCACCTTCTGCTTAGCCTAAATCTTGCGAGATTCATGAAAATACTTCACAACTGAGAGGAACCCTATAAGGCGCTAAAAAACTCATCGCCTCAGCTTCATTCCATTTGTTCAATCCCAATGTACGTTTCTAAAAGCCGTATCGTATTTTCACTTACTTTAATGATATCGCAGAATCGCGTCTTCTCGGAATCGGCGGCGGAAAACCAACAACCTGAAGACTTCTCGCGCTCTCATAACTCGCCTCGCTATTACCGCTGCTACTGTTGTTACAGGCGGTATCCTCACGGAGACAATAATTCTTAGCCGAGAGCATCGCGAAGTGAAGGTTGCTCTTAAGGTCGTCCGCCGCCGTTGACAAGTTTCCCGGAATCTTCGGTGTTCGTCTCATAGGTCTTGGTGGTGGAACAGGTGACGGTGGATTACTTGATGTCTCAGACATTGTTTCGGGAGTCGCTAAAGGGGCTATCATTGCTCTGCAGTCCCAATCCAACGGATGATTCGACCTGGTGAGAGAGAATTAACTTCATCAGCAGAAATCAAAGCGAGAATTAAGTTAGTTCTTAATATGAAACTTTTGTTTAAGCCGTTAGATGGTTAACTGTTACTTTAAACTTAGAACACACACAGCTTTTGTGAAAGTCATGGTATTCTATGGTTTGTTCTGTGACACAAATCACTCTCATGTATTACGTGCACGTGTAATGATTATATTGCAAGCAATGAAATTGTAAATCTCATCGATAATGATTTACAGTACGGCGATATAACGATATAGTGCGAGGCCGTGTGATAGAGAGCGATTTTATAAAGCAAGCACATTAAGCAAAGTAAAACAACACTGTATTTTATTTACCAACCCTTGGCATATGGAGCATAGTAACATTAATTGCGAATATGTAAATGAATGTCTACTCTTGTTTTAGTAATCCATATATGCTTCATTAATATACTGATTTTCCGTCGGCAAGTGACGGGCATATCTGAATTGTTGAATAACATTATAGGAGTTATACAAAAAAATTCAAATTCGTCGCGAGATGGTAATTCTTATCGTATATGAAATGATTTTCTCTTAAAGTTGACTACCGTTTACCGTTACGATCCTCGTAGGTTTGTTTCGTACATACAATTAGCAAAAGGCCTCGAGTAACCCTATTAACATGAAACATAAGAAATTCTGATTACCCTGTGATAGGGTTACTTGAGTTGGAGTCAGATCGTGAAAAAGTTTTGTTATTAAAGAATCATTATTGTTTGTATATGGGGCAGGAAGGGGGGGGCATCGCTGGTTGAAACATGCTCTTACAATTTGTTGTCCTCGGGCCTCGGTGTGTTGAACAATTCGCTCGCGAGGCTGACATACTCCCAGGGTAGGCCGTGCGAATCGACACTAAGCTCGCGTCCTGCCTGTGGAAATTCCGTTGGGCTTTGCAATGACGTGAAGCTCGTTTCCAAACACAGCTTATGGGGCGGCGTTCCGGCGTTGAGAGCTCCGCATTTTACTGGACTCGGTGGTGACAGAAGGGCCCGCATCTCTTGCTCGATCTCGATCTCATGAATCTCGTTTGCCTCACGGACTTCCGATGCTTCGGCCGATGAGCCAGAGACTAGACGTTGAGGCTTCGCAGGTCCCAGCGTCGTTACAACCTAATCCGCATCCCGCCATTTCAAATATGATCTTTCGTCTCGTTCCAAGCATGGAATTTATGTATACATTCACGCGACACACGGAGAGATATTCGCGCCAGCGTGCTAAATTTTAATTGGGTCGAGTACATACTCGAAAATCCTGTTGGAATCACGTTGAATCGTCCGGATATCGTAGCGATCACGGGTTAAGTGTGCGACTTTTGGATATACCGAATCTATCACCTAGTGATGCAACAATATTTCGGTAGAAACAAATGTTATCAATTTATTGTGTATTGATCGATGATAACTATACAGATTGAGGCACTTTGAAATTTTACGAGCGATCTCGAATTGTTAGTAACACAAATTAGTGTTTCGAATAAATCTATATCATATCGGCTGTCATACTATATAGTGCGATGTTTTAGTAAAGTAGCTGCATTAAAGGGGGTGTATCAATTAAAGGGGGTCTGCAATTTTTAAATTGCTCGGGAGGCTTTTCTCTTAATTACTAGTGTAAAATGGTACTCTGTGTTTCGTCCAATTGAAAGTATCCGGGGAGTTCTACTTGCAATCGATCCGACACTCTGAAATTGATATAGTTTTGTTATTTGCGCAATTTCTGTTTTTAAGGAGTTTAGACTCCGACAGTTGGTATAATATATGCAGAAATCCACATTTTTCATTTCATATAATTAACCCTTAAATGCATGATTTTTCCTTTTTAAATACAAAAAATTGAAACAGGTAGATAATTAAACATAGATTAGATAGAGAAACAAGGAAGAAAACACAGATGTACATATACATCATCATGCATTTAAGGGTTAAAGTATTGATTGTAGGAAAATGGGTCAATTTACAAAAGTAATAAACAACGGGCGATGGGTCCGGCTTTTGGTCATACTGTCATATATTTTTATATGGTAGTTCGACATCAAAGAAGGTTTGACCATGTGGGTGTTCAATGGCGAAAAAGATTATCCGATACACTTTTTATCGTTATTTTTTCTTTGCATTATCACATACGATCTTGTAGATATAGACCGTAAAACTCATCACGTTATATTTGAAAGATTGGCACAACGTGCGTGCCTTCTGCGACCTTAAGCCATCGATAAATATAGTTATATACATATAGCTTGCTCTTCATAAGGGGTGTGAGAAGAATTCACATCATATGAAAATCCGCTGGCTATCATATTTCGAATTGAACCATTCTTTGAGTTTACGAATAGTTTGCAAACCTGCAGCTCGCAACAGTTTGCGTATGTATGTATAATATTTCACATATATGTTATAAAGATCCACGAAACGATAATGTAACAATTAAAAAATTCAAGTTTATATATGATACTTATATATTATATATCCTATGCATTCTACGACATGCAGCTTCGAGCATACCACATACGATCGAGAGGGCCGTTCTTCCTCGATTTCTTAGTGGACATATGATATGGATGAGATGCAATTTGCGAAATGATTGACTTTTGTAAATTTTTCATTCGATCCTGAGACACAGGCATTCTACAATATATAGTTGTGCCCAGTACAATATAGTTATATGGAATATATTGTATCACATCGATCTACTAACTATAAGATACGCATGCTACAGTGATATGTGATTATAAGAAAAGTATAAACATTAATTCACTATGTGATATAAGGCAGTGCGCAATCATCTGAGTCGACAAAATTCGATTCCCTGGTTCTTGAATATTTTCAAAGTGTAATTTCTGGAGAATATCGTCACAAAATTTGAGAACGATCCGAGCAATTTTCACGAGGTTACAAGAGTATACTGATAGTGAGCAGGAAATAGGGTAGATTCGAATTTGAAACTTTAAACGCGTTGTTCTTGAAGACACATTTTTCCAAAAACGCCCATGTGATGTGCGATACATATCTCAAAATCTATTTCAACGCTGGATTTCAAATTGTGAAGGCTTATTGTACATATGAAGTACGTCTGGATAAGCAAAGCATTTTTTTTTTTTCGTTGGAGACTTGCTATTTCATTGAGGAAAAACGATAATTCTGAAAGGCCAATACACTCGTTTTTCAGTCAAATCTTGCTACCTTGGTAAAAACATATTTGCAAACAATCTTTCTGTCATTCAGCAAATATTGGCATCCTCTATAAGATTTAGAAATAGAAATATTCTCTACAAAAAAATACACATATAAAGCTCAGTGATTTGCTTATAAAACCACGCTTTCATTTGCATTGCAATAAGTATGTAATTTGTGGAGCAAATCATGAATGTTGTCTATGATGAGAGCACACAACCTCTTACTAGATGCATACATCAGTGGCTTGCTTTAAAGTGAAAGATTTCGATAACTTACAGAAAAGTGTGTCAGACAAAGACAATTTATCAATTTGTAAATATATGCAACTAACAAATTGGGAAACTAGTGAATGCATAATTATCACTGTCAAAATATACGAGTAAAACACCTTGGTACATCTCAATCCCTCACTTTTCAAGTTAAATACTACATTTACGTAAATATATAATTATTTGCAACCGAGAGTCAGAAATATGTAGTAATAATTATAGTAGATGATGAGCAACTGTGTTGTATTGTATGCAAAATAATTACTTGGCTGTTATTTTGCTTGTGAATTTGTGCAATACGAATTGGTATTGGTAAATATATATACATATAATTGCAATGAATTGATATGTAACATCCGTGGTATATTTTCTAATTAGAGTTGGGCAGTAATTTAAAGGTTCAAATTATTTTTTCCTGCGTATAAAGATCGCGAGCTGTTATTACAAGTCTGGCTTCACTGCACGAGTCCATGTATACCGATAGGATATTCGAGAACTATCGAGATTCAACGAATTCAAATGAGAAATTGCCCAACTCTGTTTTAACGACTGTTAAGCACTCAGAATATCGGGACAGAGAAGATCGTTAAAAATAATCGGTAACACTATTCATTTTATCGACGATCGACAACAGAATTTTCTTTCTTATCTTCAGACTGTCACTCACTCACAAGGAACATCACTTTGGTGTGCTCCCCTGATGTTATTGAAACTTTTTGGTATGTAGTAAAGTATCGAAAACTAAGAGGCGTGTATTTTTTTTATCGGTGGAAAATCGGTTTTAGGGGGCGAAACACTCCCCCAAAAATTTTGTTTTTTCATTTTTCGGCGATAACGATGTAACGGTACGAGATAAAAAAAAATCGAGTTTTTTCATACGTACCTCCAAGAATTTTTAATCGATGAGATGTAAATTTGCATACATATGGAGGATGGAAAACTATCGAATACCTGTTATTTGTTTTTCCGATATCTTGCAATTACGGGGTTGTAAGTGCCCATTAATTTTTTAGGCAAGAGCATTGTATAGCCAGCTAGCATTATGGAATTCCGCGCTAAATACACGCCAATATTCACGTTCGTATGCATGTTTATTGACACTCCCCCGGACGAACAAACAATTAAGAGGCGAACCACCTCTGTTTTTATCTTTTCCCCACCCTCTATAACAGTGTTTCCCAACCGGTGGTCCGCGGACCAAAGGTGGTCCGTGAGAGCCTCGGGGGTGGTCCGCGGGAGAGTCCAGTGACTACTTATAAAAAAGTAATATTTCCCCTTGATTAAATCAAAATTACGATTTTCGTTGAACAAGATTAAGTAAATACATTCGTTATGATGAATATCAGATACTTATTGAATTATCTTTAACATAATAAAATTATTAGAACATACCATAACTAACACAATCATAATAATGTTTGTATCATGTAGAAAGCGAGTTTTCAACAATATAACAGGGGAACACTTCATGGCTAGGTTGTTGAATTTAATCACCTTTCAATTTGGTTACAACTCATAAGATGTATTAATAATGTAATCTGTGGTGGGTGGTCCGTGGTAATTCATTATCACGCTGAGTGGTCCGTAGACATCTACGGGTTGGGAACCACTGCTCTATAAGAACGGGGTGGATCTAATTGAAGGAAACCTATTCTATTTTGATGGAAACACAAAAATCTAGTTGACGAGTTTTTGCAGTTTTTCCAAATAGCAACCTTAAGGGGGTACACTACCCTCTGTCTGAACGTCCTTACCACAGTCGTCCTTTTCCATTTGACACGTCTTTGCTGTTTTAAAATATTTCTAACAACTCCGAATCGACGTTTCCTCATGTTGCGAACTCAATATGAGACCCTGATTGTGAGAGGGTACTACAACCCCTCTCTATTTTCCTTTTCAATGGCGATTTAAAAATTGGCTCCTCTATTTTGATGAATACAGTTTTGGATACCTGTGGATATTCCGCATTAGTCTCTAATGTATTAATCTTTATTAATCTCTAATAGGTATTTTGCATTAATCTCAACAGGGGCGAAGGAAAAGGGATGCAGAAATCTGCCCCCTTACTCCTCGCGACTCTAATGTTTATGAGAAACTTGTTTTCTATACGCGCACAAGTAGATACTTTTTCAATTTACTTTCTTTCATGCGATCATTTTTTTTTATTCAAAGAAAAAAATACAGAGATGCTTTCACGATGTTTATATTAGAGGTTTGCGTCATTCATGTGGGATTTGCGCGATTCTCAACGGCTCAGCCATCCTGTGAAATGACGTAATACCTACGCGCCGACCTTATGGTTCATTGAATGCGCTTTAGGTATTGATATCGTAAGGCGAGGGATTATTTTTTCTATTTCGATGTTTCTTATAAAAGGCGATAAGCAGTCGCAGTTCACGAGTCCGTAAGCAAGTTTCAATTAATAACTCGAATTTCCCAATACACAGTACAGAATATGAAAACTGATATAGATGTCATACTTTTATGATAATTTACACTACTTATGGCTCATACGTCGTACAATAATGATACTCTTTAAAAAATGCTTCAAACAGAGATTTTTTACACTACGCGCATTTTACACTTGCTATAGGTATGATCACATACAGGTATTTCACAGTGTGTTTTTGATTGGCTGAAACCGAAATAGACTGGATTTTTAAAATGTTCTGGCTTTTTTTGTTATATAATTACTTTTGAGCCATGAATATTTAAAAGGATTTGTATAACGTGGAAACGTCAGTTGATTATGTGTAAGAGACTGTAATGTACTCATATTATTTCTTAAATATAAATTTATATCAGCACCCATTTGAATCATATTATCTAAAAAATGTCGCATAAAATGCTTCCACATTCGGAACCCAAATACATCAAGCGGCTGAATTTTTCCAGTACCTTTTTGGGTATTGGGATTATTTTTTGGGTATTGGGATTATTTTTTTATCATGCGGGCTAGTTTCATGAACAACCCTAGGGCAGTGTCCACTCCAAGAATCGATCAATAATACGTTGTCACTCCCGACATTGGGAAAAAAACTTTCTCCAACCAGATTCTAAAATGATCTATTAACATAAAATAAATTAGTATTCATAAGTATATGTTTACAAAAAAATCAATGAACCGGTTACGATAACACGTTCCGGAAATAAGTTTTCCAGATTTTTATGCGGTTACCACGACGTTTTCTAGTCTAAATAACTCTTTCTCTACCCTTGATCCAAATTCACCCTTTGCTTCATTCAAAACTAGAAAAAGTGTAGAAAGTAATTTTCCGTTGCCGTTTATTGTAGGCTGGATGGTGAAACTATGTATTGTTGAAGAGATTAATTGTAGAATACATTCAACTTTTTTCGGTCCTTCACTCGCTAAATTTCGAGCTGAATGGATTTCCAATTTAAACCCGCTTTAGTCCAAATTGTATACATTTTCCGACCCATGCTTTTCGATGACTGATTTAATAGCATCTACGAATTTTTCTCCATTTTTTTTGCAAAGTCGCTTCTTCTTCAACAGTTTTTCCCGTTACAAATGTGTTTATTTTTCTTGAAACAATGCGATGATGTTTTTAAGAAGCTTTAAACCACACATCCTCGTGGCCTACCACTTTCTGTGCCAGTGAAACCTACTTTCTAAGCTCGATATCATGAACAATAACACCGGCTTCTATAGCAGTTTTCATATTCTGCACTGTGTATTCGGAAATTCGAATTATTAATTGAAACTAGTTTGCCGACTCGTACGTGTGAACTAGTACATTGCGACTGTTTACCGCCTTTTATAAGAAGCATCAAAATAGAAAAAATAATCCCCCGTCTTAGGATATCAATTGCAAAAGCGTATTCAATGAAGTATAAGGTCGGCGCGTAGGTATCGCGTCATTTCACGGGACGGCTGAGCATTCGGAGTCGTGCAAATCCCACATGAATGATGCAACGTCTAAAATAAACACCGTGAGCGCATCTCTACGGGTGCATTTTTTTCTTTAAATGAAAAAAATTATCGCTTTAAAAAAAGTAAAGGGAAAACCCTTTCCCTTCATGACGTTTCTATAAGAAATTCTATAAGAAATTCGTTTTCTATAGAAAACGAATTTCTTATGAACATTAAAATAACGAGGATTAAGGGGCAGATGTGTGCGACCCCCTCCCCTCGCCCCTGTTGAGATTAAGGGGGAAATCCAAGTAAAATTTTCAAGAAATTGGCTTTTTTTTTTGCATAAAAACTGAATTTCTATCTCTAAGAATATTGTGTCAAACTTTGAAAGCGAAATTCGAAGCCATATAAAAGTTGCAGCTTGTGAGCGTAATTTGTGTTGGAGCGCGGCTGACGCGCGCCCGCAGCTCGCTCTCATAGGAAGCAGAAACTAATTTCCAGGGAGGGTTCTATTTACGAGGATTTGTCCAGAGAAGATTTACTTCAAAGATGTGTGGGTGGCCATACCGAAAATGCAAATGAAAGTTTGAATTCAACGGTTTGGTTTATGGTCCCGAAACATTTGCATTCTGGGCTGGAAATTGTTGAAATAGCTGCATTCCTTACGACTGGACTATTCAATGAGGGGATACAATTCAATATTAAAAGTGATGAATGTGTTGGATATCTAAATTGTAACCAGGTGTTGGATATGTACTGGGATCGCAGTTTAATCGGCAAGTCACTAAAACCAATAGTTTTCACATGTACAAACGTTAAACGAGTTTTTCTCAAAACTGCTTTTTTCAAATTGGCGGGGAGTCTCACTTAAAAAGTATTTGACCGATCTGAAATTTTGCATGAATATATTATACTTTATAATATTGTTTTGGATATGAACTTATAAATTTACAGTTGTTTGTTTGTTGTTTAGAGGCGGACTCCGTGCACCGAGCCATCCGGCCATTGTACCCGAGCCCTGAGGGGCGCCGCATTTTTATTCCAGGATGGGGTCCTGAGGCCCGCTCTCTCCGCAAAAAGCAGGAGATTCCGGATGCCCAGGCCCTCCATCTCCGTATTATCAAAGCCCACTGCCCCAAAGACCTGGTACCTCACCTGATCCAGGGCTGTGCAGTGGGCGACAATGTGCAGGGGCGTCTCGTCCGCCAGATTGCATCTGGGGCATAGCGTCTCCTGACACCGTCCTATACGGCTCATGTATGCCTTTGTGAACCAGTGCCTCGTGAGCAGGCCCGTGATGCACCTGAGATCCGTCCTGCTCAGCCCCACCACTTGGCCCGCGAGCTCACGGGTCGGTTTCCTAAGCATTACTTTCGAGTGACGTGAGCCACTGGCCTCCCTCCACAACTCAGCGACCAATTCGTCAGCCTCCTTGCGGAGAAGGTCATCAATGGCTCTCGTTGACACAAATTTACAGTTATCAGTTAAAGAAGTTACTTTTTTTAAATTAATGTAACAAGAGAGGTGTAAAATACTGATTTTTTTTAAAGTTGCCAAATTCACAATGTTATAATTAAATTTTGTTTTAAGTTCATATAGAGTGGAATTATGTTATTAATCAAAACCTTTTTCGTCTTTCTGTTTCAGATGCTGGATAAGTCCGCCATTTTTGTATATTTAAATAAAAAATTATTTGATGGAGTAAAATATAATAATAAAATGTTGTCAAAGTTTCATAAATAATAGATATTTTTATCACCCCCAAGAAAATTCCCAAAAACGCTTTATTTTTGCCTTTTTATTTGTATTTTCCCCCTTAATGCAAAATAGCCATTAGAGATTAATAAAGATTAATGCATTAGAGATTAATAAAGATTAATGCATTAGAGACTAATGCAATATATAGACATCATATAGGTATCCAAAACTGTATTCATCAAAATAGAGTAGCAAATTTTTAAATCGCCATTGATAAGGAAAATGGAGAGCGGTTGGAGTACCCTCTCACAATCAGCGTCTCATATTGGGCGCATTCAGCGCACGGAACAGTTCTGTGATCGCTCACTCCACAACGCTCTTTTCCGCTGAATGCTTTGCTCAGTGAGCAATAGTTGTGCCAATGCAGCGGAAAAATTTTTGCTCGAAAAAATGGCGTCCGCTCACGGAACATGTTCTGGGAGCGCACAACTGTTCCGTGCGCTGAATGCGCTCATTGAGTTTGCAATATGAGGGAACGTTGATTCGGAGTTGTTAGAAATATTTTAAATCAGCAAAGACGTGTCAAATGGAAAAAGACGACTGCGGTAGGGACGCTCAGGCAGAGGGTAGTTTACCTCCTTACAGTTGCTATTTGAAAAAAATACAAAAACACGTCAACTAGATTTTTGCGTTTCTATCAAAATAGAACAGGTTTCCTTCAATTAGATCCACTTCGTTCTCATAGAGGGTCGGGAAAAGATAAATACAAGGGGTGGTTCGCCCCTTAATTATTTGTTCGTAGGGAGGTATTTATAAACATGCACATGAACATGAATATTGACGTGAATTTAGCTCGGAGTTCCATAATGCTAGCAGCTGACTATACGATGCTCTTGCCTAAAAAATCGAAGGGTAGTTACAACCCCTTAATAGCGAGATATCGGAAAAACAAATAAACCGGTATGCACTAGTTTTCCATCTTCCACGAGTATGCAAATTTACATCTAACTCGATAAAAAATTCTCGGAGATACGTATGAAAAAATTCGATTTTTGCAATAAACAATGTGAAATTTGTTGTTATCTCCATTGTTCTCGTCTCCAATGTGAAAAAATAAAGTTTCTTACAATTTGAATTTTTTTATATCTCGTGCCGTTAAGATATTATCGTCGCAAAATGAAAAAAGAAACATTTTTGACGGTGTATTTCGCCCTCTAAAACCGTTCTTCCGACGATAAAAAAAATACGTATCTCTTACTTTTGGATACTCTCGGAGGGAGACACCAAAGTGATGTTCTTTGTCAGTATTATATGGATTCACGCAATGCTAACGACCTTTTCTGCTAAATGTGGATATCCACTCAAGATTCGAGGGGAATTTTCGAAGGAAAATGTACCTTGTGTCGTGGCAGGAAGAGGGTGTGGTGGCATAGGCGTCGGCGTCACGGGCTCGCGGCGTTGCGTATTGTACTTGAAGCTGTAGTGTGTTGTCGTGTACGCTGTCGTTTTGCCTCCTAAGAGCCGTGACTTCGACATCGACGGACGCTCTCGTCACTGCAATCTCGGCAGCACTATGATCTCTGCACGCTGACACCTAATCCACACCACACGCCCTCAACCACTATCAATTCTGACAAATGTACTCGTTGCGTCACGCAAAATTCTATGAATGTTTATCCCGCATAACATATCACGTTCAAGTTTTTCATGTATTATTATTCTCGAGCCTGGTGGTTGCGCGATGGACATTGCCATACAACGCTGTTTCTATAGTACATTCATAGATTGAACTTGAAACTGGAACTTAAGAGTCAGTGTTAGAGGTGACGCGGACGAGCGATTCGAAAACGGGATTCGTACTTTCTCCGGCACTGATGTGAACAACCGATCACCTTAAAATTTTGAGGGTATCTAGAGAATTATGGCAAAAAGTGACTAAATGTTTTTTTAACCAAAGATTTGAAAATAGTGTTACAGGCAGCGAACGATTCGTAAATGCCATTCCTGTTTTCTCCGGCAGTGAGCGTTAAAGTTTCGAGGGTATCTAGAGAATTATAGCAAACGTTTTGGAAAAAAACGATTAGCAAGTTTTTGCCATAATTTTTGGAGTGCACTAAAAATTTCAAGGTGATCCGTTGCTCAATGCCAAAAAAGAACGGATTGCGTTTTCAAATCGCTCGTCGCCTGGAGCACTGACTCTTAAGGCGTCGCACAGTGGGACAGAATCCCGAAAAGCTGGCCAAAACCTCAAAAACAAAGGTTTTATTTCGGTTTTTTTTTGTTGCGGGATGTGGAGTAGGGGTATCGAGGGACCCTAAACAACCGGCCCAGGTATATTTCTTGTCCCTGCAGGATCAGTTCGAATGTGACCGTTACACGAGTCTGATCGCACTATCGAATTTAACGCGCACCATACGGTACAGAAAAACCAAAATATATTCATGAAAAATAGTACAATTAGAGAAGTGTAAAATGGATTCTCTTCGTGAAGGTATGTAGAATGAAACACAATTTACATAATTGCAAAATTGTTATTATGAAAAACGCTATTCGTTTTGAATTGAGGGTGTCTTTCTGCGAAAACGCAAACGAGAAAGTAAACTTTCAAGCAGACATAATTTTATCGCTCGTCCTCGCTCGTTCTTTGGAATATTTTTTATTGAATTGCTTATATCCTAACGAAAAAAAGCGTGGTTGACAAACTTGCGCATTTTTGGGCGAACGGAGATATGATTTTTTTCCGAAGCCGTGCAAATTTCGACGTGGTATTTTGGTATAAGGGGGTTTTCGGGGTCACTGATTTACATATTATCTCTTAACTTCTTTCACTATTAGTTATTTGCTAAGTATGAATAAACATATCTCTTCAATAAATTATTGTGTACATTGAATAAAACATAGTAAAATATGTCACAATGTAGTAGTGTCACAATATAGTAAGATATTTTGTTTTCGCTCACTGTTGATTCTATTCACCGGCTTGTTTCGGCTTCGAGGAATGTAATCCCATATTATTCACTGATTTTAGGAACTGCAAACATTAGAGAAGCACAGCAATTGACAAGGAAATATATATTTCGCATAATTAAGGATTCTGTTGCTTCCCAAACTGTGGACGATGCAGCTCTCATACTTGAAACGCACGTCTCATGCCAATTGGGACATGCATTATTTATGACTGAAGAAGTGAACAAAAATGTCTCCTATATATTTTACAAACTACGTAATATGTGGAAAAAGGCCTCCCGGAAGAGAGGTTATTCGAGAAGAATGCGGAATGATTAAGCATTCAATTCTTCCTATCTCAGGACGGATCATCTCAAAGTACTTCGGAGTCAAAAGCGATCAGTGGTCGACGTTCTACAAGCTTTTCGGATAGTAGCGGCAGATCAAAACGGCGAAAAACGGGAAAACTACGCGAAGAATATAGCTCAGAGGAACTTGTCTTTGCTACACAGATGAGTCTCCGTGCAAGCGGTAAGGTTTACGCTGCGCAGGTATTGAAAAATGTTATAATGGGGAGTCCCTCCAAGCGTCGTCGTGTTAGTTGTCGTCTTCGAATACCGTTAGAGAAAGAACAATGACGCCTGAAGAAGCATTGTCGGTTTTTGTAGAAGGTAGATTTTCGAAAAATCAATATTTAGTGCTAAGATCATGCTGGAAATTAGTTAATAGTCGAGCTTTTCCGTCGTATAACGTACTTCGAGAAGCTAAAAATTCTTGTTATCCACCGATAAAAACAATTACATACACAGAGAAACGAGCGGCCTTAGGACTTCAAGCATTATTAGACCTTACAGTGAAACGAATCGTTTTAGCGCAAGAAAGTGCGATTCAAAATATGTTAAACGTTGATTTGGGTAAAATGACTCTTATTTGTAAGTGAGGTTGTGATGGAACTTCATGTCAGAGTGAATATAAGCAAAAATTCACCGATGATGATGACACATTTACAGACGCGAGTATTTTCTTTACGTCATTAGTTCCTCTGCAACTTTCAAGTATAAATGAACAAAATGAAAAATATATTGTCTGGCAAAACCCTGTGCCTTCATCTCCACAATACTGTAGACCAATAAAAATAGAATTTCTGAAAAAAATTGCGAATAAAACGAAAGCCGAAATTCAATATGTACAAGATCAAATTAAAAACCTTGTACCATTTTCAGACATAGTTAAGGGAAAATGTATAAAAGTAAATTATAATCTTGCCTTGACCATGATAAACGGGAAAGTATGTAATGCAGTTGCAAAGATGCAGCGACTCAACGCTGCATCTTTGCAAAGCTACATCAAAAGATTTTAATGACCTCGATAAAATGTTGAAACTCGAAATTATCGATGATTATTTAAATTTAGGTATTTCTTCGTTGCATTCATGGATACATTGTTTTGAATGTTGTTTGCACTTGTCTTATAAACTAGATATTTAAAAATGGCAAGCGCGAACTGCGGAAGACAAAACAATTGTTAAGAATCGAAAAAAAGTTACTCAGGAATCTTTCAAGAAAAATTTAGGCCTTATTGTTGACCAACCAAAGCCAGGGTTTGGAAGCACGAATGATGACAATACTGCTCGTCACTTTTTCGAAAATGCTACAATTTGAGCTGAAATTACAGGAGTAGACATCCGTTTAATCAGAAGATTCCACTCTATTTTATAAGCGATTTCGTCAGATCGTGCAATTGATATCCCGAGGCACAAGAAACGTGCCACAAATATATAAAAAAATCCCGCCAGGATTTCTCGCGCAAAAGCAGCCATTCTTTGCCAATGCAGGATGTATTTTACCGTCTGTTAATTAGCTCCCATCCATATATTTCAAGTGTACGAAAATTACCGAAAAAGAAAAAAAACAAATGTCGCTTGAAGCTCTACAGTTAACTGTGCCCGATGATACGGACACTGAAGACGACACTGATGTGTCCACTATACATACGCTTAATATATTAAGGTAATGTAGATTAAGCTAATGTGGATGTAGTGTAAAAATAAAAAAAAAATATTTTCTTATCTAATTTTCATGTGCAATCATTTGTACCTAGTTCCCCGCCGGGACTTTTCTGATTCTTATACATTACGATGGAATTACGATTAAAATATTTTGTTTATTCAAAAACAAACATCTTATTCGTAATTAGCATAATGCAAAAATAAGAATTATATAATATACTGCGTCGCCATATTGGATCCGCCATATTTTTTTGCTAAAACTAATATTGGATTCGTTATCAGCGACCCCGAAAACCCCCTGATACAAAATTTCACGAAAAAGAAGAATTATATAATATACTCCGTTGTCATATTGGATCCGCCATTTTTTTTTGCCAAAATTAATATTGGATTCGTTATCAGGGACCCTGAAAACCCCCAAGTACAAAATTTGAAAGCCGTTAGACAAGGTTTTGAGGTTTTGGCCAGCTTTTCGGGATTCTATCCCACTATGCGTCGTCTTGCACGTCTCACATGGCTTTGCAATTTGCAAAAAAAAAACTATTTTTTATTACACTTTTCGAAAGTATACATATCCAAAAGCATCATTGTAAAATTTTATGAAGGTCGGAGGAGTGTAACTGTCCTTTTGTGTGACCTTAACTATACTACCTAAGCACGTTCGTCTGCTGCGCTCAGAGGGATGCAGTGTACCTGGCTTTGTACACTTGAGGAGTTACTATCTGTTATGAATCTAGTACCTTTGCTTAAGTGTATTCATTTGTGGTCCTTTATTCTTCGAATTGAACTTTGTTACCGGATTTTCGCTCGACATCCTTAGCGTCTGTGATGTCGGGTGTCGTCGGAGCACCCTATATATTAGGAGCATATTCGACGTCGTACGCCGACCGACTTCGTCGCGCTCCGTTGCTTTTCGACGATTTTCGACGAAAAGTAACAGACAGACCCGACACTATCACGACGATCAACCGCCAGCGGCTCCCTTTCACACCTTTTGGTCGATCGATGCTGATCGAGGCATTAATATACTAACCGTTAAACCGAGTAGTTGCTCTTACAATGTACACTGTTTTTGTGTATCTCGTACGGAAATTGTATTTTGTCGAAGAAAATAGGTGATCTCGGCCTTCGAACACCTTCTTGTCGATAACTAAACCAGTGTGCTGGTCATTGGGAAATTGATGGAGAAAGGAACAATCGATAATTATCAAAGACTTTGTCAACGTTTTATAAGTACTAATAAACTTATCTATCTCGGCCAATTACTAGTCTTTAAGGATTCGCGAGGCTTTCCTTACGGTCCTCCAGGGGAACTCACCTTGAAAACCTTATGCTCCCATTCATTTGTCAAGATAAAGAATTTAACGTTTGTCAGTATCGGAAAACTTACTGGCGCCCAAAATCGAATAAAATGATAAGACATAAAAGTTGCAACTCAGAGTCCCGATAGCCGACGGATCGCGACCTCGCCGGGTGGGTATTTCTTTAAAATTGGAAAAAGAAGTATCGGTTTCAACTTTTACACGTATACTTTTGGAGGGAAAAGAACTGAATCACGATGCCATACTGTTCTTTGAACATCAGTCGAATTTGAAATCTCGAACCGGCCATATTTCTGCCCTCGTGATTGTTACATTGAATAAAAAGTTCTCCCAACATAATTCGTCATAGAGACGTTTAGGTTCGAGACCCAAAAAGCAAAAATTTCAAGGGGTGCTTCCACATGACCGTCGGGCAAATACGAGGTATCCTAGTGCGTCTGCAGATAAATTAAAAGATCGGCTACTACATGGACAACTTTTGTTGTCCGTGAATATATTTGAAACTGATCTACACATATTTGACTAAGGAAGAGTTACTTGAACGACGCCTCAGAGGAAATACTTAAAACAACAACGAGAGTTTTAGTACTGCGTTTGGGTAATGGCATCTAAACACATTTCCAGTGGAAAAAATTAGTTGAGATTGCTTGCCAAACAGCTGCTTGTATTTTCAACGAAGATTTACCGCTGGTTTTGAAGATTTTGGAGGTAATGGACGTTAAACTCCATTCGATCGCCGCACAGTACATCCCTAAACGTGATAGTGAGCATATACGCGTAGTAAACTGCTGTAGCTCCAATGCGTCAAAAGAAGCCAGAACAAAACAGAGAAACGCTATTTTCTAGATAGCGTATTATATGTAATATGCCTTCTACTTGCGTTATCAATGATTAAACAAAAGTAAGATTTTTAATGACTTTTCATCACAAAAACTTTAAACGGTTTTTCTCAAAATAACGGTTTTCGATGGCTTGTTGATGAAATCTTCGAAACTATTGAACCTATCTTTATGAAATTTCAATCACATATTTTTCACAACTATAGATATAGCGCACATCAACGATTTTTTTTCATTTTGATATTTACTTGCGTTTGCCAAATACGGTAAAAACAGGTTTTTTTCTTTATTTTCGAACAATGTCCCCCATTTTATTATTTTTTACGTAATATCAAAAATCGTATGATATGCGCTATAGCCTTAAGATACTGAATCTAAAACCATTTGATTTTTTTGTTTCAGATGATCCATCTCCGAGATTTTAACAACAGCGTAGGGCTACGATTGTTTTAGGACATTTTTTTAAAAACCATTTTTTTGGTATAAATAGTAACTAAAATATATAAAATGTTGTTTTTTAAGTATTTCGAAAGTGCATTTATTAAGTGTAATAACTTTCATATGAATATCTGTAATATAAGTCCATCAACAAATTTTATGAAAATAGACTTTTTAGCGTCTAAAGTGAGAAGATGTCTTAAGACGCAGGGTTGCGTGCTGCAATGGCTGTGAAAATACCACTCCTAAAGTTTTCGGTATGACGAACAGATTGAGAAAAAAATTACCTCAATTACCGAGGCATCACGGATATAAAACTAGAGCTGCACCTCATCTCAATGGGTTTCAAGTTGCTAGAGAATTTCCGAACCGAGTTTTGTTACTATTTCTCTCACACTCGAGCGCAAATTATAATGTGTATAGAAATTAAAGCAAACATTTAGTGAGTGGCAATTCGAGGATCCGTTTTATAGACGAAAGACCTTTAAAATTTAAGATCGTCCTACCGTAGTAGCTGAATAAGGAGGTTCACATGATTGTTGAAAAAAAAAACACATTGTCACTTTTATTTTATATCGATAAATATATATAGTATCACTATTGTTATATATTGGGTCAAAAAATACAGGCCAAAATCATTAAAAATAATAGTTCTTCGGATCTATTGAGGTCTGTATAACGACGGTATGCCTACGTGCCGTTTAGATATAATGCTCATAGTCGGATGATAGCACACGCGCTACTGAGGCCGGTACGATGTGAGCTCCGCACATACATCCACACACTCATTCTCGCGTACCATAATACACAACAACTATGAACTTTTCCAAATTTCTTGACCGTTTATTTATTAAGTAAATGACGTTCAAATTTAGTCACTTCATCACAGTGATATAGGGTTATACGCACCAATTTGAACATTTTAATTAACAAGTAATTCTGGAAAACAGAAATCTTGGCAAGTAAAAGCACGTACATGATGAAACGCAGTAAAATGATTTTTATTTAAACATTTATAGTATTCATAGTCTATTTTATTATTGTTTATTGCTATTAATATAGGCATAGTGATCTTGGCGTGTCCACCGCCCGGGAGAAGTACCTTGCACGTTTGCACTCTTCCGCTATAGCCACCGATGTGCAGGGCTACCTACCCGATATGCCAATAACATCCACAAACACCTACGCAAACACGTCTGAGTGATACACCGGTGATGCGGACGGCCAGGGAACCTTTGAAAGGGGCACCCTTGAAAAGTAAATCCAATGCTCGGGGTCTTGTTTAAACGGGAGGACCTCAAAAAAGTGCATGTGAACAAATGAACGGGCACGTGCCAGCAACTCGGACAGTCATTAACATGTATATTCTACACCAGGGGACGACTCCGTAGATGCATCAGCGCACCCAGCCACGGGCGACCTCGGCACGGGTCACCAGAGGATACACCGAGGAAACCAGGCCCAATGCTCCTGGGCTGCTGGTTAGTACAGACGCCCGGATCTTTCTAGCTAGAAGGATCGGTCTGCCCTATCAGCCAGCAAAAAATTCCCAAGCTGTTGTCGTATCGGACGGTGACAGGATTGAACCATGCAGTGGGGAGGGGGGGCGGCTCATGGAGCGGACACGGGCGGCGAAGTGGATCTGATGGCCCTAACCCAAACTACACTCACACACATAGACACGCGCGAAGAAACATGACAGGGCATTGCAGCGGACACGACCGTAATAGGAACGGCTGAAGGCCGAAATCAGGCACAGTTTCAACAGATCCAACAATGTATCGCGGTTATGGTAGTGCGTACACGGGTACATCGTAACGTCAGCACCGTTATCATATTAAATATGGTGATGATTGCGGAGGCTACGGACGTGGTATACGATGAATGCGACAGACTATGGAAGCTCGAGATTACCGAAGTGAAAGGTGGCGGGGACATACAAGTGACGCCACAGATGAAACGAAAACGCGAGAATACGGGTTGGAGTCCAGACCTCACACAGGCCAAAAGGCCGATAGAGGGGTCGGTGCTAAACCTGTGGAAAACGGTAACGAGAAACAAGAAAGTAAAGACGTAGGCGCCGCATAGACGCCGTCGACAGCATCAACGATGCTGGTGACGAAGGGAAACGGGGACCAAACAACCTGGAGATTCGGAGTTGGGGTGGTCCACATTAAACCAACAGACGAAAATACACACGTGGACGTGATACGACAGATAAAACCCTGGTACCCAATAGGTACAGGTCAACGGATACCGAAAAACGAAGGATGGGGGCATCTTGCTCCGTATAAAAAGAGGGACAGGAGACAGCCAGAACTTACAGTACAAGCTACGACAAGCCCTGGGGACAGATGCACAGATAGGTGACCTGACAGCCAATACTCAGCTAGACATCCTAGACCTGGACTGCGTGACAGACAAAGAGAAAGTAGCGAACGCACTGCGACGGGAGATAAAGGACACAAGGTATCTAAAAATACGTACCTTTGGTCCAAACAAACAGCGGTAGTGTAAGAAGATGCGCGAACTGAAGGAGGGCACCGCGACCGCCCCGCTGAGGAAAGGACGGCGAAAAGTCGGATGGGTTGATTGCCGTGTCAGTCTTAGGACGATCGTGACTAGTTGTTACAAATGCCTTAGCTTATGGACATACTAGAATAAACTGCAATGGAGAGGACAGGGAACAGTGCTGCTGAACATACGGCAAGATGGACCACGTCGGCAAAGACTGTAAACAGGAACAGACGTATTTTCTGTGCTCCGAAGCGGGACACGATACCATCGCGCATGCGCTGGGCACCGGGGAGTGTGTGGTCTCTAGGGCTCCACTAGAGGAGTGTCGGAAAAAAAGAGAGATACGTGATTTTACTACAGGAAAACATGCACAAATGTAAGAAAGCATACCGCCTGCTTTCTCAAGTCGCGATGGAATATAACGCCGACGTGCTCATACTAAGCAAGCAATACTGGGACATGTTGACTCCGACGTGGTTCCTCAACAGTACGGGCACCGTGGCCATTTGGGTCAGATGAACGAGGACGAACGAACGAGACGACGTGGAGCATACGTTCTTTGAATGCGGCCACTGGACAGAATAACAACAGAGGACTACCTCGGGAATCGACATCAACCCCGATTACATTGTGGGGGAGATGCTCCGGGGAAAGGAGCAGTGGCAAGAGGTGGCCACTTAGGCAAAGATAATACTATGACGAAAAAACGCAGACGGCTGCCTTACATGCCGAATGCGACGCAACAAATGACATCAAACATGAAAACAAACATAACACAGAACGACGGGACGAACGCGGACCCCCGGCTAGACGCAAAATCTTAGCCAAAATATAGTACCTGCGGGGGGGGGGCATAGGAGGTGGCGCTTTATCTGGTAGTCTGGCGGGGGGTCCACAGCGGTGGGCTGTCCAGCCTGGAGGCCAGCATCACCACCAGTCCGCATGGCTGGCGGTATCCATAAATAGATTCCGCACGTCCTCGGATAAAAATAATAATAATAATAATAATAACAACCATAATGATCCCGTGCGGGGTTGCTGCTCCCCCATCGGGTGCCTCCCCAGGTAGCGGATGGGGGAACGTCCTTCATAACTGTGATACCCACACCATGAAGGATACCGGGAAGAGCCACAACATCGCAACACTCGGGGTGGACCAAAAGCAGCTATGGGGCGGTACCCAGAACAACAAACCGATATGGAGAGTTATACAATCAAACGGTTTACACTACAGGAGGTCGGATCTCCAGTAGTGGCGACTGTCAGGGGTGAGAAAGCAGCCCCCGGGTCGTCGTTATCACATAACTGCAGAAACGGAACAGACAGTGCTGGAGCATCCGCGGCAAGACCATCGCCAAACATCGCGAAGAACCAGCAGACCCCACTACCTCTACGAGGGAAACCTGGGACCAAAAGTGCTGGTGGCACTTCACAATATGTGGATAGCGGGAACCTGAAGCACAGTGAGGATATCGCCCAACTGAGGGAGAAAGAAGAAATAAAATGGGAGAAATGTCGGCAGATCATCACTAACATGAAGGTTGCAACAACCCGATAAAAGAACATCTCGATGGACATTAAAAACGGCCTAACAAAGCTAGAGGAAGCCATCGACGCTATCGCCTATTACAGGCGAATCTGCAGCGATAGGCCAAGGCCGGCATGGACCGGCGAGGGAACTGGCCAAGGAAGCAGGACCCCTGGCTCTCTTAAATGCGTCGGCACCCTGCCCCACCCCAGGACAGAAGCGTGCGGCATCCAGCCCGGCCGAAGATGAGCGGGACAAGAAAAAGAGGGACGTGCATCCAACCGATGAAGAGTATTTCACGGTGCCCCCCAGGACAAGACAGTGGAAAAAGGGCACCCTCCATAAGAAAGGAGCAGCAACGCCAGTGGGGGAAAACGAGCGAAAAGGCAGATGCCCCAAACGCGCTCCCACAAAGAAACGGCCACTAAGGCCACCGCTGGAACCGTTACTGATTAAGCCAGCACAAGGTAAATCCTATGCCGAGGTGCTCAGCCAAATCTGCAAAAAGGTCAATCCCACGGAGACAGGAACTGAGCTCAAGTCCGTACGTCGGACGGAACTAGGAGATCTGCTCGTAGAGCTCGGACCTAACACGAAAGATAAAGCAGCCCTAGAAAACGCTATCCGAGGAATACTAAGACAAGATGCCACGGTGCGTAGGTTAGACCATGAGATCACTGTGGAAATCCGGGACCTTGACGAACTCGCGACTGTGGAGGAAGTGGCCGACGCCATTAAATAAGACCTGAAGGAGCTCGCCGGAGAAAGAAAAATCTAGGTCTCCAAGGCGAATATCAGAGCGTTGAAGATAGCAATCGTCACGATGAGTGCTAGAGGCGCAAACGAGCTGTTGAAGAGACAGCGGGTAAAAATCGGCTGGGTGAACTACCGGGTACGCCAAAGGGCGGAAGTGCAATGCTGCTACAGGTACCTGAGTCCCGGCAGGAACGGTTTATGTTGGAAATGTGGCAACGACGGACACAAAGCAGCTCCCTGCGAGTCCAGCCCGCAATACGTCCTCTGCGTCGAAGCAAATGACTCGAGGCCATTCGAACATGTACCGGGAACAGGTACATGTAAGACCTTTAGGGCCGCTCTGGAGGGCAGGAGAAAAAAGATACAGAGATGACGAAGGTTCTGCAAGGCAACCTGAATACATGTAAACTCGCTGACGATTTACTGACACAACTGGCACATGAGGAAGGATCACATATTGTTATCATAAGCGGGCAATACCGCAACAGGGAAAGTGCAACGTGGTACGCTGATGCATCAGGCACTGCAACGATATGGATCCCGGACGCACACAAAATCCGAGTTGACTCCAACGGCGGCGGTGGCAGGTATGTATGGATAAAGAGCAGGAGCAATACCTTCGGCATCTACTATTTCTCGCCAAATGACACCATATCGACCTTCCGAGAGAAGCTCGATGGGCTGGAGGATGCTCTACGTGAAGTAGCAGGCGGCTTTAATGCTGGAGCAGTCGAATGGGAGATGCCAGCACCCAACACTCGAGGGAAGCCGATAATGGAAATTACAGCAAGACTCAGCCTCGTGGTGCTCAACACCGGGACGACACCAACCTACCGAAGACCTGGCTACGGTAACTCGATACCAGACATCACGCTAGTATCAGAGAACCTGGCTGCTCAAGCCGTCGAATGGAGGGTGCTGGAGAGTTATACAGCGAGCGACCATAACTACATCACCTTCCACATATAAACGGGAAGTAGGATGCAACGCAACCGGGCGTGCCAACCACTGGGTTGGAGCACAGAAAAACTGGACGAAGATGAGGTCATCACAACTGTAAACAACGGCCTCGAGGACATTCCAGAAGTCCCAAATATAAACGAGGATAAGGAGGCAGCGGAAGACATTGTCAATGCTACAATGACACTGATTGAAAAGGGCTGTGACGCATCGATGCCCAAGAAAAAGCGTTAGAATGGGAGACCCCATGCATATTGGTGGACCGACGAAATTGCGGAACTCCGAAGGAAATGCCTCAAATGCAGGCGCAGGGTACAACGAACACGGAATCGGCCCGAAGCGGCTGAAAGATCAGCAGAACATCTAGCCGCAAAAAAAAAAGAATTGAGAAAGGCGATACGGCAGAGCAAAGACCGCAGCTGGCGTACGCTGTGCGAGGAAGTCGACCAGAACCCCTAGGGAAAGGGATACAAGCTGGTAACGGGAAAAATGGGCAGATCAAGCACAACAGGGCAACCAGACGCAAAAACAACGGAGAACTTTGTGGATGCGCTTTTCCCAACCCACCCCGTAAGGGAGGATATGCGGGCCCCAGTACGAACCGAGGAGATTCCAATGTTCAGCGAAGAGCAACTAAGAACAGCGGTAGGATCGCTGAAAAACGGGAAAGCACCAGGACCGGATAACATACCTATAGAGGTGCTTAAAATAGTTACTAAATACTATCCGCAAGTGATGGAAAAGATGCTGAAACCGCGGATTGAAGCAGCAGATGCTGAAACCTCGGATTGAAGCAGCGGTTTGGGCTGCCGGAGATTTGTGTAATCGTCAACACTGATTTTGATGGGATCACTCAACCATCAGCGCAATCACTGAGGTTATGGCTGCCGTTGAGAGAACAAATTTAGCGTGCCATCAAGCCAGACCAATAGTCCTACATGTCACCCTAGACGTAAAGAACGCCTTTAACTCGGCAAGGTGGAGCGACATACTACACGCACTCGAGCAGATCTTTAAACTACCGAGGTACCTCCTAACAATGGTAGAAAATTACCTGAACGATCGATGGCTCCAGTATGAGATGGAGGAAGGACGAAGACAAGGAATGGTCACCGCTGGTGCAGCACAGGGATCGGTTCTCGGACCTGACCTTTGGAACGTCTCGTACGATGACCTACTATGCACGAAAATGCCTGACGACACCTTCTTAGTGGGCTAGGAACCGCCGACGATGTCGCCGCGATTATCACCGCCCGCAATGCGGAAATGGCCCAGCTGAAACTTAACCAGATTATGCGGAAGGTCAACGAGTGGACAAAGTACCTGGGGGGTGATGATGGACAGGAAGCTCACGTTCTGGGAACATATCCGCAATGCTGCTGATAAGGCGGCCAAGGTGATTGCATCATTGAGCTCACTAATGTTCAACTCAGGTGGCCCTAAGCCCGGAAACCGGAGGCTACTGATGACAACGGCTCAAGCACTGATGCTATACGGTGCCGAAATATGGGCAAATGCAATAAAAGTGAAAACATACAGGAGGAGACGGTCCAACGGCGCGGAGCACTATAACTCACATGCTCTTACAGAACTGTGTCAGAAGTAGCTGTCCTGGAGATTGCGGCGGTCACTCCGATATACCTGCTAGCCATGGAAAAAAGACGGGTCTACGAGCGAAGAGCGGAGACAAGTAGAGTAGACGTGGCGGGACAGGAGCGCTCCTGCACCATGCAACTCTGGCACCAACGCTGGGACAGCAGCCCTGACGGACGATGGGCGCACTGGCTCATCAAATAGCCGAGAGTCTGGATGGAGAGGGATTACGGGGAAGTAGACTTCTACATTACCCAATTCCTCATAGAGCATGGGTACTTCCGAGCCTATCTACGTAAGATGGGTAGGGTTAGGTCCCCGCAGTGCCGATATTGCAGCACAAAACGAGATGACGTGCTCCATACATTCTTTGAATGTGACTACTTCGTGACAGAGAAGAGGGTAGTGGAGATGACGATGGGCCAAATAATCCCTGACAACGTGATTAGCACGATACTCTTAGATGAGGAGAATTGGAACGTGGTTGTAAGATACGCACATGCGGTACTACGGCAAAAGAAAGATGATGGATGCGTAGAGCATCCTGACGAACGATGAGACGGACGAGAGCCCGCAAGGGCGGAGCACAGCATGGCCTAAACCGAAATAGTGTGAGAGCAGTTCCCGGTTTGAGGTACTATGTGGGGAACGAGGAGGGTTTTTAGTCGGTATGCTAAGATGCCAAGTCCGACACACGGCGTGGCGTTAGCCCCTTACGGTGCAGAATGCATTTTCCCCCCTTATAAAAAATAAATAAATAAATAAATAAATAAATAACAATAAAACCAATAACAATAACAACAGCAATAATAATAATAATAATAATAATGCACATACCGTATTGCGATAAAAGAAAGACGATGGGTGCCTAGAGGAGCCTGAAGAACCCTGGTGCAGAAGAGAGCCCGATAGGGCGAAGCACAGCACGGCTCAAACTAGAGTTATGCAAGAGGATTCGGTGTTCTATGTAGGAAAGGAGATGGGGTTTTAGTTGGTTTGCCAAGATAGTAAGTCCAATATATCAGATGGCACAAGTTCTTTACGGTGTGATATGCAGTTCCCCCCTCTTTGAATCATAACAACAACAACAACAACAATAACAATAACAATAATAATAATAATAATAATAAATAATAACAACAATAATAATAAGAGGCGGCGTATTATTATTACTCTTAACTCTATGCAATGTCACAGCTATGTACATACGACGCACTGCACTTGGACCTTTATAATAGACCCGAAGAATATCGACCACCTTTTGGTCTATTGTTTCGATTATCACCTGACAATAACTGATAAATCTTATATTCACTTGAAATAAAGGACCAAGTGTTTTCTCTCGCATGGGAAACTCCATAGCGTTTTAAAGTGGTGCCGCAGATCTTGTTTACCGTCTCTGCAGCGCATGCATTTTTCGGACGAATGCCGTTCCTAAACTAATGAACAGAATGAGCTGAAATTTGAGTATGGTGTATGGTTGATAGTTCCACATACGCTAATGTGGGGACGGTCCGGGAGGTACATCGAGTTACGGGATCCCACTTCGCGTGCTCATAGTGTGGGTAGGTACCAACCAAGCCCTAAAATTGTACTTGTCAACTTGCATCGTCGTCGAGAAATCACCGGACAAAGTTAGGAGGTCGCTTACCTACCGTAGAATTTGTACATGAACATAGCGAGGCTAGTAGCCCAGCCGCAAATGAC
>OZ023254.1:34379882-34517706 GCA_964007305.1 Netelia melanura | reverse complement strand
GAGAGATAGAAAGAAAATACAAACACGCTGATATTCGACCTGCCGGCACGATAATACAATAAAATGTATATCCCGATGTCAGGCTACTGAAGTTAAAGCGTAATTATTAGTTTACAAATAGCATATAGAGTGTATATAGTTTAAATAGTATATTATATTACAAGTGAGTGAATACTGATAAAAAGTTATCAGCCAACTTTAGGTCAAACTGGCAAAAAGTAAATTGCGGTTTTCGCAATCGCTGGATCGCTGGATGGAGTCCCGTTCATCGGCATTTTTTAAATTTATTTATTTTTTCTTAACCCCGGTCCTATGCTTTCATATATAATATATTACAGTTCAAAGGTAATATAGTGAAAAAAATACAAATATTTCCGAAAGAGAAAACAGACTCGTAAAATAATACTCCAAATGTACGTCGACCATTTTAATTCTTAGCAATAGAAAATTGCAAGAATAGCACGTTATATTTTTGCCATCATTCTCAACTACTATAAGATCTTAACCTTGGTCTATCGTTTCAGATCAATTGACCAAAGAATACCAATTCTATTAGATGTAAAACCATACTTGATAAATAGTGCGGAAATATCTTAACTGTTGTGTTTAAATAATATCGGGCAAACTGTGCTCTGTGTTGCCACTCCCCCCTTCCACTATATTATTGAATCGTTAAGTGGCTGATATTGCTGTAAAGTGTGAAGTATATGAGTTCAAAAAAGCTTCAAGATATTTTTCTAAATGGTATCCCTTCACAAAATAAGGTAAAACATAATCATGTATTAAAAGTTGTTTTATCTGCCTGATATCAAATATCATGTTCCATATTTCAAAAAAGTTCTGCAAAGGATCGAATTTGAAAAATTACAGGTGGAATAACACAAGGACCTTATATAAATAGTTGTTCTATACTTTTAATGCATCACACTCCATACATCATGCGATATTGCAGCATCTAAAGATCATGCAGCTTTATCGTTTTCATTATTATATGCCTTTTTTTCTATATTATAGGATTTCATAAATGTACGTGGCGTATGATTTCAATATAAAATAATTGCCCCTATTATACTACTTTAATTGAGGTTTTTCAAAATGCATTCTTTTGGTGTGTTAAATTTTCTATCAGTAACCTTTGGTCTTTCAAAAATGCATTCTATGAGAATGAATAGACCATATGAAAAATTATAAGACCGATGATTCGTTGCGAATGGGTTTCAAAAATTTTCATCACATTTCTTGCAATTCGAGAAACAACACGAAATATCAGTGGAGCACTATCGTTGTCACTATCAACCAAGAAACAATTTTCACGATTTGAAATATTAGAATTAATGAAATACCTCGCGGTGGAGCACATTTTGTTTATAATATATTATATTACGGGTGTAAACTTTTCTATATCACGCGAACACAAAAAAGGTTTTACCGTACCATCCTGAGAGTGATTCAGATTAACGTTTTCGAGATTCATAGTAGTAGTAGTAGAAAAAGTGCAAACTCTAGCAACAGATTAGCGCAAGTTGAAAAAAAGTTTATTATACATTTGAATATTAATTTTAAATTAACTTCGATTTAGATACTCCGGCTTTTTCATATCCCTGAGAGTTCTATGCTAGATTACATAATCTGTCTTTTCTGAATACCAAGATCATTAACATTAATATCAAATATATTATAGGCAGTTACTTTATTAAGAGCCATTAACGTTTTATTTACCATGCTTACTTTTTATAAGAAATATGTGGTAATGCCATGTTATTTAACATCTATCGAACATCATATGGTTGTATCATACCATATCAGAGGCTAAGTTTGCATTCGTAAATTCACCGCCTATTCGTAAGAGGATTATCATAAAATAGTGCATAAAAACGAATATGAATCGTCACTGAATATATTTTACAATGATAACGACATTTTTTTGGTAACATTTAATTTCCCAGATAAAAACCTGAGACGGAAAAGTACGTTGCAAGGGTGTACCAAGTCCGTTTCAAGTACGTTTCATTGAGGAAACACATTTGAAACGAACTTTGGCTGCAAAATAGCGCATTTCAACCGCGTTTCGCGTTACACGATGGAAACGTACTTTTTCACGTTCCGTTAACACGAATTTTGAACGCTGAGTAGCGCGTTTCAATTGCGTTCCGTCACATGGCTGAAACGTACTTTTTCGCGTGCCGTCGACACGGAGTTCTCCAACAGAATAGTACGTTTCAACCGCCTTTCGTGTTACACGGTTAAAACGTTCTTTTTCACGCGCCGTCGACACGGAGTTCTCCCATAGTGCGTTTTAAACACGTTCCGAAACACGTTCTTTTCTCGAAACACGGCACATGCTTTTTGTATTACTTGCGGCCGATAAGTAGCGCATGGCTATCTCGTGTCTCATTATAAAAACGGGCGCTTTGCCGAAAAAATCAGTCTCTTAAGCAGGGAAATCCAAGTAAAACTTTCAAAAATGGACTGTTTTTGTTGTTGCATACAACATTAATTTATATCTCTAAGAATATTGTGTGAAAGTTTGAAAGCGAAATTCGAAGCCATATAAAAGTTGCAGCCTGTGAGCGTAACTTGTGTCAGAGTGCGTCTTACACGTGCCCGCAGCTCGCTCTCGCAGGAACCAAAAACTTAATTCTCAGGGAGGGTCCCATTTACGAAGATTTGCCCAGAGAAAATTTACTTCAAAGATGTTCCCATACCCAGAATGCAAATGAAAGTATGAATTCAACCGTTTGGCTTATGGCTCCAAACCATTTGCATTCTGGGCTGGAAATTATTGAAATAGCTGCATTCCTTACGACTGGACTATTGATGAGGGATTCGGTTCAATATTAAAAGTGATGAATGTGCTGGACATCCAAATTGGAACCAGGTCTCGGATATTTACGGAAGACAGGCATCGTCACCGCATAGTTCGGCAGGGCTGGCGGAGCTCATTTAAGAGCAAAGAGGCTCGTTTAACGAATCGGCTGAGTGATGTCGACCAGCAGCAATCGAGCGAAATGATAGTTGCGAAAATTCTCGGCAGTTTGACATCCGAGTATTGGCGTGGGATAGTGTGACTATTCCCACATGCAAACGCTGGAAAATCTCCAGGAGAGACTAATCAAAGAAGATGCTCGGTTGAATAGTGAAGATAAAGTGACAAGTGCCTTATCAGTGACCGTAAAAAAAAGAAAAAAAAAAGACGGAAAAGAAAAAGACTAATAAAAAAGACATTAACTGCTTCAAATGCAACGAGATGGGTCACTTCACGCAGGAGTGCATAACGAAGATCAAGGACAAAAATGGCGGTCGGGGTTCGAGCCACAAAGAACAGGCATTTGTCTTCATAGTAGAAGAAGACATGAACAACGCCAGAGGTACAAGAGCAGTGTCGACGGGGAAGCAAATTCGCGAAATAATCGAAGCAAACATACAAGATGTCTGGCTTATCGACAGCGGCGCGTCAAGATATCTAACTTATCGGCGTGAGTGGCTGTCGAGTTACCCAGAGATCTCTTATTCTTTAAAAACTTATTCTCGATTGGTGTGTACTCGAAAAATAAGTGCACTGTGGTGTTGTGCAAGCCAAATTCGGAAGCGAAGTGATCGTGAACGGACTAAAATAATCAAACAGTGTGTGCCGCATGTTGATTAAAATGTTTAAGGCACGTAGTGTCGAGTTAAGCAAGAGGCGAGCTAAACAATGACAAATTTAAATGTGTATCACGAGCGGCTAGGCCACGTCGGTGAACGCGCGATACGCGAACTTGTTAAGAAAGGCCTAATGAGCCCAGTGAGTGGGTCAAAGGGGAACCATATTTTCTGTGAACCATGTCACATGGGCAAGTTGCACTAAATATCGTTCAATCAAAGCTCCGAAAAAGTTACAACCGAGTCGAGAGAAAAGTTCCACTCGGATGTGTGGCCCAATGCCCGAACAGCGCTAAGCGGCTCCCGCTATTGCTTAACGTTCACTGACGATTCAAGCGGATACCGCACGGTGGTTTTCTTGAAAAATAAATCCGAAGTGCTCGACAAGCTCAAAACATTCGAGAAAAGTGTCGCGAACACGTTCGGTCACCCATTCAAAATGTTGCGCACGAATAATGGATGAGAATACGAAAACAGTGAAGTGAAAAAATATCTCGAGTCACGCGGAATCACTCACGAAACGACAGTACCGTATATGCTACAAAAAAATGACAAATCAGAGCGCGAAAATAGAACAATAGTCAAGGGCGCCTGTACGATGCGGCACGCGAAAAATCTACCTGTCAAATTGTGAGCGGAAGCTGTGAATTGTGCGGTGTACGGGTTGAACGGAACGGTGTGAGCTAAAGGCAAGTTAACACCGTACGAACAATGGATACGAATGTCTTCGCGCTTGAAGCACCCACGAATTTTTGGCTCAACAGCGTACGAAAATATATCCACGCAATTCGTAAAGAAATTCGGCGCACGCGCAAAGAAATCCATTTTCATCGGATATCAGCAGAACTCCCCAAACTACCGAATCTACGATCCTGCGACAGAAAAAATAAGCTCAACGCAAGACGTAGTATTAAACGAGAAGATCGGTAGTATCGCCGCAAGTGAAGCTGAAGAAGAAAATGACAACAAAATAATCAACCCATAGAGACAAAGAGGAGCCACGAGGTGAAGAAGAAGAGGAAGAAGTTTTCGAAGAGGAGCAAGAAGAGGCTCCTCCCCCACAACAGGTGAATCAAGTTGGTACGCCGTGAGAGCTGAAAGATCGAGAGAACATCCGCAGGCCGACCCGATACGAGATCGACTATACGGAGGACATAACTTCAGACAACCTCGAGGAAGCATCAAACAGCAAAGAAGCTGCGCCATGGGCAGAAGCTGTCAAAGACGAGCTAGCCGTGCACAAGAAAAATCAAGCCTGGTCTCTCGTGGCGAAAACGCAAGCATGAAAACAATTGATTAAAAATGGGTCTTTCGCGTCAAAACGAACGAGAGCAGAAAGCCCATCAATTCACGGTAAGATTATGTGCCAGGGAATTTATGCAGCGAGAAGGAGTCGACTACACGGAAACATTCGCACCGGTGATACGCTATGACTCATTGAGAGTATTCCGGACAATCAGAACAGAAAAGGGCCTCGAGCTCAGGTAATTCGATGCAAAATCCGCATTTCTTTACGGGCAGCTCCAGGAAGAAGTTGTTATGGAAATACTGGAAGGGCTCGACACGAGAAGAGGAATGGAAAACAGCGTGGGCACACACGTGAAGTCTCTGTACCGGCTCAAACAAACACCACGCTGCTGGAAACAAAAGTGTTCGAGTTTTCTGACGAGTGAGGCAGACTAATGCATCTTCGTTGGAAAGTTTGGAAGTGAAACCCTGTATTTAGGCCTATTCGTCGACGATGGACTCATTGCATCGAAGAAAATAGAGACAATAAGTTATATACTGCAAGGGCTAAGCGAAAAGTTCGAGATAACGGTCGGTCACTCAAGTGTATTTGTAGGAATATAGATCAAACGCGATCGTCAAGAGAAAACGATGCTAATTCATCAGTCAATGTACGCCGAAAAAATAATTGAAAAATTTAGAATAAGAAATGCAAAGCCGTTGTGTGCGCCTGCTGACCCAAATGTAAAACTGTCGCCGTGCACAATGGAAGACGAACGAGTAACAAACATCATCAACATCTCACTAGTGTTTCTAGTTTTAATAACTAGATCAGATATAGCTTTCGTGGTAAACATGATCAGCAGACACGACCGAACACACAGCTAAGCATTGGAACGCAGTAAAGAGAATTTTCGCGTATCTCAGTGGTACCATTGGCTAGGGAATTGAGTGTAGAAGCAGCGGCAGCCAGCCGAAACTCACAGGATTTTGCAGGTGACCTTGAAACAAGAAAATCGACGACCGGGTATGTCTTCAAACGGACTAAAAATGGTGACGCTGAGCACGACCGAGACAGAATACGTGGCAGCGTCAATCGCGACGGGAGAATTAATTTGGTTGCGAAAACTTTTAACAGACATCTTTTCATATAATGTGTCTTGCACAAGTGCATACTAATCTCAAAGAATATTTCAAGTAGCTTCGTAATTTACGGCTGTATTTTAATTTTTTTATAAGCTAGAAATTGTTATCCTCGGAAAATGTGTTTTGTTTTTCATAAAACTGTTTTTTTAAGTTACGTCCTGAATGTACATGTTGAAAAATACCTTTTGAATTGTTTTTTATCGCATGAGCTGTCCGCATCGGCTGGAATTTGAAAACTCCGCATGTTCGCAGATCGGACATTATTGTCAACTATATAACATATCGCAATAAAGCCACATAGATTGCAATAAAAAGGCCACCTCTGCTAATCGAAGTCAGTTACAGTTACAATCACAAAGTGATAAGAATCATTCTGAACTAATCACAAGTTAAGAAGTAACAGTTCTTCTCCGACAGTCTCAAACCGCTGCAAGTCGCCGAGTTGAAACTTAATCGTTAACATTACTCTACCGATAGCGCGACGGAAATCTTCAGACGATTCTCGACTGTTAGTACAGAATAAAACTGAATACAAAGATTGTAACCCATCGAGAAATAAAACTCCTATATTGTTAAATTATTCTTAGAGTGAGTTAATTGTGTTGCAAAAATAAAGACTTGTGAAATAAACTCGTATCAAGGATACTCTTTTTATGCTTCACTGAATCTTCAAGAACTATCATCTCACAGCATCGAGATCTAAGATCACCAGCACACAACCAGCAAGAGAGTGAGTCGAATATATTCTCTTATAATATCTCGTATTAGCCGAACCTGACACCATCGATGGTGCTGTCCTAGCATAGAACCCCTCCGAACTATGTTAATCTTGTAGTAATATAAAGGCGAGGGTTCCGTCCCTGAGTAAAAGTCTTAGTTGCCCGGACTCGAAAAGAGAAGTTGACCGTGTCTATGAATCCTCAAATTAGTAGGTATAACGCGAAGAAAAATTAGGTGTCAGACTGCCGAGCAAAAATCATGAAAAAATGTCAAGGGCACCTGAAACCAAAGGGGGCTGTTCTAATATACGGAATTATTCATATGGATATTTCACCTTCGCATGACAACACGAATGATACTCGAGCGCGCAACACGATCTACAGGATTGATGACTGTATCATTCGGTAGAAATTACCGATGAAGTTGCTAAGTAGCCACCAGAAAAACGGATATACATAACTCTATCAACCGTGATCGGCTACTTCGGCGGTCCCGCCATGCGTGGCTCTCTGAAACTCGCGAGGACCTATACCGACGTAGAAATTCTTTATTAAACCAACAAGCATCTCTCGATGTTTATTTTCTATCGTATCTCCTGTATTTATGTTATGCCCTCTGAGGAATTGGCATTGGAAGTTTAAATCAATCTAATGGATAATAATTTCTCCGATTTAGAGTGGACTTTGAAATGACTGTTAAATTCAAACTAATGCAAGTGCCAATCGGCTAGCGGGATTGACATCAACGTAACGCTAGTTGTAATGTAAAAACCTCAGCAGCAACGTATTATTATAATATATTGTCTCTTATTGTAGATGTTATTTTGTACTGAATAAACTCGTGTATATTGCTCTTTCATAAGGGTGTGATTAATGCAATTCTTCTCGTTTCGTCACCAGACACAGATATCAAGCGCGACAGACCCAATATCAATTCCGCTGAGAATTATTTAAATTAACTCCTATTCCGATGGTTTAACCGATTAGCCTTTAGGTAATACGTAACATATCCTTGTCGCTCATTTACATATCCTGGTTGATCGTCACAACCTCGATTCGAGACGTCATTCGATTTCTCATAGTTTCAATTTCTGAACGTAGGAGTACTGACAAGATTGGCTCAGTAGTAATGTGTCATTGCCAGTTTTAAAACTATATTAACGGGCTACCATATCAACATGTCGTAAACAGTTTTACCTTCGTAATCACCAAGTTCAACGATACTTAAGTTTGCTAAATTATTTTATTTACATATTTCAAATGGCAATAAATCGCCATTCAATATTATACATCAGAAAGAAAGTTATAAGGCAAGAATGAAGAATATAAATGGATGAATACTGTGACGTTGTAAACAGATCTTATTGCCCATGACTCCTTTCCTTAATCAATAATATTTAAACATGTAAATAATAATGGATGCGTATCTCAGTTTTTGATGGGAGATACGCGTACGAAAGGTACCCTTCTATCTTCATTTCGCGTCACTCTTATTAAAACTATCTGATCACTGTTTTTCGTTGCAAAAGTGAATAGGATATCTTCCGAGGATAATAATCTTGGTATGAATGCTGTTACCCGTGCCTAAATAACACCCGAATAACTCATTTTGCTCGGTAATCTCAAGCAACAACCATTTTGTATAAAAATGTTTCTTACAATTAGAATAGGTATATAACATTGCGCCCAACAAAAATAAATATGACTACCCCATTCAACACTGGCGCAGCATATAATAATATCTTTTTGGTGAGAACATCACTGACCGATGAAAATAATCGGAAATGAAATGAAAGATTGTTGCCGACATTCTTCTTCGTAATGAAGCTCAATTTAAAGGCTCGTAAAAAATATGAAACCTTAAGATTGGTGGAAAAGTATCTAATCTAACATAGTCTGCTTAGGGTCTCACGGTTTAGTTATTTAAATAAACCCTGGAAGATAATTTTTTGCAAGCTCATTGTTAAAATAACGATCATGAATCATGGTTTCCATGTATATCGACGTCAATGACTATTGACACATTGCTGGGCATAACCCTTTCTCTCGCGTAAGGCTGGATGATTGATTCAATTTCATCACTATTCATAACGTTCGATTCAATATCGTCGTTCCTCGAGACAACGAATTCCGTAACATCATTTGTCTCTTTAAGAGGCTCGTAATTCCCGGGTCGCACCGAAGGACTCCGACTCACCGGGACCTGCTCGTACCTAGAATCTTTCAACGTTCTTGGTTTTTCGTCGTCGTTGATACGCGAGCTTACCTTATTGAGAGCTTTAAGCATGTTGTCTGGCATGTGATCCTGTATCATGACCGGACTGATGAGGACTTCGTCGAAGTCGCATGGACCCGCCCATAAAGCCTGATACACAGGTTCCCGTTTCCTTAATACTTGCCTGAAAATTTGAAAATATAAAAAAAATGTATTAATACAAACACAAAAAACGCAAGAAATATTGATCATATGAAAAGGTTGTCACGAAATACCACAGGCACAAAGTTACAGGATATTTGGATAATTCTTTCACTGACAGTGAAAACATGATGACAAGTTTCGAAAAACTTGTCATCAATTGTTATCAAAGTTTCCCACATACGATCGACAATAGGAACACAAATAAAATCTCATCTAGATACTTCATTAACAGATGCTATCATGTTATTCTCTTTAGAAGCTGTTTCCTAGCAAGATCGTTGGGAAATGATCTTCGTACTTTCTATCACACACACGGATATCAAATCAGCTCGAGTTGAAGACTAGTTAATTCACCAATATCGAATTTATATGCAAACAAAATTGAACTACTCGGGGTTCCACGGATTTACCCTTAAAAAAAAGTTGTTCGAGCGAGGATCTGGTATGCGGGTAAAGGTAGTGAGACCGAAAAAAACACACAATGCCGTGCCGATCTCGTCACAACAACGGTTGGGCCTACTTTATTAACGTCAAGTAGAGCAATTACTAGAACACACAATAGACTTCGACGAGCAATACAGAGTACAGCGATGTTCACAAAACGTCGTAGAATGCGATGGTCGATTCATATACGCGATGGTCTAATAACAGAGGCAATGGTCTAATAGCAGAAAAATAACTCGATAACTGTAACGGCGCGCGAATTCTAGGAAAGTTCTCGAACTGATGGCCGCGAGACCGGTTTCGGCGAGCCACGAGGCGAGCGAGCGAGCGTCGTAGAGGGGGAAGCGTCACTAGTCGACCGACGCTCATTCCTCTATCGATAGCTGCAGGAATGTCGCGCGGCAAATTATATATATTTCGGCGTCGCCGAAACATTCTCCCCACCGTCAGGCAGAATGGCTGGCACAAGGAGTTTGTAGACCCCTTGAAAGAGCGTTATCACGGTCCGAGCATACTGGAAGAAGGGTGAGCTTAATGAGTGGCCTGGTGAGCGTCGTGGTGGCGACTCTGGCGAGACCGTCCTGTACTGGATGGAGAGCAGTAAGTCGGGCAAGCGGCCACTTCGTCGGAGGAGACCGTTCGTCGCCGAGCAGAACGATCGATCCCACCTGCACATCGTGAGAAGGTCGTGGACACTTCGAGACGGCCTGGAGCTGCTGCAAATACCCGGTGGACCACCGTGTCCAGAAGGCTTGCAGCTTTTGCTGAAGCAGTTGCCAGTGAGCCGAGCGAGAAATAGACCGGTGGTCTAGCGACGGTTCTGGAATGTCCGTCAGGGGTCCTCTCACGAGGAAGTGACCTGGAGTAAGCACTCCAAGGCTATCTGGATCGTCGGAGAGGGGCTCCAGCGGTCGAGAGTTGAGTACGGCTTCGACCGAGTAAGCAGCGTGGAGAGCTCCTCGTAGGTGAGCAGGTCGTCGCCGATGGTCCGAGGCAGATGGTGTTTCACTGAACGTACTGCGGCCTCCCATTTCCCTCCAAAATGTGGTGCTCTAGGAGGGTTGAATGACCATCGAGTTCCATCGTCGAGCAGTACCTTAGCGAGCTGGTGCGACTTCTTGGAGGCGGACGAGAAGAGTGTCCTCAAGAGCCGGTCTGCGCCTTGGAAGGTGGTGCCGCAATCAGAGTACAGATGACTACACATACCACGGCGGGACACGAACCGCCGATAGGCGCCCAAGTATTCGTCCGCTGTGTAATCAGAGACGACCTCGAGATGGACGGCGGATGTCGTGTAACCACGTCCCTTCCACGAGCGCAGCGACACCGGTCCCGCGTAGTCCACTCTCGTGTGCAGAAACGGCCTAGACAGGGTGAGCCGGGCAAATGCGAGCTGGCCCATGAGCTGTTGAGCCCGAGCCGCACGATGACGCGAGCAGATCACGCACCGCAGGACGAAGGAGCGAACTGGAGCCCTTCCGCCTAGCACCCGGTACTCCTGACGACGTCGAGCAAGTGTGAGCTGATTTCCCCCATGCAGGGTCCGAAGGTGAGCGTCACGTATCACCAACCGGGTGAGAGCTGACGTACGAGGTAGAATAATGGGATGCTTTTGCCCGAAGCTGAAGAGAGCGCGGGAGAGGCGTCCTCCCACTCGGAAAACACCTTGGTGGTCGACGAACGGTGTAAGCCGGGTAAAAAGATGGCCAGGACGAACAGAGTCCCCGCGAGCGAGAAGAGCTAACTCAGGTGCGAAGTAAGCGGCCTGGATAGCCTTCACCCAAAAATTCCGAACCACTGCGACGTCCCCCGGAAATAGCGAGGAGGCGAGCGAAGAGCCGGGCATGCGGCGGAATCGAGCCCCTGCACGTTGGCACACAGCAGTGACGCGAAGTAAGCGGGTGAGCGAAGAGAAGCGATCGACCAGATCCCACACCTCTGACAGCTTGGCGCGGATGGAGAAGACTGAGCCGGGCTTTTCGTCGAAACGTGCAGACGGAGCCGGTGGAACCTCTAATACTGGCCAATCACTCGAGCAATGTCGAAGCCATGCCGGTCCGTGCCACCACAAGGGGTGACGCGCGAGCTGTGCTACACAGATACCCCGGGATGCGTAGTCTGCAGGATTCTCCTCTCCCGGCACAAGCCGCCAGGTAGCCGGGAGGTCTTGGATAAGCTGAACTCGGTCGCGTACGTACTCCTTCCAACGTGACGGGGGTGAGTTAACTCAGGCGAGCGTCACTGCCGAGTCGGTCCACAAGAAGGTGGGGACAGCGGAGAGCTGAAACTAGCGTTGAACGTATTGAACGACCCCGACCAGGAGCATGGCAGCTGAGAGCTCTGACCGAGGAAACGTCAGCCTTTTCAGTGGAGCCACTCGAGTCTTAAAACACACGAACGAGACGAGCGGTGTTGAGCCAGGCGTCGTAATCTTGAAGAACACCACCGCTGCCATGGCAACTTGGGAAGCGTCAGCAAACTCATGGATCTCAATCGCTGTATTTGAGAGCAGGCCGAGACACCAAGGGATGGTCATGGAGTCAAGATCGTGGAGATCCGAGCGGAACTGAGCCCACCGGTGCGAGACGGTCGATGAAATCTCGTCATCCTATCCGAGCTTATCGATCCACAGGTCTTGCAGCAACACCTTGCCGCGGATTACCACTGGGGAGAGGAAGCTGAGCGGGTCATAAATTTGAGCCAACTCTGACAGGATAACCCGCTCAGTAATCAGAGAACGGAAAGTGGACTGTAAGGAGAAGGAGAAGGAGTCGGGCTCGGGGTTCCATGAAAGGCCGAGTATCTTGGTCTCTGAGACTTCCAAGGCCCGAGAAATGTCGGTAAAGGAAGAGAGCTGGAGCGAATCAAGAAATGGAGGATAGTTCGTATGCCACTTAGAGAGGGGAAATCCTCCTGCAGAGCATAACCCGCGGACCAGACGTCCGACCTTAAGGAGCTGGTCGATGGTATCCGAGCTGCCACAAATATCGTCGACGTAACGGCCGTGACGCATCGGCGCCACAGCCAACGGGAAGCGCGGACCCTCATCCTCGATGAGGTGCAGCAGCGTGCGCCCAATGAGAAAAGGAGCAGGTCTCATACCGTAGGTAACGGTGGTCAGTTGGTACGTAGAGGGAGTCGTCGTGAGCACTCCAGAGATTTTGTTGAAACGGCCAATCATCCTCGTGAACCCGAATCTGCCGGAACATCTTGGTAATATCCCCCATGAACATGAAGCGGTGTCGCCGAACCCAGAGCAGAACGTCAGGTATGTCCGCCTGAAGCTTGGCGCCGGTCCGGAGCAGGTCGTTGATCGAAGAGTCTGAGCTGCTCACCGCCGAGCCGTTGAACACGACCCGCAGCTTGGTTGTCTCACTCTACGTCTTGAGCACCCTATGATGCGGGAGGAAGTAGGGATGAAATGATCCATGACCACGACCCTCAACTCTCCTGGAGACAAGTCTCCATGTGCCAAGGTCATCTTCGGAGCCAGACAAGTATGGGCCGGGCACGGAGTTACCCTCTTCATATGTCCGAGTACTTCTTATTCCTCCAAGAAGTTCGAATAGAGCTGTCGCAGAGACGGGTTCCGCCGATCCATAGGTCGCTGGTTCAGATCCGGCTCGACGGAGCAGTGGCTGTCTCGCGCGTGACTCTCGCAGCCAACGTAGACTGTGCTCGGCAGTACGCACCATATTGAAACCGCTCCCTCTCCGGCTCTCGCTCGACCGCTCACGGTGGGGAGAGAGCTCTCGCTAGACTGCTCTGTGTGATAGCATCGACGTTGAGCGTGCCTCGCAGTGCGCGCCATCTTGACCGGCGGAGTGGGGAGACTTTATCTTGACAGGTCGGCTACTAGTGTGTGGTGATCTAATCGTACACCATGAGCCAACTCGAGGCAACCATCTCTCTACAAGTGCCTCGTGCCGATTTTATTCGGTCAACCTTGAACTATGTGAAGGATGTCAAGGTACCCTCTGCACATAGTTGCTCTGCTCTAGACGCTCGGCTCCAGATGCTCGAGGGATATTGGGAGAAATTCGAGGCTACGCACGAAAAGCTCATCGCGGCAGGGGGAAGCACGAAAACCTCACCTCGTATGCGTACTTCACTGAGAAGCGGTTGGATGGAGCGCTCGAAGATTATGTATCGGCTCGGGATAAGTTGATGACGGTGGTTGATGCTGCCGGAGGTAACGCGGCCTTGTCGAGCACACGACGCCCCTCACTCACTGGAGGTGCCACCTGTAGAGCCTCTCGGAGAGCTCTGCCCGAGATTACGCTTCCCGTTTTTGACGGCTCGTATGCTGAGTGGCGGTCGTTTAAAGATCTCTTCTCTTCGCTTGTCATTGGCAACGCGGACGTGTCCAATGTGGAGAGAATGCATTATTTACGCACAACCCTCAGCGGCAAGGTTTCACGCCTCATCACGAACGTGACCGTATCAGAGGACTCATTCACCACTGCTTGGGAAATGCTCGTTGCTCGGTACGAGAATCGCCGGCTGTTCGCGACTCCTGTGCTCCGCGCCGATGACTGCTCCGACCGCAAGCGAGTTGCATCTCCTCGTATCGACGACTGTGGAGTCTCTTGGGTGCGCTGGACGCCCTCGGATTAAATCGTCGTGCCTGGGACACCGTACTGGTGCACCTCCTCGTTCGGTGCCTGAGTCCCAAGTTTCGAGAGGCTTGGGAGAACAAGCTCGGCGACTCCTCCGAGCTACCTACGTTTGTTCAGCTCCAGGAGTGTATACAAGGACGTGCTCGAGCTTTGGAAAGTCCTGCCTTCAACGCTTCTGTGGCTCCGGCTCCCGGACCGGCGTCGCGCCTTCGCTCACCGCCCCGCTCTACGGCGAGAGTTAATTTCACCGCCGCAGCTGTTCCGCCACCGGCTCCTTCTATGCTCCTTCTGTGCGGCGGATCATTATATTGCCTCCTGCCTTGCCTTCGGAAAACTATCTGCTGCTGCTCGGAAAGCCTCTGTGGACCAGCTGTACCTATGCTTCAACTACCTCGGGAAGCATAGCATCAGGATGTGCCAGACTACTCGCACCTTTCAATCGTGCCATAAGCAGCATCACACTTTACTTCACGCCGCTATGAAGGATGCTCGGTCACCAGCTACTGTTTTTCCGGTTCTGGATTCGCCGCCTCGCCGGAGATCCCGAAGGAAGCAGAGATGCCGCCAACGCGCGACGCCAGCCCAGCTCGCTCGTGCTCGGACACCGCTGCTCCACTGTGAAGCCATGAGGTAACCACCGCTCTTCCTCGCACTCACCACGGTGTCCTGCTAGCGACCTGCGCTGCCCTACTCATTCTGGACCACGATCAGACTCATCCTGTCCAGCTCATTATGGACCCTGGCTCGGAGATCTCACTTGTGTCTTCGGCGTTGGTAAGACAGCTTGACTTATCAAAACGGAAGTCGTTCGTCCAGCTCTCCGGAGTCGAAGATTCCGCCTTTGGGACCACTACGGGTTCTGCGCAGCTCACCATTCAGCCGACGTACTCGTCCTTTTAGTTTGTTGTGACGGCTCACATTATCGATCGGCTCATGACGGCTCTCCCGTGGACATCCTGATCGGAGCAAACGCCTTCTGTCAAGTCCTGCTCCTAGAGGTGATCCAAGCCGGACCATCTCTACCAGTCACCCAACGCACGCATCTCGGATGGCTCGTCTTCGGACTGACTGGTCCTTCTCCTCCGGCCAACGCACTCGCCTTGCATGTCAGAGTTTCCGACGATCAGCTCCGCTCTATCCTCAGCCAGTTCTGGATTCAGGAGGAGGTGCCTAGTTCGCCGGCTGCGCTCGTCACCCCCGACGAGCTCGCCTGTGAACAACACTTTAAGGAAACCCATCGCAGAGACAGCTCTGGGCGATACATTGAACGGCTTCCATTCTCCTCGTCTCCAGCTGCTCTGGGCGACTCTCAGTGCGCAGCATTCGCCTGTTTCACTCGCCTTCGTGCGCGGCTGCAGCGGTGAAATTAACTCTCGCCGTAGAGCGGGGCGGTGAGCGAAGGCGCGACGCCGGTCCGGGAGCCGCAGCCACAGAGGCGTTGAAGGCAAGACTTTCCAAAGCTCGAGCACGTCCTTGTATACACTCTTGGAGCTGAACAAACGTAGGTAGCTTGGAGGAGTCGCCGAGCTTGTTCTCCCATGCCTCTCGAAACTTGGGACTCAGGCACCGAACGAGGAGGTGCACCAGTACGGGGTCCCAGGCACGACGATTTAATCCGAGGGCGTCCAACACACCCAGAGACTCCACAGTTGTCGATACGAGGCGATGCAACTCGCTTGCGGTCGGAGCAGTCATCGGCGCGGAGTACAGGAGTCGGCCCAGGTGAGCCGTAGCGAGCAGCCGGGGTTTCTCGTACCGAACAACGAGCATTTCCCAAGCCGTGATGAATGAGTCCTCTGATACGGTCACGTTCGTGATGAGGCGTGAAGCCTCGCCGTTGAGGCTTGTGCGTAAATAATGCATTCTCTCCACATTGGACACGTCCGCGTTGCCAATGATGAGCGAAGAGAAGAGGTCTCTAAACGACGGCCACTCAGCATGCGAGCCGTCAAAAACGGGAAGTGTAATCTCGGGCAGAGCTCTCCGAGAGGATCTACAGGTGGCACCTCCAGTGAGCAAGGGGCGTCGTGTGCTCGACAAGGCCGCGTTACCTCCGGCAGCATCAATCACCGTCATCAACTTATCCCGAGCCGACATATAATCTTCGAGCGCTCCATCAAACCGCTTCTCAGTGAAGTACGCATGAGAGGTGAGGTTTTCGTGCTTCCCCCTGCCGCGATGAGCTTTTCGTGCGTAGCCTCGAATTTCTTCCAATATCCCTTGAGCATCTGGAGCCGAGCGTCTAGAGCAGAACAATTATGTGTAGAGGGTACCTTGACATCCTTCACATAGTTCAAGGTTGACCGAATAAAATCGGCACGAGGCACTTGTAGAGAGATGGTTGCGTCGAGCTGGCTCATGGTGTACGATTAGATCAGCACGCACTAGTACCCGAGCAGTCAAGATAAAGTATCCCTATTCCGCCGGTCAAGATAGCGCGCACTGCCGGACGTCGGTCGCGTCCCGTACACCGTACACTTCACTGCCGTGCGCCCCACGACCCGTCCAAAATGGCGCACTGCCATGCGGGTCGCACGTCGCTTAAGCGGTATAGAGAGCACGTACGTTAACACAAAGAGCGTGGACACTCGCGTGACGTCACTCACAAACGACCGTCAGGCGGTTAACCGCCGACGCGCACTTCACTATCGCCTTCCTTTATTCGCGATCCGGCTCGACGGGCCAAAATGTTCGAGCGAGGATCTGACATGCGGGTAAAGGTAGCGAGACCGAAAAAAACACACAATGCCGAGCCGATCTCGTCACAACAACGGTTGGTCGTACTTTATTACCGTCAAGTAGAGCAATTACTAGAACACACAATAGACTTCGACGAGCAATACAGAGTACAGCGATGGTTACAAAACGTCGTAGAATGCGATGGTCGATTCACATAAGCGATGGTCTAATAGCAGAAAAACAACGCGATAACTGTAGCGGCGCGCGCAGGCTAGGAAAGTTCTCGAACTAATGGCCGCGAGACCGGTTCTGGCGAGCCACGAGGCGAGCGAGCGAGCGTCGTAGAGGGGGGAGCCTCACTAGTCGATCGACGCTGATTTCTCTATCGATAGTTGCAGGAATGTCGCGCGGCAAATTTAAATATATTTCGGCGTTGCCGAAATAACAGTTAACATTCCGTCGACCTCATAACGATTGGGCGGCATTCTTCGCTTCTCTTCGTTTGCTAGAAGAAACAGATTATTTTTTCACAAAATGGAATCAAATTGGGAGGTAGCACAAAAAAAGCCCGCAGAAAATTTTCCCCAACAGTAAATAAGAGCCACCCTAGTGTAATAGTGTGAGTACGAACAAAATTACTGCATTTACCGGTGCCAAATGTTTTTAACGCTGTGTGATCCCCCAGAGGCAACTTGGATTGTGTATTTTGTTTGACCACATATGCCAATTAGCTCTTGACTTGAATTAAAAACGTAATAATTTATAAATTATTAAATAGAAAAACAAAATTTTTAGGAACTTTTTTACCACGTGATAAGTCTGTTTCTTACGTAAACACGGTTGTACGATACTGTACAATGTTTAAAGTATATTTCATTATTTTTTGGGCTCAATTGAACAAGTATTTGTTGTTCTACACTAATGGAAACAGTTAAAGGAACAAAGAAATGTCATACATTTTTTAGTGATTTTTGAAATGCTGTATTTCACAACAGTGCAAAATGGTCGCACCGAAGTCTAAAAAAATGGATGTTAAACTTTAAGATTTCTAAGATATTTTAGCCAAATTTGTTCTGAGCTACACGCTTTGCGCAATCCTAAGAACTGGTGTAAGAAAAAAATGTTACACTTTTTTTTTCGTTTTATTTTTGGCTCCACGGACTTGACACTTCTTTTTAAGATAAAGCAATATATGGACCTGATAACTTATTTATTCATGTTGAATTTTATTTTTTATTTATCTCATTACCTCAATTTTTCGCTGCGATATCCGACTGTAAATGGAAAAGGATCATTTTGTATTTGATCATCGATATCTCAGCACCCAACGATCGCACCGAAAATCAAAGGGTAGTTTCAGATACTTGAATAAATTCTCTACACAAATCTACCATGGTTTCTTGAGAACATTTTTTTTTCCATCCTTGACATGAATTAGAAAGAACATGAAAAAAAGGCAAATTTACGGGTTTTTAGAAAATCACGTATATTTATCCTAAACACTTTGTAATAATTATTAAAATAGGAAGAAGTTGCTGGGCATTTGAGAGGATAATTTCTAATCGTTTTTGACACGATCCGGCTTTCTCGTTCCATAGTTTTGCTAATTAGCTCATGATTGCATTAAATGAAAGATTGATACCCCAAACTGAATTTCGACCTCAATTTACACGCACTCATAACATTGATTATCGATACTTTTTGTGAGGTTTGTTTATCCTTTAAAAAAGAGTTTTTTTCTAAACTCCTCTTTTTTTGGTGAAAAGAAAGTCTGAGAAAAGTCTTTTTCAAATCATGGTCAAGGCGGCATTTATTGGCCTATAGTGTGGTTGGTGATCTGATGGGTTTATCCAATCTGTTGTATGACGCGCTTATGCGCGATGCGGGGCAAGTGCGACGTCGTGTGACTACTCGTCGGGATGATCGGCCGATTGTTCGACATGTTCGACGTGAAACTTTTATTCATGCGAACATTGTTGCGCAAGACTTCCCTAACCGCAGGCAACAACAACAACAGCAACAGCGACGATGAGGATAACGTGCGCGAAACATTTCCTCCCGAACAGTAATGAACTGTCTCTGTGAAACCGGGTTGCGAGCAAGACATCCTGTTCAAGTGCCCACGTTAACAGCCGGACATCGCCAAGCTCGTTTAGCGTACACCAACCAACAACGGCAGTGGACTTTTAAGCAATGGGGACATGTTTTATTTCCTGACGAGTCTCGATTTAACCTGCATGGTAACGACCGACGGCCCCTAGTTTGGCGTCGTCCAGGGGAACGTTTCTAACAAAATTTCACCGGCCCAGTTGCAGCTTACAACGGTGGATCGGTAATGATATGGGGCGGCGTCTCGCGAACATGGGGACGCTGCTGGTAATTATTCACGAAAATTTGACCGCTAGACGCTACGTTCACCGGATTTTAAGACCGGTCGTACTGCCTAGACGAGAACATGTAAGGGCATTTATTCTCATGCAAGATAATCCACGCGTTCATGCGGCTAACGTGACCTGACGTTTTTTTGAACGGCACGACATCATTGTGTTAGGACCAATTTAGGTGCATTAAAGCGCGCATTCCAGCAAATTCGGAACTCGATCCCGCAGCCAGAAATTTCTCGAGTCATCAATATGGCCAAACGATTGAGGGCCGTCATTGAGGGTCGAGGTGGCAATACACGGTATTGAACACGTTAGGTACTGGATCGTGCAGAACGACAGGCAGACAGCTGAATATACAGACAGACAGACAAGCAAAAACACAAATACACAAATATGCACACACGCACGTGCATACACGCATACACACGCGCGCGCATGTGCGAAGCGTAAATCCGACAGCGCAACGTCCTCGCAGTACGCTTTGGGTATCGCGAATTCCGGCGGTGAAAGTATGAAGCCGTACTTCTGACAATATCATGGGAGAAACAATTTGACATTATTCTCTCGAATGCCCAGCAACTTTATTAAAAAAAAAAATTTTTGAAAAATCTCCAAAAAAAAAAATTAGATTTTTTTGTTTTTCATGAATTTAAACGCTGTTTACCGTAAAAATGTGGAAAAAGTATTAAAAAGAATCTTGTTCCGATTTTAATAATGATCACAAAGTGTTTAAGAAAAATTGGATCGTCTGGAACAGAAAAACGTTTCGATCGATCAAATTGGAACTTTACAGGGTGATTGTGGGTACATTGAGGTCTAAAAGTCATACTTAACATTAGTCGTTTGATCAGTATTTGTAATTTACCCGTTAATTTTCTAAAAAAAAAAAACGGTAAATACTCCTTTTTTTCATGTTTTTTCAAATTCATGTCAACGGTGGAAGAATTTTTTTTCTCCAGAAACCATGGTAGATTCTTGTAGAGAATTTATTCAAGTATCTGAAACTACCCTTTAATTTCCTGTGCGATCATTGGGTACTGAGATATCGATGATCAAATATGTTATAAAATGATCCTTTCTCATTTAAAGACGGATATCTCAGTGAAAATTGAGATAGTGAGATAAATAAAAAATAAAATGCAACATGAATAAATAAGCTATCGGGTTCATATATTGCTTTAGCTTAAAACAAAATTGCCAAGTCCGTGGTGGCAAAAACACAATGAAAAAAAGTGCAATATTTTGTTCTTACACCACTTCTTAGGATTGCGCGAAGCGTAAGGCTCCGAAAAAAATTTGGCCAAAATATCTTGAAACTATAAACTTAAAGCTTTACAATCCTTTTTTTAGACTTCGATACGACCATTTTTCATTGAAATACAGCATTTCAGAAATCACTAAAAAATTTAGGAAATTTTTTGTTCCTTTAATTGTTTCCATTAGTGTATAATGTTCACCTATAATCAACATCGTCAAACTCTTCGGAAATGTAATCAGAGGAGGGTTAATAATCGATGTTTCCTAAGGAAAATAACAACTACGTTATTGTGGAGCGGAATTCACCGCTTTCTTCGTTTGTCTCCAATATCTTTTCCTGTGGACGACAAGTATGTATAAGATATGTAAATAATAAATGCTATATCCAAGACATATTTTGGCATTGTAAAGCACACTTCCAGATAGCTAAAAGATATACATGTTTGATATGAAAAAATCACAATGTATTTTAAGAAAATTATGGGACATATTTTTGAACATATCGCGTTTCCGTAAGTCTTGGAACAATCCATTGCGAGATTTAGATTTCGGTACCGCTGGAAGGGGTCCGTAGTTTTAAGGTATAAATTCTGCAGCTGTCGTTCTGGTTTACTTTACCCGTGCTAGATCTGTATCTGTTTCTCATGAACTACTTTATGATCGTATCGACCGTAAACTAATGACAAAATAGTACTCAATCTTTAATGACCTTTCGAAACAGAAGATTCATTGATTATCCTCTCTTCTGCCTCCTTTATATGTACTTGATAAGCTTAAATCTGAACAAACATCAATTCATCCAGAGATCGCACATATCATTCTCTTTGTGTGGAATGTAGACTTCGGTGAAATAAAGTTGCATCATATTCGTAATGAACATAAAATTGTAAAATTGGTTCACTTATTTTAATACATTCTTCACTGTCAAACCCAAATGAAAAAGTACTTTTTGGATACTTGGAATAAAGTGAACAATCTCGGTATGGATTGATAGTTATTTCTTATGTTAAACTTTCCTTATGTTAACTTAATCTCGCTTAAACTGCCCAAGAAATAATTAATGTACTTTGTGAGCGTATCGGAGAAACAGTTTCTTTTATGTAGAGTCCTATGCCAATATACCGGTTCAATCAGCATATCCTTAAACTAGATATTTTATTCGATGCTGTAAATAATAAGTTTTCTTTCTTTGGGCAATCTATACAAAATCGTAACACACGAAAATAAATCTGTACATAAGTTATTCCGTTTTATGTGCAGTTGGCGTATTGATCTTAGCACTACCATCCCTTCAGTACCTTAGACCAACGAATATGATACATTTGCAATATTAAAATCAGGAAACGGCTCCATTCGAGAATGATCAATGCGATGACATAACTTAGAATTGGTTTTTATGTTCATAGTGGATGATTTAGAAACCCATTATTAATTGGCAATTAACCTTCCAATCCAACCATCCATGCCTGATTGTGGTCAAACCTGCAATACTTTATTCGAACAGACATGTTTCTTTGTGGACTGGTCTTTCAGTAGACTCGGTGCATGCATCGGTGATAACTATGTGAGCGTATATGAAATGTAAAGTAATAAGGATAATTATGAACTCCAATTAATCCAACATTTGAACTACAAAACATACTGCATCTACAATACTATGTACGCTTTTTTTCCGTGAACTCTGAAATCTTGTTTCATGCTTTTGCAAACTCCAGGAGGATACAGTACTGATTTTTACAACAGAGCTGAGCATTATTCAAATGTTTCTTCGAATAAATATTCACTTATTCTCATTATATACGAATTATATACGAATTAAATACGTGATAAAAAACGTTTTCGAAAGTATACAGTTTGAAAAAAGATGACGCGTCGTTCGATTTATTATTCACATGTGCAAATTCAAAAAAGTTCCCAGCTCTGTTAGTTGGCTCTAAACCCTACGAAAATAAAGTTAAAAAAACAACAAATCATATAAAAGGAAAGACCAATATTAGTTGTGTTAGAGTATTTCGAAGCTTGTATGGCTTCGAAAGATTTGCACATACCTCCAGTGACTCTCATACTTTTGCCTATAAATGGAAAAGACATAACGTTAAAGTCAAGTCGTGAATAAAGGTACTGATAGGCCATGCCTCCCGTCTGAGTCTCGAGTATAGACCATATATATACAGGGTGAATTGCGTAAGGGATGCCAGCCGGTATTTCAAGGTAGATGGGCTCATTACGAACAAAAGTTGCAAATAAACATTGGGGATATTGTTAATAATTTACGAGATATAAATTTTTTTAATCGGACCAATCAGAGCGCGCCGAGAAGCGTTGAAGCCACCCACTCCCACCCTAGCCGTAGATATCGCATAGATTAGGGCGTTACATTTGTGTTTGCAAAATTCAGAGCAGTCAATTTTATTGATTGTATTAGTACGCAGTCATTTTTTGTTCGCGGTCATTGGTTGCTCTGAATTTTGCCCAGCGTGCCAATAAGCGTTAAAGCCGTCCACCTCCACCCCCACTCTAGCCATAGATATAGCATAGAGTAGGACATTACATTTAGGTTTGCAAAATTCAGAGCAGTCAATTAGATTGCTTGTATTTTTCCGCAGTCATTTTTTTTCTCGGGCATTGGCTGCTCTGAATTTTGCAAACCCAAATGTAACGCCCTAATCTATGCTATAGCTACGGCAAGGGTGGGAGTGGGTGGCTTCAACACTTCTCGGCGCGCTCTGATTGGTCCGATTTAAAAAATTTATATCTCGTAAATTATTAACAATATCCCTAATGTTTATTTGCAACTTTTGTTCGTAATGAGCCCATCTACCTTGAAATGCCGCCTGGCACCCCTTACGCAATTCACCCTGTATATTAGACAGTGTCATTTTTGGGCAACTTTTTTTTCATCCCGCAAACAGGCTTTAAACTTATAAAAAGGTAAAAAAAAGAAGCTTGTATAAATTTTAGCTCGAAATATTAATATTTAGAGGTCGCTTAACCACACCTCTATTTCCCATTTAAATAACACAGGGAAAACATTGTTTTCTGTCGAAATTTTATAGCACGGTCATGGCATGTTCTAAAAACAAGCTGCCGGCATATTCTTATACAGAAATGAATGCTCTACAAAAAAGACCTCTTATACTTTTTTGATAAACTTAACCATTCAAGGGATATTCGCATTCAAAGTTCACAGTTTATAAAAATTCATCGTTTTGTTATCGAATCGATTTTGAGGTCGATAGTTGTGATGAATTATCATCGACTCATGTCAGTCGGTAACTTACCTATTTTGTCAATTCGACTCACAATCAGTCGGTAATTTACCTACTGGACCGAATAGCTCCAAAAAAATAGGTTATTATATACTCGATGTTACGTAACATTCTTTAACATTTCTCAATTTCATTATAACTTCATTTAACTGGATTTGTTAACAATATTATCGTGATAGGGTTATATCATTGTGTATTCTGATATTGATTACAATTAGAAATCTATGATTTATGAGGCATATGAGTAAGCCAGTATACTTAATTGGTAACATCAGTAGAAATGGCTTTGGACGACATCTGCCAACCGTACGAGAGCTTATGTCTGATTTTTTCTACGAACAAAGAACACGATTACTAAAGTAATCAAAATGTGGTATAAAGCGAAAATACCCACTTGTGGATTCCAATATGTAATCAGAAAATTGATAAAAAAAATTAATTCATGGAACCTGTTAAAAAAATTCGCAAAGTCGCCTCCACAACAAATAAATAGACAGTTTTTTTTTTAACTTGATAAATTATTTGATATTTCTAAGTCCGGTGTAGAAAACCTTCTTGACGACGATATAAAGTTATTTTTAAGTAGTCTTTTTAATTATTTACTTATTTCTATGTTTTCCGATTGTAAAATGATGTTTATACAGGAGAATGCAAATTGAATTTACTTTTATATTCCTGTATATTTAATTCTTTCAGACATTGATATTAATCACCGCTTACCCAGTCAGTTTTCAGTTTTATCATCAATTACTGGTCGAACATCGAGTATCATTTCAAATTTTGAAAACAAAATTGATGGTTTAACACGAATACCTAAAGTTGACGTGATAACTCGAGTTCTTTCTGCTGATTTAGACAAAGTAAATATTAGTAGCAGGAATGCCACTTTCGTCATTGCTGCTACATTAAGAACCGTTGGATTAAATATCGCTCGTTTTAATCTGAGTCATAGGACAATTCATCGAAACTGCATTAAATTAAGGAAAAATATTGCTCAAGAGTTGAAATTATTTTCTACACTGGGATGGCAAAATATTAAACGATATTGCTGAATCAAAATCTGTAGACAGGCTTCCGATTATATTATCTGTCTGATGTTGAACAACTGCTTGGCGGTCCGAAAATTAATAAAGGTGATGCAACAAATCAGACCTTAGCTGTCGTAACAACTTTAAATCAAAGGCGCGTCAATCCTCATATCAAAGCCATGTGCTTCGATACAACACCGGTCAACACAAATATATAATTTTGTTCTTCAATTTTTTTTTCATCATGATTAATTGTAAGTATAGAAATCACTAAATACCGTTCTTTTTTTAATTCAATGACAATTTAAACGTAGCAAATTATTGACAACATCATAATAAATTGAATTTTTAGGCTCTCACTATAATATAGTAGTAGTAGTAGTCCTTTATTTCCATGTTTACCCTTACGGGTTTTTACATTTGTTCCTCCCTTATATCTATGCTTAATTCCTAATCGTCTTCCTTATGCTCAATTCCTAATCGTCTTCCTTAATTTCCCCTATAGCCCCTCCCCTTTTCTTTATTTACATCCTTCTCTCCATTTTACATTTTTTTTACATTTTTCAATTATTTACATCCTCCTTCGCCCTCTCCTTTTTCCTCGCCATGTATTCAAATTGTCTGACTATCTCACACATTTCCTCTACTATTACTTTCCCCTCTAACGCCTTCCTCCATCCCCCTTCCGATTCCCTCCTCTGCCCTTCTTCCCATTCCTCATACTTTCTGCGGGCTTCCTCTCCCATCATCCTGCAGGTCTCCTCGCACTCCCATATGTGTGCCAGCGTCTCTTCTTCCTTTTCGCATACTCTGCATCTTGTTTCTTTAAAACCCTTTTCTGCCTCCCTGCCCACACTGCCGCACCTCATTTTTGCCCAAATCTCTCTGGTCTCTCCCTTTGTTGTTCCTTCGTCCCAATATTTCTCCCTTCCCACCACTTTTTTCCTCTGCTTGTATTCCCTGCAGAAGTTGGAACTGTTTATTTTGTCCCACATCCTCTGGATTTCTTGCTCCGTCAGCTTCTGGACCGCTCTTCCGGCCTTCATCTCCCATTCCTTCCTGTTTCTTCTTCTTATTACCTCACCTATCTGCCCCTCTCCTGCTAGCTCCATTGCTGTCTTCATTTCTTTCCCCCATTTACTCCCGTCGCCGTTCATCAGTCCTCTTGCCTCCTCCATCAAGCATTTCCTTGGCCATCTACCCTCTTCCATCTCTAAGATTTTCCCTACATAATCTCCTGCCCGCTTTATCGTTACGATGTCTATTCCCGTGCACCCCGCCTCCATTTTCCAGATATACTCCGGCGTGTTCTTCCTCAGTCCCATTGCCATCTTTGTATATCTGGCCTGTGCCCTCTCCACCCTCTCCCTTCTTTTCCACCCCCACACTTCCACTCCATGCAATAGTCCGCTCCTCGCTATTGCCTCCGAGATTCTCAGCCGGTCTGTCAGTCCACCAATTCTTGCTCTTTTTGCGATGCCCCAAGCGCTGTTTACTGTCTTCCTTATCTTCCCTTCCACCATCCTTAAATGTTTTTCAAACGTGTTCCCCGCCGAGAAATACACTCCCAGATATTTATATTCCTTTTCTACCTCCACTTTCTTTCCATCCATCACCCATCCTTTCTCCTTTTTCTGTCTTACTCCTTTTCTGAATATTACCACTTTGGTTTTTTCCATATTTATCTCCAGTTTGTTTTTCTTCGTGTACTTCTCCAAGTCTTTTAGCATTTCTCTCAATCCCTCCCCCGTGTCCGCCACCATCACCACGTCATCTGCGTACTTTAGAGCGTAGATTTTCTCTCCTCCTATCACCGTGCCTCCATCACCTCTCTTTTTCCAGCTTACTTCCATGTCCTCTATGAAAATGTTAAAAAGTGTGGGACTGAGTGCGCATCCTTGCCGCACTCCTCTTGTTGTTTTGAACTTCCTTGTCACCCCGTCCGCTGTTATGCTCTCGTTCTGTGTGTCCTTGTAAATTCCCTTTATCATTTCCAGCAGTCTCCCTCTGACTCCCGCTCTCTCCAATTTCCTTATCATCCCCTCCCTGTCGATCGAGTCAAACGCCGTTCTAAAATCCACAAACGCCGCGAAGAGTTTGCCCTCCTTTCTCTTCAGCCTGTTATTGATTAACGCGTTTAGAACGAATATATGATCCCGCGTCGCTCGGCCTCCCCGGAACCCGGGCTGCCCTTCTCCAAACCGTTTTTCGGCCTCCAGCCTATACCTTAGCCGATTATTTACTATTCTTGTGAGTAGCTTATAATCAGTGTCCATCAACGTAATTCCTCTATAATTCCTTGCCTGTGCCGCGTCGCCGGCTTTGTGTATGGGGTAAATCCTTCCGATTTCCCATCCCCTTGCCACCTCCCCCCCCCCCCCCCCCCTCCAGAGGTTATTCAGAATCTCTCCTAGCTCCTCCCTCCCCTCCTTTGGCAGACCTTGCAAAAACTCTATCGTTAGTCCGTCTTGCCCTGCCGCCTTACCCTTTCTCATTCTCCCTAGTTCCTTTTCCATTTCCATTACACTTATTTCCCGGCTTGCGATTTGTTCGATTATTTCTTCTCTCTCCCTGTTCCCGTTTGGTTCCCTTTCCTCTTCCTCTCTGGATTTCCCACCCCCTTCTTCTGTGGCTTTTTCCTTCTCTTCATTCTCGTCACTCCCTCCCAGCAGTCCGCTGAAATGTTGTATCAATTCCTCTTCTCTTATTTGCCCACTATTGTTTCTCGTTTTCCTGGGCCTAAAGGGTCTCAACGCTCTCCAGAGCTCCGTGGTGTTCCTGCTGTTACATACCGTCTCCCATCGTTCCTTCCATCTTTCTTCGTTCTCCTCTCGCATTATTCTCTTTAGCTCTCTCCTCGCGTCCCTTAGCCCCTGTTTCTCCTCTGCCCCTGGACTTTTGAAGAATTCTTTCAAACGTCTCCATATAACTCCTTTTTGCTCTCTTACTCTTCCACTTATCCTCTTTCCCTCTGTCATGTTTTCATTTACCCATACCGTCATCCCCGCCTCGTGTGCCGCTTCCTTTATAGTGGACACCAACGTGTCCCACCTATCCTCCACTTCACTCTTCATTCCCTTTCCTTTCCATAAGGCGATGCACTTCCCTTCGAACTATTCTGCCTTCTCCTGCCTCCACCTTAGTAGCTTCTTTCTTCTTCGTTCTAGTTTCCTTTTCTGAGCTCTGCCTTGCCTCTCTTCCTCCGCTCCCCTCTCCCCTCTCTCCAACGTTATTACTATCGGAAGATGGTCTGATTCGGTTCCCTCCATTATCTCTACCTTCCGAATCATCCGCTCTGCTTGGCTGTTTAGTAGCACGTAGTTGATGACTGACCCCCCCTCCCCGTGACTTCCGACATACGTAAGGTTCCCCTGTTTGTCCCCCTCCCATCTCCCGTTTGTCACTATTAAGCCATTTTTCGCGCATAACTCTATCAATCTCCTACCTTCTATGTTCTCTTTTTTGTCTTTGGATATTCTCTCGTTATCTGGCGTTTGGATATTCTCTCGGATCCTGGCGTTAAAATCGCCCATTATCACCGGCGCCGCGCCATTCTCTTCTGCCTCCTCTATTATTTGCCCCAAATCCCCTTCCAGCTCTCTTAGGTTATTATTGTACACGCTTACTAGTGTTCCCTTCTCCTGCCGATTTCTACCCAATTGCATATTCTTGACCACCATTCCCCCTTTCCATTGTTCTATCTTTCCGTCCCCCACTATTGTTTTCCTGATCCCCAACAAATGCCCTCCTTTCGCTCTTCCCCGCTTCTTTACTCTTACCGCTGCTCTGGCAACCCATACGAAATTGCCGTCTAACTTTTTTTATCTGCTTCTCTGCTTCCTTTTCTTCCATTCATGTTTCCTGGGCCGCGATGATGTCGTGCCCCTTTATCCACCCCCACGCCTCTTCCATCGCTCCCATTCCGGCTACACACGATATCACTCGTACCTGCTGCCGAGCTGCTGCCTCCTCTGCCCCCGGCTCCACTGTTGAAACCCCGCTGCCGCTTCGTTTCTATCTCGTCTTCTCTCTCCGTATCCGCTCGATTTCTCCAGGTCCCCTATTCTCTCATTCCATGTCTTCCATGTCTCCCCCACTTTTATTTTGAGGTATCCGACTCTCGAATCCTTTCCTTGTCTCCTCATGATACTCGCGTACTCTTCTAACCACCCCTGCATCTCCCATTCCCTGTAGGTGAGGTCTTCCCATATCGTTCGTCTTCCGCCTGTTTTCCTTCCCGCTGCCTTCATAATTCTTATCTTGTTTTCCATGTCCGCAGTCTCTATTATCGTTCCGTCATTTGTTTCTTTCCACCTTGCGATTTTTGATTTCACTCCTGTTCTTTCCCACACTGCCCTCTCGATGTCCCATACTATGCCGTGTTCGGATCTACTCACCTCCTGTACCATAACATTCTTCTTCCTGGCTTTCCTCTCTCGTCACTCTTCCTGCCATTCCTTATGGCTCATGCGTTTTGGTTTCTTATTCACCAGTTGTCTTATCTTCCCCCCTATTTCTTGAGATATTGTCCTCCTTTTTTTCCTTACTTCCATCCACCCTTCTCCCCCTACCTCTTCCTCCTCGTACCCCTGTTGTTCCCTGGTTGGCTGTCTTTCCTCACAATCTTCAGCTTCTATCTCATTTTGATTTTCATCCCTGATCCGTTCCTTCCCCCCTGTTAGTTGATTCTCAGTTCTCCCTTCTCCTTTCCTCCTCGCCTGTTCTGCTTTCTCCAGTCTTCGGTGCAAATCTTCGTTTTCTCGTTCCAGCCACCGTATTGTTTCCTCGAGCTTCTCAAAACGTTCCCTCCACCTCTCCTGTTCTCCTATTAACATTTCTTCCACTTTTTCCCTTCTAATCATATCACTCTCCTCTCTCGCTCTCTCTCTCCTTGTCTGTTTTTGCTTCTCTTCCCATCTACTCACCAGCTCATCCATTGCCCTTTCTACCATTCCTCTTATTTTGGCTTCACTTCTTTCCTACCAGCCCTCCGCCAGTTTCCTCTCTATTATCCCTACCCTTTCCCTCAGTTCATTTTCCCTGTCGGTACTTCCCTTCTCTCTCACGCTTGCACTACGGCGGTCCTCGTTCTCTTCTTCCTGCTCTTGGCTTTTCTCATTTATTACTCCTTTCCCTCCTCTCTTCCTTTTTGCGGATCCCCAGCAATCCATGAGCGATCTTGCACAGTATATTTTCCTCTTTTTGATACCCAGTATTCCTCTCGGTTTACCTCTCCTCCTCTTGCCTGTTTCCGTTATTTCGCCTGTCGACTCTTTCTCTATTTCTTCTGCGGACTCTCCTCTCGATGTTTGTCCGTTTCCCAATATCGCGCTCATTCCTCTCCTCGGCGTTTCAAAAACGGCGCCAGTACATTCTGTTCCGTACTCACCGTCGCCACCTTCTTTCCCTTGGTCGGTAGGGTAGAGGTAGACCCCGCTTGCTGGTTCGGCCGCCTGCCGCTGCTCACCGCCGTCGCCGCCGTCGCTGCCGTTGCCTCTGTCCTCGCGTTGTCCCATCTCACGCGCTGTCTCTCTCTCCTCGCTTCCTAACCTCATGTTATCACCCGACTTTTCTTTCTCGAAAACTGCACTGTTTTTCCAGCTCGACTGCTCCCCACACTTTACCGCTTTCCTCACCCGTTTCCACGATCTCTCACCAAAATTCACTCAACTCCGCGCCCTCTCACTCACTTTTTCACCCTCCACCAGCTCTCTATGAAATACCGTACGTCTGTATCCTACCGTATCCAAACCGAAAGTCCTCTCACTATAATATATATAAAATATATGTTAAAAAGTGCCTATTAATATCGCCCTCCAAAAATCTTCGTCACGGAAGCCATCCGTCCGCACTCAAATCCCAGCAACGCATGAACGGATCAACCTGAAATTTATACCACAAATGTATTTCATTATAACCAAGATACCTTCTATGCATAAATCAGTTCGGACTATGTTAACCCTTGTGTTAGCACCCAACTTTATCTACGTTGTTACGCACCCGGGGTACCCAGGTGCCCACCTCTTATTTTTCTTTGTTTTTCGAATACTACGGCCTTGAAATCGATTCCTAAACGTTAATTCTTATAAATAGGCATCACTATATACTCTGGCAGGACCCACACCAGTTCCCCTTTTGTAATTGACAAACGTGGGGGTATGAAAGGGTCCGCATACGTCACATATGTTCAACAGTTAGCATTTCTCATTCACGCGGACGTGCCGCTGTGTTTCGAACGGACTGCAGCTTGATTTTTTAACAAAAATATTAATATTGCTCCATTGTTTTTAGTGCATGGAGTCACTATTTTATCTATAAAAATTGTATTTGTCAGTGATTTGTGATTGAAGACTTTAAAGATATCGAAAACCTATCAAGAGCGGAATTTTTAAGGCAATTTAATGTCACTTTTTTATAGTGTTTCATTCATATATTTCGATTTAATCCTTTGATTTTATTGAACCAGCTAATAATGCATGAAACAAATCTCAGATTGAATGCCGCACAGAAAGAGGCTTATTTAAAAACGATATTAGGAGAGAGCGATACAGATTCCGATGTTCAATCTGACAGTGAAGACGATGACTGGTTACCAGATGAAGATTTGATCGAGCATCTCGCTTACGTGGCATCATTTACACTGGTGAATCTGGTGATATTCGAGAACAAAATCAAGGAGAACGAGTCGTAAAAGAGCTCGCAGCTCTGTATCGAGGCAGTGGTAGAAATATTAGCATGGAAAATTTGTTTACAACATTACCCCTTGCCAAACACATGCTTTCATGGAATTTAACTGTCGCTGGCACTTTGAGAAAAAATAAATCTTATGTTCCAAGTGTCATGGCTCTGCACAAGTCGAGAGAATTATACTCGACTGAGTTTGCTTCCAGTGAGAAGGTGACGATGTGCTCATACGTGCCAAAGAAAAATAAAGCAGTAATTATATTGTCGACTACGCATTCCGACAGAGCTGTAAATGATGACACTAAAGAAACCTCACATTATAACATACTACAATAAATATAAAGCTGGCGTTGATACTATGGGCCAAATGTGCACTCGATACACTACGCAACGTCGCGCGTCGTACTCTGAGATAACCGGTAGCTCTGTTCTGGAACATGCTGGATATTAGCTCACTCGCACCCTATTTAATTTATTACGAAAATAACAAGATGCTTCCGAAGAGAACAGACCAACGACGACTATTTATCCGCCAATTGAGTGAAGAACTCGCAATACCAGTAATTGAGAACCGGTCGCAAAACGTTCGAATAATGCGAAATTACAGTACAAAAATCGCCATTGAAAGTGTGATCAGGCGGCCATTAAATCCCGTGGAAATCGCTCCAGGTCCTGCTATTGAACGCGATATGTAAGGGAGGATCAAAATTACTGGCTCCTGTCATATTTGCTACAAAGCAATAATAAAGAGGAGGAGAAAGACACGAAAGTCATGCTGCGATTGCAACAAACCTGTCTGCGATGAACATGCTACAACCTTAGCGAAGTGTCACGAATGCAGGGGCTAATTAATTTTCTACATTTATTTTGATGTATTTCGTATTATCACAAACCATATTCGATGTATTCAAATAAAATAAAATATCCCAAACCAATAATCCACTCAAAATGATTTTTTTTCAAGGTGGGTACCGGGGTACCCGGGTGCGTCCGTGACGTATATATACTTCACACTCGATTTTTTCTTAGTAATTAAACATATTATTTTATTCCAAACGAATCATCTGCTTACAATTGAGTTGAATAACGACGATCCGGAGGTTTTTTCCGAAATTTCTATTTTTGACCAAGTTAAATTAAAAAATGTACCGTGGTGGGCACCCGGGTACCCGGGTGCGAACACAAGGGTTAAATATAAAAATTCTCAAAAACATACCTATTTTTGGGCCAGAAAGCTATTTTTGTGTCCATCAATGTCTGGATCTCAGCAATCTGCGAACCAATGTTTATATAACTTTTAGTATTTTTTTATAACACCTCAAAGAAGTATCGTCTACAGTTTAAAAACTTTACAATTCTGTTAATCAGTCAATTTGAACAAAAAAAAAAGTTTTTTTTGCATTTTCACTGGTTGCATGGAAACGTGTGAACGAATTTTTTTAATTTTCGCCTATTACTTTCATTTTAATACTTTTCGAGTGTTCCAAGAGTTTCAAGTCATTTGAACAATTATAACAGACTTTTTAATAATTTTTCAGCATGTTTTTTTGCCATAAAATAACACTCATTCGACAAAAGTTTTAAACGTTTCTTATCATCGAATATTACACTTCTTGGAACTTATTCATATTGTTTACACTTTTATTATTTATATATATCAAAATTATTCATAATACTTACACTTCTTTAATTTTTTTTCACTTCTCAAATATTATTAATTTAGCATAAAAAAAAGAACTTCAAACGTAACTTTACACTCTCAAAACATATATCTTCACAAAAAAAAATGTTCATACAACTACACCACATTAAACTGGATCAAATTACGCGATTTATCACAATATTTTTCAAAAGTATTTTTAACAAAAGTATTAAAAAAAATACACAACAACAATGAATCTTCGTGATTACAATGACAGGCGTGGATTACCGATAAACAAAAGAGAGGGAAGACTCATACCGACGAAGATCGAGTCCCAGCAAAGCTCACTTGTTACCCCAGTGGTAAGATGTCGCGAGCATCGTCGTGTTGTGGGATAAATAATCTCACAGTCAATTGTCTAATAATGTTTTCAGGTATAATCACAGAATATATAAACTATATTTAAATGGACAAAGGTCTTCGCTTATCGCGGTCAGTCTTAATACATGTCAGTTGGTACGGAAGCAATAGTGTCTCCGATTAAGCTCCACCAACGACCATAGACAGACTAAATTTTAATAATGAAAACACGGATAGACTAAATTTTAATAATGAAAACATAGACATACTAAATTATAATAATGAAAAAAAGGAAACTCGAACAAAATGGCGGCACGATATGCACGCCAAAGTGTGCTTTTTACGCTGGCGTACAGTAAGCTAATGTGTGCGTCTGTGTCGGTGATCAATTGCTTTATCGATACTGGGCATAGTTGATGTGGTTGGGAATATAATAAAAATTGTTTAACAAAAATTTTGTATTTATTTATGATTATTAATTATTGAACAATATGTTTGAAAAATTAATTTTTTTTTTTTTGGTTACTATAATTATTGTTTGCATTATTACGGTGTAATTGGTTGGGCCGTTTGATACGGTGCGCGATCGAGGATTGAGGGGAACCGCGGGAATGTCCGCGATTCCACCTCGAACGGCCGAAGACTTTTCGGCCTTAAAGCACGATGCCAATGTTCTAGGACCGGAAAGTTGTTCATCGATTGGATATAAATGAAGCTCTAACAAATGATAAAAATTAACTAACAATCACTAACAATGGACAAACAATCGATTGGCACCGAGAAGAATCGGCATTTTGCTGCAATTACGAAGTGTCATGGATAAAGCCGTGCTCAGCTGTCGTGGTAATGTGACTAACTTCACGTGGTTTAAAGCGCGCTCTAGGCCCCAAAAGTTTTTTTAATGATTAAATTAAAATAAAGCTCTAACAAAGGATAAAAATTAACTAACAAACGCTAACAAACGGCTAACAAATGATTGGGTACGAACACAAGTTCGAATGGCATAGAGAAAAATTCGATATTCCAATAGAACCAGCTAAGTTTATTGAGCTAGCAATCAATGACCGACATAGACGCACACATAGGCGTACTGTATGCAGCGTAACAAGCACACGACGATGCTGGTTTAAAGCGTGTGTAGTCAGTTTCAATTATTTATAACAAAATAAAGATTTTGCACCCATGAGCCAATAATAATCATTCAATTTCAGCACATTCTCAATTACCACTAAGAACGCTCATGACTCCTTAAGAATGGTGAAACGGCAAATGTGTAATTTATGAAATTCTTATTTTCCGGTTCAAATATTAGGAATGAACAGTCAAAGCTTGGCCGCATGGATATCGTAGTATGTTCTCGAAAAATTAATAAAAATTGAAAATTACGGTGTGAGTGGCTATTTAAACGTCCCTAAGGGACATTTTAATTTGTTAAATTGATTTTGAATGTTCATCAACATTCAAAATATATCATGAAAATAAAATATGCAATCCTTATATTGTAAAGTTGTAAGTGCCCTACTGTAAAGCTAAACATTCAGTCGTCACCTTTCGAATGGCTCTTACTGAAAATATATCAAGAACGAAACACATAGTTCTATATTATCAATTATCATCCACAATAACATAAAAACAACATAATATTTCAATACCTAACAATTCAAGTAAATGATCAACAGAACGCGGAGCGCGAAGCCCGACGACCACAACGGGCCTCGCGCGGAGGACGCAGGGGGCATAGGGGGCGAGGCCTCCCATCAAGTACGCGCAGTGTACTTGTTATCTACGATCATACTAAAACATTTGATATTTAATTCTACGTAATTTACTCTCTTACGTATTTATTTATTGTTAGATGTTGTCCTACGTGAACGAACTGAATGCGAACGCGATGCGATGCAGCGCGGCGCGGAGTGAAAACATCAAGCGTTTGCCAGCCACTGATTGTGAGAGTAGCATACGTGAGCGTACGCACGTGAACTATAGTGCGGTGTGGTTTGAAGCAAAGCCACTTCTAGTGGCTGGCGATTGTTTGATATTGCCGCAGTTAGTTCGCTCACGTAGGACAAGGCCTTACAACGTCGGTTAAATTTTGTTTACACCTCTTCCCCGGTAACGTTCGTTGTTAATCTTTTTATTTATCATTCAAGTATAAATAACGGAATATGTGTTCGGATAGATAGAATGCTACATCGACAATTGGTTTATTTACCATGACGTCGTGATATTTTTCAAATTATTCTAAAAAGTGTTTTTGAAATATATTGGCCTGTTAAATCTGGTTCGAATATGCCAATTTTGTTCGAGATTCATGAAGAATTGGGATAGTATTGACCAATCGAACTATCAAAGTGGCACGGCCGATGATACCGTGTCAAATGTTCTTACAGAAGAAAGACCCGACTTACAATTAGTCACATTTATCACTAATCATTTACAGGTGAAATTTCGTAATTGCACTTCATAATTTTAATATAAATTAGAATTACAAGTTATTATTTTCTTTTTATCAGATTTCTCATGCAAGGAATGGTTACAAGGAACTTTTGGAATTATCATTGATATTTATCGATAATTCTCCAAATCATATGGTTCGTTTTACACGTCCTGGAGTTATGCACTACGTAAGGTGGATGGCAAAAGCCATTTGCCGTTTACAAATATTCATATTTAAATTTGAATTGAAACTATCTAAACGCGAAAAAGAAACCTCAGAGACATTTGCATTTTTATTATTTTATTTTATATCAAAGCGTGGTTTACTGCAACTTCTGCTATTTTAGCGACAACCAAAGATTTGGAGTTAATGCAAAAATTGATTCATTATGATAAATGGAATCCCTCTATCTCTTTCATTATTCGATGACATTTCAACAGAAATAAAAAGAAAAACTATTGAAGCGATGAAAGATCATACCGTTACAATAGTTATTGGCAAACGTCAAATAGCTGGTAAAAATAAGCTAGAAATAATATTAAATAAAGATATTATTGGATTTGTCTCAAAAAATTCTGTTAAACTATTTGGAAAGTTTGACTTGGCGTACGATTTTCTTAAAGAAGATGTCCTACTCTGGCTATATAATGATAATTTTCTGAAAAATTTAGCGTTCATCAAGACATTGAAAGTTATTAATGACATTGCAGAGCGTGAAATGACATTGTTAGAAGAATATAATGCATGTTGCTTAACTAAAATTGAATAGCAATATCAATATCTATTATAAGTAATAAAACAACATCGCCAAAAATGTCCGACTTGTCATAAAAACGCATTCTAATTATTATTATTTCAATGGCGTATTTTTTAAATTTGTTGTGACAAAGTGTATAATAATCAAAACAAAAAATAAACAAGTTGTCCTCTGTAATAAATTATCAAATATTTATAATTTTTAATGAATAAATTAGTTTTAGAAAAATTGTGGAAACATCGTTTTTCTCTGTTATTGGGAACAAAGAATGATATTTTAGTCGTGAGTATTTTGTCCATGTTTATAGATATTGCGACAAGTACTCATCAGAACGAGTTTTGTGACTAAAAATAAGGTTCTAAAGCCTTAAAAAGACCATCTATCAATATTTATTAGCTATAAATAAAATAATTTCGATAGTAAATTTAATCATCTACATGAAAGTCATTTAATGTTTTTCAATAGAGTCGATAGATTTGCTGTAATATTAAAAAAGCGATGAATTTTCATACACTTTGAACTTTGAACTCGAATACCCTTTGAATGGGTAAGTTTATCAAAAAAGTATAAGAGGTCTTTTCTGTAGAGCATTCAATTCTGTATAAGAATATACTGGCAGCTTATTTGTAGAATATGCCATGAACGTGCTACAAAATTCCGACAGAAAAGAATGATTTCCCTGTGTTATTTAAATGGGAAATATGTGTTTAAGCGACCTTTAAACGTTAATATTCCGAGCTAAAATTTATACAGGTTTCTTTTTTGCTTACCTTTTAAAGCCTGTTTGCAGGATGAAAAAAAAGTTGCCCAAAAATGACACAGTCTAATATACAGGGTGGCCCACATAACTCTTAACAGCTGAATATTTCGGAAACTATTTGTCCAATCAAAAAGTTGTTCATGAGAAAGTTTTATGCTTTCGAGGGGCCTTTCTAACTACAAAAATATGAAGTTAGTGCCTGCCCCCCTTTGTGGGGGGCAGGTGGTAACTTTACAATTTCAAACGGGACTCCTTATAAAATGTTAGATGGTTGGATTCTACGGGAAAAAACAAATAAATTTTATTCGAAACATTTTTTTGTCAGATGTTTCTGTTAAAAGAGATGACGGTGTAAAGTTTCGAAGCATTTCGAAGCATGAAATTGTAAAGTTACCCCCCGCCCCCCATAAAGGGGGGCAGGGAGTAAGTTCATATTTTTGTAGTTAGAAAGGCCCCTCGAAAGCATAACTTTCTCATGGACAACTTTTTGATTGGGCAAATAGTTTCCGAAATATTCAGCTGTTAAGAGTTATGTGGGCCACCCTGTATATGTATGTAGTTGTGACGTGATTTTCTGAGTCCTGGTAAATCACGGTCACAGTATATATATGTACAGCCAGAGTCTGCATTGTAGACAATTGTTTTTTTCAAGGATCATATTATTTTGTGAAGAATTTGTATAAACTGCAATTCTTATATATACGCATGACCGAAGCTGTGAGGCCAATTTGTGCGGCTCGATTGTTTTCACTTCGTCTCATTCCCTCCGAAGGCAGGTGCGGGGAAAGCGCGGGCGCCGCATATCGCTAGGAGGCTTCAGCGCTTGGCCCGTCTTGTCATACTGAGGCTTCATAGCATACGTGTGCCATGCCCTCTAGCGGTAGTCAGCGGTGGCTCTTATTGTTAGTCAAATGCAACGAGCTCTGCACTACCGCGGCAAATGCGAAGCCGCCTGAAATTTCCGCTGTCTAATGCTGCCTGTTAAGAGGCAGTGTAACTGGCGACGAGCTACTTGCGCTTCGAAAACGGAATCCGTAAATTGTCCGGCACTGAGCAACCGATCGCCTTAAAATTTGGAGGGTACATAGAGAATTATGGCATAAAGTGCATGACAGCCTTATTTTTCCAAAGTTTTGGAAAATTTTTTGCAGATTCAGTTACCACCGGAAATTTTTTTCCAAAATTTTGGAAAAATAAGACTGTCATGCACTTTATGCCATAATTCTCTATGTACCCTCCAAATTTGATGGCGATCGGTTCCTCAGTGCCGGACAATTTACGGATCCCGTTTTCGAAGCGGAAGTAGCTCGTCGCCAGTTACATTGCCTTTTAAAAGTCTGTATTACAGACGACGAGCGCTTCGAAAACGCGATCGCATTTTCTCTGGCACTGAGCAACCGATCGCGTTGCAATTTTGAGGGTATCTAGAGAAAATTCTCTAGGTACTTTTTGGCATAATTAGCTACCTTAGCCACTTTTTGGCATAATTACCAAAAAGTGGCTAAGAGTTTTTTTTTCCAAAATTTTGAAAACAGTGTTAGAGGCGACGAGTGCTTCGAAAACGCGATCCGTATTTTCTCCGGGACTGAGCAACCGAGCGGGTTGAAATTTTGAGGGAATTATGGCAACAATTTTGGAAAAAAAAGCTCTTAGCCACTTTTTGCCGTGATTCACTAGATACCCTCATAGACCCCTCAAAATTGGAACGCGATCGGTTGCTCAGTGCAAGAGAAAATGCGGATCGCGTTTTCGAAGCGCTCGTCGTCTATAACACGGACTTTTAAGATCAATCTCTGAAGAAGCACGTGTACATATAATATACTCCCCCGTATTGACTTTATATGCGCGTGCTCACAACTTATAAAAAAAAAGTAGGTTTCGGAAATATTCAAGTTACAAGTGTATCCAATGCAGATTTGTGTATAAATTAAGTGGTTCATTGATTAAACCGATACATTTGCGATTCAATGAATATACCTTCTCCAAAATGAATGATAACATATTATTTTTTTTTTTTTGTTTTTAGATATTGTTCATTAAGTACTCCAACGAAGATGGCTTTCCCCTATATTTATATATTATACGTGCCATTTAAATATTTATAATCTTGTTATATATCGTGTTTCGAATTTATAGTTGTACATATGAGAACATAAGGGGACCAACACAACAATGCAATTTTACTCACTCTCCTTTGTTGGGGTGATGTCGAACCACGTGAATTATTCTGCCGGGTGGATAGAGAGGCGTGTGAAGAGTAAGAGCAATACTGGAATCGCTGGGCACGATAGTTTGCTCACGTGCTTGATCCTTGTCCCTCTGGTATTCGCTGATGCATCCTCCGGCCTCTAAATTTGCGGCGGACGTTGGCATCGAACCGCAACCACAGCACATAACCGAGCAAGCGATAGTTTTCCACTAAAACGAAAAGAGTAAATGCTGATCGTCCTGGTTGTTTGCCTGCGACCCTCAACTTTTTTCTTTCACTTTCTTGATTATTATTACTATATAATATGCTTATGAAAGCAGTTGCTTAAGGTAACACGTTCCAAAAACGGTCTGTGACAGAAAGTTTTAAGTTTTTGAAATAATATGTTTAGGATAACCAGTCCAATTTGGTAAAATTTCAACTCCATTGACCATCCCGTTGGAAGATATTCGCAGTTGAAAATGGCATTTTTAACACACTCTGTATAGGGCACGGGATGTAATTTAGAATATATTTAATAGTTACAAAACACTACATAGGAAACGATAAAAAACTGAGAAAGTAGAAATGAGCACTTGATGATGACTTTAGAAAAAAATTACCACTTTTTACTACAAACTTACCAAGTTTTAAATTTTCGAAGTATTGAATAAACGACGAAACAAGACGGGCCGAAAAAGTCGCCGCGGTTGACTAGGCAACATTGCGAATGGTGCGTGTTTGGCGAAACGAAGAATATATATGACTGGTTCTATGTATATTGTTTCGACCACTTTCAGACTTTTTAATTTCGTTGAAAATTTTATATATTGTACTACCTCACTAAAAACATTTCTGTGGATTTTTCAAAATTTTTTTAGTCAACCCAAAAAAAGTTATGAATTTTGAAAAAAAAACGTCTTTCAGTTTTTCAACCATTTTCAAACGCTCATAACTTTTTCAACAATTGATTAATTGATATGTTTTTTTCAAATTTTCCATTTTTCAGTGTGCTTCTCAGACGAAAATACAAAAAAAAATATTCAAGTCATACTCTATAAAATTTGTTTTCATTTTTTTAGAGCAAAAACTCTATTTCTCAAAAACTCCATTTTTTATTTTCAATTTTTTTTTAACTTTGATTTATTATGCATTTAATTCCACAAGATTCATAGTGGGCAGATTTTTTTTCAATTTTTTTTGGTGGTTGAAAACCAACATTGTTTCAGTTTTTCTCACATAAATATTAATTTTCCGAAAAACCCTATATTATCTTGAAGATTTTCTATTTTCCCTTTAAACTTTGATTTATTCCGAGTTTAATGATGCAAGATTCATGGGGGGAGAGATCTTTTTCTATTTTTTTTCTTTGATTCAAGAAAAAATTGCTTCAATTTTACTGAGAAAAAAATTAATTTTTCAAAAAACTCTATATTTTGCTGATGATTTTCTATCTTTCTTTTACTTTGATTTATTTCGCGTTCATTGCCAGAAGATTCATAGTGCGCAGATATCTTTTTCACTTTTTTTTATTGAAGAAAAAAATGCTTCAGATTTTCTACAATAAAAAAAATAGTAAAAAATATCTGACCACTATGCATCTTGCTGCATTGAACTCAGAATAAATCAAAGTTTAAGACAAAAATAGAAAATCATCAATCCAATGTAGGATTTTTCAGAAAATTAATATTTTTGCACAGAAAAACTGAAACAATTTTTCATCAATCGAAAAAAAAAATAGAAAAAGATATCTGCCCACTACGAACCTTGTGGCAGTAAACTCGGAATAAATCAACGTTTAAAAGAAAGATAGAAAATCATTAATAAAATATAGGGTTTTTCGGGAAATTAATATTTTTCTCAGAAAAACCGAAGCATTTTTGTTTTTCAATCGAAAAGAAATAGAAAAAATCTGCCCACTATAAATCTTGCGGCATTAAACTCAGAATAAATCAAATTAAAAAAAAAATCGAAAGTTAAAAATCAAAAATGGTGTGTTTGAGAAATAGAGTTTTTTCTCTAAAAAAAAAATAAAGATTTGATAGAGTATGACGTGAACATTTTTTTTTGTATTTTTTTTTCTGAAAGCACGTTAAGAGATGAAAAATTTAAAAAGATACGTCTCGACTAAACAATTTTTGAAAAAGGTATGAGCATTTGAAAATGGTTGAAAAACAGAAAGACGTTTTTTTTCAAACTTCATAACTTCTGGGTTGGCTAAAAAAATTTACAAAAATTCACAAAAATGTTTTTAGTGGGGTAGTACAACATATAAAATTTTCAGCAAATAAAAAATGGTCGGGTCTGAAAGTGGGCGTAACCATATGGAACGAGTCATATATATATTGAAACGTGAGGGTTCGTTTCATTAATTTTGAGGTTCGGGACTCGAAGAGACATTAAAATTCGTGAATCTCAGTGTGGAAATCGACCATCGATTTTATTCTTGTAGGTTTTTGAGTGTATTACAATCGATAGTGTAGCGTGCGATCTTTATCTGACGTGAAATGATGCACGATTCTCTATCGGGTCTTCCCTCTAGTTCCCGTGACGTTAATGATCGCCGGCGAAGATCCTCTCCTCCTTGGTACGCCGTTCCTCGTGACTGTTTGCCTTGCTGCCTCCTCTACGGCGATCCGAGTTTCGTCGCTCTCCTACAGATGAGGCTTTTTGTGTTTGATTACCTCAGTACCCGTTTCGGGTCCCGCTGAGTGCAAGCCTCGTTCTCCTCCCGTCGACCAGAGATACCGAACTTCTGTAATCCTCCAAGAAGAGTTCTTGGAGGATTATCCGCTATAGCCACCCTCGGTTTACTTGCGGATAACAACGTACCAGCCTTTTTGGAAGTCGTTCTCTCTGGTTCGAATTCCAGTGGGTACTTTTCTCCACTTTCCCTCTCCATTGAGTTGGTCTCCGCCAATAGCCACCTTCGGTCTCCTGGCGGAGACCAATGTCCCAGCCCTTCCGGATTCCTTTTCTCTGAAGTATTGGAGGTTTGAATTTTGCACGAAATTCGCACGAAAACTCGCTGATTTGTGATTATTTCGTCACCTACTTATGCATCTCTTCCCTGCTAACTGCTTGCAAGAACGCCGGCGTCCATCAGTCTTGCGTCGGGCAAACTAGAGAGTACTCGCGGTACCGTAGTGTCGCCGGAGTGGGGAGAGCTAGTGCGCTTCTTCGTTGCAATATACAAGGTGAATTTTGTAAGGTGTAACAGGCTTTATTCTAAGGCAGATGGGATCATTGCAAATAAAAGTTGCAAATATACATTAGGGATATGTTTAATAGTTTATGAGATATAAATTTTGAAAGTTCGTCCAATCAAAGCGCGTCGAGAAGCGTTGGAGCCGTCCACTCCCCGACTTAGCAACAAAAATGACTGCGTGATAATATAATAAATAAAATTGAGTGCTCTGAAGTTTGCAACCCCAAATGTAACGCGCAACACTGTGCTATCTCTACGGCTAGGGCGGGAGTGGCCGGCTCCAACGCGCCTCGGCGCGCTCTGATTGGACCAACTTTAAACATTTATATCTAGTAAACTATGAAAAATATCCCCAATCTATATTTGCAACTTTTGTTTGTAATGAACCCATCTACCTTGAAATACTGCCTGGCACCCCTTACGCAATTCACCCTGTATATACAACGTGCCCCTTTTATCTCTGCCACCCAAAATGACTCGGTAATTATCAATGTTATAAAACAATGTTTCAAACAAAAGTTATACGGTGTTGAGGGGGCCATCGAATGTGATCATTTTTTTTTAATTTCTATGGGGGCGTTTACGCACAGTGAAGCTCACCTTTACTTTTTTTAATGGAATGGTATATTTTTGTTTAAACATCTTGTAGAGCACCTCAATCCTCATAAAAACACATTTGGGTGTCAACGTTATTCAAGGTCATTCAAGGTCAGTATCGATGGTACAAATCTACATATTTCGGATCATTATCAAATATTTCATAGTCTCGTAAAGACGTCACCAATGACATCAAAACGACATTGCAACGCATGCCGGGTACCGCTAGTTTTTATATAGAGAGATTTACCTTTGGATCGACACTTCGTTTTATGGCATTTATAAGATCAGCGCGCAAGCTCTCCATCTGCCGGAGACCTATCCTCGGAACGACATCTTTTCCAACGACGACCGAAGTGATGAATTCTTGGGTGTATTGTTGAGCTGGCATGCTCAGAAGGCCACCTGGTGGTGCGAATGAGAAACAAACGATGTCGGGATATTCTTGCCTCAGCAGAATGGCGAGAATCGCAGCAGTTCCGGCACCCAACGAGTGACCGACCAGCGTCAGACCGAATTGATGTGTCCCTCGGTCAGGATCCTAAATATCGAAAAAAATATTTAATCAAGGCCGAGAGTATGAGAAATATAATTCTTTGATAATTAATTGTTGGTTTTCTTTTATTGAAAACGTGAGTCGACACAGAGCGACAGCAATACAATTCCAACGAATATTTGGGCGGACACTTTTTTCTTAATGTTGAATCAAAAGATATTGCGTAAGTGCAAATCTTGCGATTTTTTCATATTTCAAAACACAAATTCTATATTACCCTGGCAAAGTTTCAAGTTGAGTAATCGGAGCCGTTCACAAATATATTATTTTGACGAATCTCGGGGATATGCATTCTGAGTTGGTTGCTTTTTGGACGGATTATTCTAGTAGATTTAAGAGGTATGTACGAAATTGATGACATTGCGAAAATTTCATTCCGACATAAGAGCTTTGTGAAAGATAAGATTGCCGATCACGCAACCAATATAACGACCACGACTATCCAACGGAATTGTCTTTATAACAACCCCCGGCGAGAAAAGGTTTATTGTTAATGAATTTTAAACGTTAATTACATTATTGTAATCACCATCATTATTATAACACATATTGAAAACACTTTGTTCAAGTTTATCTTCAGGGATGAAGGCAATTCCAAGACCATCCGAAAGGTTTCGATAAATTTACCTGCTATTCTCAAAAATATATGCGTCGCTGTCGTAACCCCTAAAGTTCAATTAAATAATACAATGTGGGTGTTAACACCAATTTTAAAAAAGTCAACAAAGGAGTTTAGATTCTGTGAGACTGTTTCATGAAAAATCTTAAATTTGTCCCACCATACAACTGGAATTTATCGGTGTCTTTCTCGTTCTTCTCCATTACTCCAAAAGGGTACTGCGGAGAGCTATGACGAAGATCGTTTGTTCGTGAATACAGTTAAGATAGGTGTCTAGTCCAGAATTTTCGGAAGATTCAAAAAAAATTTAGATCATTTTTTAACGTCTTATTGCATCAAGAATCATTTCTCAAAATTTAGTGACGATATGCGCTATAGAAAAAAAGTCATAGCGGTGTGTGTATGGGCAAGTCGGAGCGTCCAGCGTCTGTTGTGAATCCCTACTCCAAAAAATCCCGATTCCCTTTGTTTACATATACCTACAACGGTCTTATTATATCCAGTCGGTTCTATTTTGATCGTCTACGAGTTTTTAGTGTGATTTCGACAGTGTAACGAAGCTTTAGTGTTTGAAAATGGGTCCGTACAGGAAAGGCACGAAAATGACGAAGCCGGTGAAAAAAAATAGACGGAGGTATCACGATTTTCAAGGCAACCAGCGTACAGTTGAATGCTGTACATCTTTTCCGAGCGATATGTATCAGCGAAAAAGTTATCTAATACCAGTGATTTTTATATGAAACGCGACGACGGATTTAATTACTGCATCCTTGCATTTTCTCTCGTGTTCTGCGCTCTGTCGACTATGCTGAAGTGCAAAACCTGTGACAAAGATGTCGAGTTTACAAAAACCGGTGTGCGTGGTCTTGGTTTAAAAATAACCATTGATTGTGACTGTGGTGACAGGACTTACTCGTTGTTCAGGGAATAACACCCAAAATAACAACGAGTGTTACAATAAAACGCTTCCAGCGATCGTGCCCAAACACACGTTTGTCAGCAAGGAAGTCGTCGAACTAGGAGTCCGTAGTTCTTCTGCCATCTTTAATGAAGGTTGCATCACACTTATAAAAATGATGGAGACCATGGGTTGCACCATTGGACACGCTTTATACGATTACGCCATTCAAAAGGACGAAGAACGGATTTCGAAGGCTGAAAAAGCGACTAAAGCGGCGATGAAAGAAGGCCGTGTGGCAAATCAAAAGGACAAAGAAATGGAAGAAGAAGCTGAACAGGACTCTGGAGTGCTTTTATATAGCCCATGGATAGCTGATTGAGCTATTACAAGTATTAAAACTCGATTATTACAATAATATTAACATATAAATCGGAAACAAAAATTCTAAACGCGTTTGTATGGAAATCATTTTTTTCAACTGGCAGACAGATAATCTCCGCAACTGCTCGATGGATTTTGGTAAAACTTTGGACGATTCTTTATTAAGGTGTTTTGTATGATAATTCATTACATTAAAAGAAAATTTACAATATAAAAATTTACAGGGCGCAAACGGTGCAAAATAGGTCGATTTTTGTACAGCGTTTTTCCAAAGGTGCCATTTTTTTTCTATTATCGATTTTTAGCAAACGGTGGTGAATTACCACGTGGCAAACCTTCCTCTTTAAAATGACGTTTTTTGTTTTTGTTTCAGACTTGCCAATCCGGAGATTATCTGTCTGCTATGGGAACATTTTTTTTGAGGCGCACTGTAAATTTTTCAAAAAATGTCGGACGAAATAAACATTTTTTCCTACTCTATACGCTTTGCATGATGTCCTGGATAAAGTTTTATTATAATATCTAGCATAGAATGTAAGAAGAACGATTTCGAAAATAAGCTTGTTTTTCGCTCTCTAGACTAGACACCTACCTTAAGCGGCGCGGTGGAGATACTTCATGTTCAAAGATACTTTACAAAATTGTTGGAAGTGATTGAAATAAACTTTCATTAAAACGTAATCCGAAAACGGTGAGTTTTTATTTCAATAAGAATACCTTTGCTAGTGCTTTTGCTATGATCCTTTCCTCGCAGATCTTTTTGCGAATGTATTCAGCTGCTTGAACCATGCCTTTGTGCCCCAGCCAATCTTCTCTAGGCGGTGTCAATGGTAGGACTTCGGCCTCTGCATTAAGATCCGTAACGACATCTTTCATGCTGAGTGTGCCTCGAATACTGACGACGACCTAAAAATAAATTTATAGTATTTTTTGCAACCCTTCGTGCGCGATACTATCTTCTCCCTACATTTACGTTTATAATATTGACATAAAGGTATTTACATGCTATAAAATTGGGGCGTCAAAAAACATTACCAAATTTCATACAGAAATAAGGTATATGAGGCATTTCACATGAAGTCATTCACCCAGAAAAGGGAAACGTTTTCAATCGTTTTGAAACTTTCATGATCGATAGCGCTATAGTAAAGCTTCACAAGGGGACACTCTCGGAGGTTCGTCGAGTTACGAGCTCCCACTTCGCGTACTTATAGGGTGAGTACGTAGTAACCAAACCTCAAAATTGCAGGTGCCAACTCGGCTTTGCTTTTGAGAAATTGCCGATCAAATTTTGGAGTTTGCTTCATGACCTATTTTTCGGTCACGGTTAAAGAAATGTGCTAAAAAAAATTTACTACGAAAGGTGTCCACTCAAAGAAAAGCAAAGCCAAAAAATTTTGTTTTCAAAACTGGGTGCCATTTGTAAAAAAAATCGTAAAATCTTTTTAACATAGCCATAATGAAGGTAAATTGCTCCTCTTTAAAATGACGTTGATTAAATTAGCCTAGGCTAACTATCGGCGAAATGATATAAAAAACCGTTCCGGCACTCTATACTAGAGAGTGTCCAGTCAATTTCGTCACTGACTGTATGCGTGGCGTGCTACGAATCTGAACCCATGGACTTTTCAACAACGTCAACGCAGTGACTTTTCCGGCGGAATTGAGGAAACAAAACTGCGATTGCGACTAAAATGAGTTGGCATTCGTACAATGTTCGTCGTGTCGACAATATAAATGTTTTGATTGTTTTTATAATGATTATCATCCGTCAGAGTGCACTCGTGAATATGAAGAAAACATTGATTGACGAAATTTGTAATTAATAAAACAGACTTTTAATACCTATATTCCTAGGTATTTTTTCAAAATATTCCCTGTCAAAGTTTAAATAACGGCTAATTTATCTTTACAAATCTTTGAAAATTGCAAGAGACTTGAAAAAACAAAATTTTAATCATAAGTTATAAATTTCAGCAATAATTTGAAAAAAAAATGAAAAAAATAGCATAGCTGGGGACTTAAACCCGTGTCGGTCAGGTCTTACCCTTTGCCGCTAGGCTACTCGCTTCGTTGTGTTTATGTACAAATTCTAGGATACATAGCCGGTTATGAAGCAAACTCCAAAATTTGATCGGCGATTTTTCGAAAACGAAACCGAGTTGGCACCTGCAATTTCTGGTTTGGTTACTACCTACCCACACTATAAGTACGCGAAGTAGGAGCCCGTAACTCGATGAACCTCCGAGAGCGTCCCCTTGTCAGTAAAAATTTGAAGACTCTAGCGGTTGCCTAGCACTAGGGGTTCAAACTTCTACCGTGTTGGACGTCGTGACTACATTCCCAGGTCTTTATCTTCCCGAGAAATATACCAATTTTAAAAAGCCGGGAATGATTTTGAAAGCATTTTCTGCGTTTTTTAAGAATATGTTACTTATAAAGTACATAAACGTTTTTAAAGTTTAATGTTGAAAGCGACTTTTTTCCAAAGATCGACCCCTTAGATTTTAATACAAAAAATTTCTAAAATAGTACGATTCTTTCTGAACAAAAGAGCATGGGATGACCAAGAAGGACTGTCCCATAGTTTTCGAGATACAACACGACTTATCAACGCGCGGCCGCTGCGTGCAGCGTTGCGCGGTGAACCTCCCGACTACGCTCAAGGTCGTACGTACCGACCGCTCGCTGATAAATCGTGTTGTATCTCGAAAACTATGGTTCGGACCATCTTGATCATTCGATACTTTTTTGTTCACAAAGAATCCTACTATCTTATAAATTTCTTTTTATATAAATGTAAGGGATCGATCTTTGAGAAACAATCAATTTTAACATCAGTTTCAAAAATTTCTTACTGATTTTTTAATTTTGTTAAAAATAAATAACATATTCTTAAAGTACATAGAAAATGCTTCCAAATCAGTCCTAACTTTTTAAAATTGGTGTATTTCTCGGGAAGATAAAGACCTAGGAATGGCGTTACGACGTCCAACACGGTAGAAATTTGAATCCATACTGCTAGATAATCATTTGAACTAGACACTTCACATTTTTACTGATGCTTTACTATCAGTAGTACTTCATCTTCATGCGAAATGCCTCATATACATATATTATATATACACGTAAAATTATCAAATCGACATTTTTCTAATGGGAGTTTCGTTCTATAGCTAATTTCAATATGCTAGACCAAACAGAAACTTAATCTATGGATGCCGAAATTTGATATGGAGCAAAACACCTTTCGTCATTCCATGTGATTTTCATTCTGGTAAAGCAACTAAAGAACATAATGGAGCAAGCAAAGTTGGCCCATCTTGTAATTTCTACGTATGGCATAATTAAATCCAACTGGAATAATTAAATAAAAATTTCTTTTCCAATAGAACTAAGCATATTGAAATTATTGTCAATCACTTACAATTAGATATTGTTATCTACTATTATCTTTTTCGCCATTGAATTGGTAATCAGACGAACCTTCTTTTTCGTGTAATCTAGTGCGACGAAAAAAGGTGTTTCGCCAACGTCGACGTGAAAAGTCGCGTAGATAACCTCGACCTCGCCAATCTCTATCATTCGCCGTAAAGCAGCATAATTGCACTGACAACAATTGTCAGCAATGACTGTCGCATCGTCATCATGCCTTATGCATGGAAAACATCCGCATCTTAGCCTGAGAATAAGATGTTGAAATGAAATGTTAATATTATTCATTAATATGAATTAATAAGTAAAGCAAATAATACGTTTCAAAATAATAATATAGATCGTAATTTAAAAAATACCAAAAGTGAAATACATTATCCCTTTTTGAACCAAGTTTTTAAACAATATATCAGGTGTTGGAATTAATTCGTAGCTTTTTTCTAAAGAAAAACTATCATTTATTTTAAATGAAAATATAAAAAAATACACTAATTAAAGTATTCCCCGCCGTTTTATACTACTTTTGAGCATCTTTTGGGCAGGCTATAAATTTCGTGGCGAAAGAACGCACTGCCTTTACATGTAATCCACGAATCGACCCATTTTTGACAATCTTCGTACGAAGTCAACTTCTGCTTAGACAGTCTATGAGCCACCGAACGAAATCAATAATAATCAGAAGGAACAATATTTGGAGAATACAGAGGGCGGGATAGGACTTTCCATTTAAGTCTTTCCAGCTATGTCCGTCCTGATTTTATGACATGCGGGCGAGTATTCTCGAGCAGCAAAATGACTTTGTTGTGTCTTTGAGTATTTCGGCCGCTTTTCTTTCAATGCACGGCTCAAGCGCATCAATTGTAATCAGTAGTGATCTCCAGTTATGGCGCCATTTGGTTTCACTAGTTGATAATAAATTACACCCATCTGATCCCACTAAATATAGAGCAGGAAGTTAGACCCATGGATATTCGGTTTTGTCACTGATGTTGATGATTGGCCAGGCTTAGCACATTACTTTTTGCGCTTTGAATTGTCTTAATGGATCCATTATTCATTCCCAGTGATCATTCGATGAAAAACCTATTTTTTTCTCCCGTCGAAGCAGCAGTTCAGCTCGAAGAGAACATAGATTTACATGGAGCCACGTGTCTTATGGGCACATTTAGCTGGGGTCTGCTTAGTGCTGACTCCAGCCACCGTGGCGCTGTCCAATATCTATGTCCAATCCTGTTCAAGCTAGATAGCACGAGAGTGGGGGACAGCTGATACGTCGTGTGTATGTGACACACCGATACATCCCCGCGCGCTCTACAGCCCATAAGTGGAACTACGTTTTCCGTGCCAAAAATTAACACGGGATTTGTGGTTCCATGTAAATCTATGTTTTCTGATTTGACATATTCAATTATAAAGTATTATTATTTATGATTCAAAATGAGGTTCTGTATAGCAAATGACGTCCGATGATAGCTGTTGCACGATGAATACATTATTATAAGTAACAACGAAATACTGCGGTACGTACGTCGTCTCTTCTAAAACATTACAATTTAATTCCAACACCAAATATATCATTAGTGAAAAAAGATCAAGAACGTTCAATAAGAAATACATAAGCAAAAATTCAACGGACTCGATTCATCATGATAGATAACCCACCACGAGGAAACATGTAATTACCTCATGCATAACTGGCAAAGACCAGTCGTATGATTAAAGAGAAATAAAGGCCATCCGTAAGCCGCCAGTGCAAAATGCATGTAATGAATAGCCGACTGAAAGTGTCCCAAGTCACCGTCCTCCGTGAGCGATAGAAACTTGGTTCTTGGTGTAACCGGTACACCCGATAAAAATTCATAAGTGTCGTTTTTCTTCTGTTTAACGATGAGCTCGCGTTCGATCTTCTGAAATTTTCGTAGTAACACGAGACCGGCGACGACATCGGATGGAACGACGTCGAGATCTCTGAAGAAGTCACTGAGTAGTCTCGCTATATCCGTGAATGAGTTCTTTCGTTGTTGCGTGGAACGGTGCGGACGGTGCGATGAATGCCGTGATATAAACAAATAGAAACAATCAGAAAAACGGAAAGAAAATTAAAAATCGAAAAACCATAATAATAAAATAAGATTTTTTCGATCTTATATGACGTCGAGAATTTGTCAGGCTACGAATTGTTTTCCAATAGCTTTTTAATTACCGTATCTCCAACACTTGCACCAGATTTATAACCATCAAAGTGTTGGATAAGTTCATCGTTTTCGGGAAATAAACACTACCAACCACCCCGTTTAATTCTAAATTAGCGCTATAAGTTCTCGTATATGCCCAAAACTTACTCGTCTATTAGTTTACCGGTGAAGACCCAATTCGATATTTTCACCAACGAACTGAATTAGTATGAATCTGTAGTGACGAAATATAGATACTTACTATAGTTAAATATACAGAGTGAGGAACTAATAATTGCTATCTTAAATAATGCCGAAAGTATAATAGTAGCAACAAAGTTTTTGAAACAAAAGTTGAATTGGACAACGGAGCCTGTTATATGATGTTAGCTTTTTGTTGCTAGGTGGAGTTGCTTCAGAGATATGAAGGTCACCTTTACTTTTTCTTAAATGGAATGCTATTATGTTGGTACATGTTTTCTGATAACAGTTATTGAGACGAATCCAATGAGGTACAGCATTAAGCTCTTTAAAGATAAAAACGGATCATTTATCTTCTTATGATGGATTGAGTAGTATTTCTTGTCACTTCGACACTTAACGAATCACATGCTGCAATAATTATCTCTTGGATACCTTCAGGCATAGTTTGGACTTCTTTATAAACAATGCGTTTCAAGAACCCCCACAAGAAAAATTCAGAGTCGTCAAGTCTGTTGAACGAGCCGGCCATGATACAGCCCCTCCGCGTCCAATCCAACGATCTGGAAATCTTCTTTGTACCTCGTTTCTAGCCATCAACGAAAAATGTGCTGGAGACCCATCGTGTTGATACCACATTCTGTTCCTTATTTCTACAAGCAGTTCTTCCAATAATGGACCTAATGTTGCATGAAGGAATATGGTGTACTTTCTACCTTTAAGATTCCATCCTTTGATGAAATAGGAGGCCATTAATGCTATCTTCAATAATCGAACACCATACGTTCACTGATCACGGTATTTGGTGTCCTGCTTGTCGCAGCCATCGTGGATTTTCAGTTGACCGAAAATCCATGTTATGCAACTTAATATTACCATGATTTGTGAATGTTGCCTCATTAGTAAATAAAATCCAATTAATAAATGAGTTATATCTCTGAATCTGGAATTGAGTCCATCAACAGAATTCAACGCCATTTATGAAATCCGCACCGCTTAATTCTTGGTGAAGATTGATATCGTAAGGATGATATTTATGGTGATGTCGAACACGAAGAACACTTCTCTGGCTTATATCAGATGCTCTTCCGATTTGCTGCGATTTGACACAAGGATTTTGAACCACAGTGACAAGAATATAAATTTCCATTTTTTTGTTAGTTGCTTGCTTTCGCCTGCCCTTTTTCTGATGGGTCAAGAATCCAGTTGTTCTAAGTTTATGGTACAAATATTTAAATGTACAGCGCGTAGGCTGAGAATGTTAAGGATATCTTTCAGCGTATAACTCTCACTGTTCTCACTGAACGTCGCTTGCATTAACCTTAAATGAGAAGCATATCGGTGTATTCTTCAAAAGAATCCATTGTTTATAATGGCTGATTCGAGATACTAATCTTACTATTTCACTGTCCTGGAATATCGTCTGACCATTGTTTATTTCTCAATGCCAGGTCGTGACGCCTGTGGATTTTGACTTGGTGAGGATTCTTGAAAGACATTATTTATAAACAAACCCAACTACACTTGAAGATATGCAAGAGAGAATTATTGCGTCATATGATTGGATAAGTGTCGAAGTGATAAGAAATACTACTTAATCCATGATACAAAGAATACAACATTGCAATGATGGCAATGGCAATCACTTTGGACACCTTCTGTAAAAGGACGTTTATTTCCTCTTTTTTTTTTTATCAGAAATTGCCATTTTGACCTTCAAAGATATTAATGTTGCACCTCATTGGATTCGTATCGGAAACCGCTATAAGCAAACAAGTAACAAAATATAGCATTCCATTTAAAAAAACAAAGGTGACCTTCGTATCTCCGAAGCGACTCTACCTAGCAATAAAACGCTAACATCATATAACAGCCCTCGCTGATCCATGCAACTTCTGTTTCAAAAACTTATTTGTTACTATTATACTTTCGGAGTTATTTAAGGTGGCAATTATTTGTGCCTCAGCCTGTAGTTCCACGCTATAGAGGTAATAATTTCCTAATCTCGCCACAACGTATTTGTATTGAATATTTTATACCAGCTGCACCAGCACAAAACTTGCATAATTGTTTATCCGATCCAGAATTTTTAATATAATAGATGTAGATAGATTGTGTATGTTTAAATGGATTTTTAATTCTAACATTAAAACGTTCACTTCTAATTGTTTCTAAAACTGCATAACTTCTGTAGTCATTCATATTGATTCTAACTAATTTCTGACGTTAGAATTAATTACATTATTCCTATATTTACGAATAATCGTTTAATAGAAATTTTGTTAAGAAAAGTAACATTTCCGTATGCTTTATTAAAAATGAATAGCAAATATGAAACAATGACAATTAAAAAAAGTACAAATAAATCGTATTCTAATAAAATCGCCCGTTTTAAGCAGTGTTTTGAAAAATTTTTTTAAATCTATTTTTGCGATCATAATGTTTGAATAAATCCGTAAAATTTTCTACAAACTTATGCCATAAATAGATTTCCTACAGTGGGATTGTGAAACAATTTTTTATATTTCTAAAAACATTGGATAAGGGATTGAATCTAAGGTTATCGCAGGGTTGAACGGTGATCGAGCTAATATAAAATATCCGATATTATATTTGAGACGTGAAAATAGACACCGAGAAATCGATCAGTCAAAGGTGTATAGCAACGGGCAAATACTTCGTGAGGCAAGTTAACCCGTAGCCGAAAATAATTCGCGCTACCTGACAAACCAGTTGAATATTCGTCGATGTCTTACTCTATTTCTGTCCGAATTTCCCATGCAACAGAAGAGCAATCTGCATCTATTGTCCCAGCTATCCTGGTAGGCACGTATGACCTTTCTGGAAGAGAATAAACGCATCGTTACTATTTTTTGCCTGTTTGGAAAAACGAAGCTAGAATGGAAAATTCGCATCGGCCGAATTAATTGAAATGTGCCAAGCAATAAACGCGTCGGGGAAAATTATTATTTTTTCCCACTTTCTTCTGTCGTAAGATTGTTGTCTCTTTACCGTTGTCTCCAATTTCTATTTCGGCTTCCGCTTCTCTTGTAGTGCATTCTACCACCACCACGTGATTCGGCTTCTCTCATGCTGCGCTGGTATTTTTTCATTTTCACCCACGATCTGCCGGCTGCGTCGTAGGTGCACCATACGGTTACCATAACTGATGCTATAATGCACCAGTTGGAGATTACGAGGCCTGTTAAAAAGTGAAAAACAATTATTTAATTGACTGTCGACGGTCGATACAATTCTTGACGACAGGTTCAACTACAGGGTCATTTCTATAACAAAGGATACTGCGATTAGTCCTTATTTTCTCCAGTATACACAAATTGTATCTGATTATCTTTCATCGCCATTTAATAAAAATGTCAGGATTTAATCGATTCAAGTGTAATAGTAAGATTATTAAGTACGTGCTAACAACAAACTCTGGGTTAGTTTTTACTCAACTTGAGGAAAATGCATTTTTAGTGTGAAAGCCACATTTGTTACCTACACAGAGCTGAAGATTATAATTCAATTTACGCCCCCCCCCCCCCCCCCCCTCCTGCCTCTTCTTCGTTGGCTATATACTATTATCAAGAACTATGACAATAGTTTCCGTATAATATATCCATACAGACCTGTTTAGAATTTATCACATCGAAAAACTACAAATTTACGAATTTACAAAAGTGAATTCTGTATTTTTTAAAAATATTTTAGACTAAAAATCTTGTGATAAGCGTTAACGAAAGTTATGAACGTATAAAAAGGTACAACATAACAATGAATTACATTATACGTGTTTCGTTTGAGGGGATATGTTATATTGTAGATTATAGTCGAAAAAATATTTCCCGTCCGCGATTTTCTGCCGGAGGGTTTTTACAGCAGATATTTTTCATTTCTCTTTGTAACATTCCGAATCCAATAAGAGAATGTTTTTCTAGAATTTTATCCCGTTGTAACAAATATGAAATTTTCGGTTAAACATACCTAATATAACGTCCTTAGCTTGGTTCACAGGACACGTTTGATAGTAACGAACGAGCCAGGCAACACCGGCACTAAGCCATCCTGTCTCCACCAGTAACAAAGCTGAAACAAGAAATTTTCGACGACAAATTATAGCATTATTGTAACTTATGTCTTTATGCATTTTTATACGATGTTGATGAGAACAAAATATATAATATGAATGAATATATGTTTCGCGGTTATAATTTCTCCAAGTAATCAATGATGGACATTAATCCATTTTTTCCTGACACGTCAACTTTGAAATCCTTATCGAGGGGAGTAAGGAAACCGATGTAACTGCGCCAAGTACACGACTTTGTCATAAAAATGGGAATAAAATCGACGTTAGGATAAAAATATAAATTTGGACAAAACCAAAAATTTAAGGAACCCTAATTTTGAGCGCAGAATTATAAAGGTTTTCATTGTTAACAGAGAAATGTTTTTACGAGACAAGTGATAAATGCAATTGGTCAATCAAAAAGAACTCCTCACAACTCCCATCCACGATGGTATCCGTTTGTCTCAAGGGTAGAATCATTGTTGATTCTCACAAGGGGAGGGTCTCAACGTTGGGATCGACTTCGGGACGTCCTTTTAGGGTAGTGTAGGGTTCAGTCCCAAGTATCACCCCCTGCCACCGTTCACCCTGGTGGGCCATCGTTTTTGAGAAATCGAGCAAACCAAATTTGTGTGACGAGTCTGAACCTCGAAAATAAGACAGGTCTTCGAAGCGGCGCGATAGCCTAGCGGTTAATATGTTCGGTTAGTATGCTGAAGGTTTTGGGTTCGAGTTCTGTTACCGCTATTTTTTTTTTAATCGATATTCTTGTAAACGTTAGCTTTATTTAATTTATATGCAACTTTTGTGTATTACGTTACAAAATCTTGCTCGTGTGATTGTAATCACCGTTTCAAAAATTTTGTATACCCATTTTTTTTCTTATATTCAACTTTTCCTTTAATTTGAGATTTTTTGCATTGCAATTACCGTTTCGATAAAACGGAGGTCAACCGGAACTTTTTCGAAAAACAAGCAATAATTACAAAGGGAAGAATGTTTGTTTGTTGGTCTGTCTGTTTGTCCTGCATAGGTGCACATACCATTCATCCGATTGCGATGAAAATTTAGCGAATTGTAGTCTGCACTCCCGAGAAAGTTTCTGCGTTAGTAGAATAATTTTATTTGCCAAAATAAACGTGTACGGGGCGGAACAAAATTAACATTTGTGTATATCTATACAGTCGGTGACGAAATTGAGTGGACACCCTCTAGTATAGAGTGCCGGAACGGTTTTTTATGCCATTTCGCCGGTAGTTGGCGTAGGCCAATTTAGCCAACGTCATTTTAAAGAGAAGCCATTTACCTTCATTTTGGCTATTTTAAAAAAATTTAACGATTTTTTTTACAATTGGCAACCAGTTTTGAAAATAACAATTTTTGTTCGTTTTTTGTTCTTCTTTGAGTAGACACCGTTCATAGTAAAAAAAATTTAACACATTTCTTTAGCCGCGATCGTACAGGCAGAAGTCCAAGCTACTATTTCTTTTTTTAGAAAACATTCTACGATTTTTTTTTCCAAAGATATTTTTTGAGCGTACTTTTCATTTTTGCGCATAAATAGACGATTTGAAAATTGCTCCGCAGGACGAAAACTTTGCTTCAATCGAACCATAAATAATTCCCTTTTATGTTCACCTGAATTCGTTGCTATTATAACAATTACTATTAACGGCTTTCCCCTATTTTTTTCGGGCAATTTACATTTATGTAATATTGCACGTGCAGCAATGTATTCCTTCTGTCGAATTTTTTCTCGTGTGGTACATAAATTCGATATTTTTGTGAGTCGAGCTATATCAATGAATGCAAATTTGCAGCCAAGATTACGAGATAGTAACAAATTTATTTTCTAATTTTTTATCGATGTGTGAAATTCTGTGATACTTACGTTCTGTAGGGTTATCAACTTTATAACACACCCAAATTTCAGTTCATTTAGTTTATTAGTTTCGAAATGGCATTTGTCCAAAAAATGGATGGGCCGTAGTGACAGTAACGAAAATCTGTTTCATCACCTTCAGATACGCTACCTCGTATCTTTCGCGTTCACATATACGCATCGAGCTACATCGCAATAACCCTTGTCCATCAATGATTGAACGCGTATTATTTTTGCCCATCAAACATGTTTCTTAACTATAATAATAATCCATCAGTTAACAAATATAAATCTATTCACGAATGTGTACTTTTATTTCATCTCCAGGAGTAAGCCCTAACATTTTTCAATGTAGGTATTCGACCACTTACAGATTTTATTTCCGTCATATTTCAATTTCCCTAAAATTTACAAAGTTGCCGGCGTTCAATTGCGTACATTTTTTAGATGAGTAATAAGAAACCTCTTGAAACATTTGAAGTATTTTTGCGAACATGCGAAAAGTGATATCTAATTTTAATCGATTCAAAAATGGCGAGTTCCACGTTTCGGCCAAACTGAGCAGGAACAGCCCATATAGTATATTTATATAGAATAGGAAAAAGCTACAGCAGCGCACTCTAAATCGATGTTTGTGTTGGAAAAATGAGAAATATAGCCGAAAATTGTTTTCTCCCCAGACGAAGGGGATCGTTCGATTACCCATCTCGTAGATACAGGGTGATTTAAAATGGGAATTTTTAGGAACACTCTTGGTAGTTATAGAGATGTTGGTCGTTATTGATTCCACAATCTACTAATGGTTTAGTTACTTTTATTAAAAAAATGGTTATTATATTCTATTGAAAAATATGACAGTGTAATGGGGAATCTGATAGATTTGGCTTTCAAGAAGCTAAACAATATTATTTTCACATGAAATTCAGTACACTGAATATGTTAACTTAAAATGAAAAAAGATACGACTGAATAATTAATTAGATTGATTGCATAGTCTGTTGGCAAATGATATCGAACGCGGAAGTACTTTTGTATCTGTATTGAAAAAGATTCCATTAAAAAAGTACGTGAGGTTACCTAGAAGTGAGGAGATTGCTGAATACCGGATATTCTCACTTTCCATGCAACGGAGAAGGGAATTTTGCGGTGACACTTGTTATCCGCAAGCAATCGGGGAAGTAAATTACTTTCGACAGCTGTGGTTAGTAAAAAAAAATTTGCTCACTTCTATCTCTCGATTCATCGAGACGCAATTTCATTTTCCAATTTCCATTTTATTGTGAAAAAGCTTGTCAAAAATATAGAAAAAGATATATGGGGCATTCCAGGACAGATAGAACTGTTTCAAAAACTTTTTTTTTATTTTCTCAATTTTTTGATATTTTTTTGTGCTCATCAAAAAACTCTTTCTGGTAAATTTTGAGATTTTTTTGATTACCCGCTCAAAAGATATCGAATTTTTAAAAAATCGCTCTTTTTTCGTTTTTTTTTGGCTTGAAACTTCTTTAATCGTAGGCTAAATTGAATTTTTTTTACTTTCCGTTTTTGAATGTACTTTCCGAAAAAAAAACTATTTGAAGTGCTTTTGAACGTAATTTTTAAGTTTTAAACTTAAATTTTTTTAAAGGGAGTGCATATTTTGAGTATTTTGAAAAATTATTATTCTAAATTTCTATCAATTTAACAATTTTTAAACCTAGGTAGATCGTGAGCTTCCCATAATTACAATTTTTTTTCGATTTTTGAAAATTTGGAAATTTTTTTTTGTTAATAACTATTAAAACCATTTTTACAACTATATAATCTTTTTTCAATTGTTATGCATTAATTTTCACAGTTTCTTGTTGTTAATAAGCGTTTATAATCTTATATATAAAAATGGAAGAATGTTTGTTTGTTTGTCTGTCACGAGTAAGCTCCTATACCATTCATCCGATTGCGATGAAAATTTGGTGAATTGTAGTCCGCACTCCTGAGAAGGTTTCTGCGTTAGTAAAATAATTTTAATTGCCAAAATAAACCTGTACAGGGCAAAACAAAATAAACATTTATGTATATCTATATATAGAGATTATTTGACAGCTGTCAAAGTATGCTACCAAAATGACATGCGAAATAAAACACACGCATTTGTTTTAACGACTCGATCGACTCGATATTACACATATCGATTGGATAATTCATTTGACAGCGAATGTCAAATTAAGGAGGTTTATCTGGTATCGAGTAAGTCAAAAGAAAAATTTGTGTGACAAGCGTAGTCAATTCAGCATGTTTGACGGTGCCGCGAATGTTTAACCTCGCCAAAATTACTATTATTCGAGACAAATTAATTTGTTATGAATCTCATGAGTACTTAATCGATTTTATGAAGCTCTACAAATGTTCCTTAAATATTGTTTTATTAATTCTACAATTTTGGTAAAAAACTGTTTGTCAATGGTTGTGAAATTAATGTTCGTAGACGGAAAAACCACTGAAACCCATAAAGGTACGTGTTAATTTAGGAAAAATATGTTTTTATTTATGTCCCGCGAATAAGGTATCCTCGAGTCATCAAATTTGAAGAACATGACTTTATAGATATTGATAACTACAATATATTCCGATTTTTAAATCAATATATTTTTTTTAATTCGCTGACCAGATAAATTTCCTTAATCGTGACATTAAATCGGGAAACGATTGGAAGATATACACGTCAGTCACAAATGAAAAATACATTACGAGCTTCAGAAACGGACAAGCAACGAGAAGCAAGACAGGAAACAGTTAGAGTACGTACGACGACGTACAAACTTTCTTAAAATAACAGCAATAACAGACGAATTAATTAACAAAGTTCTTGAAAATATTGCACATAACTACAAAAAACATAGGTGGTTAAGGGAACGTGCTATATTAGCAGCAAAAACACCAATGTCAAGTATATAAATTTCACGATTCAAAAGAGAATATCATGAGAAACTAAAACGTACAAGTCGATTGTTGCTTTTATTAATCAAGAACAAGTTGTTAATTATCCAACTGAATTATTGAAAATGGGCGTGCCTATCATACTTTTACGAAACATCAATCCACCACGACTTTGCAACGGTACTGGGGTTCCAGGGAAAAATATGATGAACAATATCAGCGAAACTACAATTTAAAATAGAAAATTTGAAGGAAAAGACGATGTACTGTTGTCACGTATCCCAATGATACCAAAATATATGCCATTCGATTTCAAACGTTTGCAGTTTCCAGTGCGACTCGCATTTGCAATGTCCATCAACGAAGCACGCTCACAATCGCTAAAAATGTCTATAGTATAGATTATATTTGGAAAGTCTATACTCCGCATATGGACAAAAAAACAAAAAATATTGTGTGCCAAATAAATTATGACATCAAAACGGCGTTGCAACGCATGCCGGGTACCGCTAGTTAATAATAAATCGTTATAAACGGGTTTATAAATAATAGTAAAAAAAAGTGTTAGACCGCGCGGCTTCTCTAGCAAGCGTTCTGACTCTTTTTTTTACCATAGCTAGAAGAATAAAAACAAGGACTCTAAATGCTATAAACAAAAATAAAAAAAAATTAAATTATTAAAAAGTACGCTAAATTTGCGATAAAACATTACTATTATATTAAACGTTGTATGGTGAGATGCATCACGTAATGCCATACCATACATAAATATATTTTACTGTTTAAGTTCGACAATGATGTTTATTGCTTAAAATTGAACAATGTAAATAACGAAAAATAAACGACTTTTTTAAAACCAAAAAACCCAAAGCAAGCGTTCTGACAAAGGCCGAATATTCGAGAATATTTTAGAGCGGACCAACACGGTTTTTCTATCCCCACCAAGGGCCCACGAGTCAGTCGCAGCCGAGCCTTCGTACAGAGAGGATTAACATTGTAAACGTTTCAATATGAAGTCTTAACCATTAAAACCGTTCAAAATAAACCTGACCAAGTACTAGCTGTGTAGTTACTGGACTTTTATTTCTGCCCACTTCCACATAACCTCCAACAAAAAGTTTTTATTTATTTGATTATTCTTTTAAAAGTTTACATACATATGTGACTATTGTTTGAACTAGAATACTCTTTAGCTTATATGTTTTCGTTATCCATCGGAATAACTCATTGTGAGTCAAATTTTGTGAAATTTGTGTGATTGACTTACGATAAGTCAATCATGCTAACACAGAAATTTCACAGTTAAAACACACGAGCTAAAGGGTATCCTAGTTCAAATAATGATCGTATACGTAACATTTTTTAAAGAATAAACAACTGAATAAAAACTTTTGTTACTATTATTTATAAACATGATTATAATGAATTATTATTAATTTTAGACGCCTGTTAACGACAAAAAAAATATAAAAATTTATTCATAATAATTGAAAAAAGATTATATAGTTATAAAGAACGGTTTTTATAGTTATTAACGAAAAAAAAAGTTTCAAATTTCCAATATCCGAAAAAATAGTAATTATGAGAAGTCCACGATCTACCCAGATTGAAAAATTATTAAATTGATAGAAGTTTAAAATTAAATTTTTTTTTTAAACATCAATCTGTGTGGCGCCGGATAAACTAGATGGGTCCTCGCAGCACCGTCGTGTCGCGCCGGAGTGGGGCACCGAGTGCGCCCTTACAATTCTGAACAGGTAATCAACAAAATCACAAAATTTACCACGAAGAGTTGTTTGATGGGTACTAAAAATATTTAAAAATTGAGCAAATAAAAAAAAAGATTTTGAAACTGGCCCATTTGTCGTGGAATGCCCCCTATATTCTAGCTAAAACATTCATTTACAGATAAATCGCAATCATACACTCACACACTTTCTCATTCCTCGCCGAAGGTGCATTGCACGCAAATATAAGCGCGATGCTTATCGCACACCGGACGGTTGCAACTCGGACACTCCAATAGTATTTTTTTATCTCTATTTCAGATACATAACATACAGTGGGCTTGTTTTTCCAGCTTAGGACGCTCTGTAGAAGTTTTCTGCACATCTTGCAAACCTAAAATGGTAGCTATGCCAGCTCGCAGATCGTCGCGAAGGGACGTTACTGTAAAGCGCTCGGTAAAACATTCCTGCAAATGTGGTTTTAGTAGGGACATGTATAATGATTTAAGGTAGTCCTATCGTTGGGTGGGGGATTAAAATTTTATTCCCGTTTTTTCTCACATTGGAAGTGGACCAAGCGTTAAAGTTCACTAAGAAAAGTTATTGCAAATCGACTAAAGAACAACATACTCAAAATTCAAATTGATCCTACGGAAAGTTTATTTGTTATATAATAAACAAAATCATGAATTTTGTTTCCATAAGATTTGTTATAAAAACTAATCGAAGCTTCTTTGATGTCATATAAAAATGTGTGCAAAATTTCAACAGGCTTCATCGACCAAATGATCCTGATACTCGTTGTATAATGTTGCGATATTTAACACGGGCTCTTATGGGAGATTGCGAAAAGTAACGATTTTCAAGAATAAATATCGTAATTTTTGAGTCGATAAAGGCAATTGAAATTTTGCACACATATACATATGACATCAAAGAACGTTTCCTGCAAATTTTCAGTGAAATGTAACGGAAACGCTGTAACGATAGGACTACCTTAAGGCAATTTTCCATACTCACCTTTCCGGTGATGTCGTGCATATTATTCCTACATTTTAGCAAAATTCTTGTATGTACCTCGGCTTGATCAAGCATACCCAAAAATAGACGTCATGCAAATCTCCTGCTCAGCGCGCAATCATCAAATTTGGAGTCGAACTCGGCGCCTTCTTCTGCTGCAGAAGATTCCGACTGCTCCGAGAGGTGGTCCTCCTCACCCGAATCACCACCTCCAACTGGAATTTGCTCCTCCACTTCCACGAGCAATTCTTGTCGCACAGTTCGCATACGCAGATTATAGGCCATCTTTGGAATTTGTTAATTTAGCGTGTAATTAAAAAAAAAAATTACAACTTTGTAATTATTTTTATTATTACTTACCATTAAAGGCTATCACAAAAAAGGAAAATAACGTGCTCCGAAACTTTTTTTTCACCACGGTCATATGGGGTTACATGCACCCCAGATTTTTGCACTGTCTCCTTCGAGCAGTTGCCGAAATGAAACTGACGGGCCTTTTTAAATAAAACCGACGAGGCTCCCTACTAGAAGATTCAAACTACCCATAGATGGCGAAACATGCCCCATTTTTTCAAAATTTTTAGAAGGTATCGCAGGTCGAAAAACGGCTGGGGTGGATTTCAACGCAGATGACTGACTACTAACGAAGTTAAATCGAATGGCGCCGATAAAAAAAAAGTAGAGTGGTCCGCTATGGCGGGCTTGTCGAACACTGAAACTTTTGTCTGAAACATTTTTGGATATGATCAATAGTTTGAGTGGTATTGCTCTGTAACACTTTAAGTGCCTCACCCTGTATATCTCTATACAAGGTGTTCCATTTTAAATGTCTCAGCGGAATGTCTTTGAATAATAGATATTAAAAAAAATGTTTCTAATAAACGTTTCAACGATGGGGGGGGGGGGGGGGGGGGGCAGGGGGTAGAATGGCATTACTGATTTGATCTTACATGGTGGTTTTCAAGGTCATTTCAAAGTCAATATGTACCTTTGAATGGGTAACTGGATCTTTTGTTGTAGATTCGTATTCTATATTAGAAATGTAGAGAATATTTTCAAAAAGTGTAATCAATTTTTTTTATTAAATATTAATTATTAATTAATTAAGTAATTTTATTTTTTTATAAAATATTTTATATTTGTATATTTGTTAGAATAAAATTCTAGCAAATTAGAATTTTTTACTTCGAAAATGTCAGGAACGGAGAATTTCATATTTAGAAAAGATAAATTACCTTTTGAAGATTAATTAAAACCTTTTTGAAATATTCATTAAGAATCCTTACCTAAATTTAAACATTGTTTATTTCTTGAAACTTCTCTTAAAAAACTTTTGTTTTTAAGTAAAGAAATTGTGAAGATTTAAAAATATCTGCAAATTTTTCTAATTATCTACGTTCATTAAATATTTACATTGTCTGCAAAAATGTTTCGAACAAAAACCTCTTATTTACTAATGTAGAATACGAATCTGAAAAAATATTTTGATTCCCATCTAACAAAAAGAAGTTGGTATTGAAATAGGCTTGAAAACGTCCGTCTATTGTGAGATCAAACAGATAAATCCATTTTACGCGCTCGTGAAACCCTGAACCTTTTATAAAAAATAAAAAAAATGCTATTGTTCAAACATATGCAACTGGAGGGTTTAAAATGGGACACTGTATATATCTCCATCACCCCGCCCTGCTCCATCCGTTACTCTACAATTTCAACACTCTTTTTGAGTAGTGATCGTCCAATTAAATGTCGCGAAATTATAGAATTTGGACTCTAAAAGAGTTTTTATTTCATTTTTTTTCTTGTTATTTTTTATACGGATATTAAGTATTGAAAGAAAAATATGTATTGAAAAAACCGCTTCCCCGTGATCTAAAAAAACACAAACATTTTCTTTCAAGAAAGTTTACAAATGTCTGTTGCAGCCTGATGGACAGAGTGAGCCAGGCTTTCAATTCTCTCCCCCCCCCCCCCCCCCCCCCCCTGTTCTGTTGCTGTTATTGAGCGTAGGAAAGGTCGCAGTCATTTTCCGTGAGGATGAACCGTTAGCTGGAGGCAAGAAAAAAATCGAGTTATGATATTCGAGAAAATTCGCTCGTTCTCCCCTCGGTTCCGGGCAAATTTTTTCATGAAATTTCCGTTCGCAGGCATCACCGCAGTTGGGCAGCCCAGGGATAAAAAGTTGATGGAAAATTAAATTCTTAAGGAACATTTTTTTGCGGTCAAACGTATCTTTAACTTGGGTCATTAAATTCGGGAACGTGGCGCCATTACATAATCTATCTACTCACGACAAGTATTGATGATATTTAAATGTTCGAATATTGTTGATTTTCGTTGTAACTTATTTTTGTGATAAAATTCTTCATTCACTTTATATTAAAGAATTAACATCTCAGAATTTAATTCATTTATACAAAATTTAAATTAAATTTATTAACCTCTGTGAATGCAGCGATGCATCGACATAATCAATATCACTGTTCATTATTTTTAATAATTCCGATTCATTTCCACATGATCACTTGGAAAAATTTGATTCGACGATAATTAAAGTTTAATTTTTGTAAAGCTGCAAGGAAGGTTAAAATACATTTTAAGATATAACTGTATCCCTGGGTGATACAAAATGTACGGATTTCCAACTTTTTGAACAATATCAACGAACCAAATTCTGGCTGATTAATGAACACAAAAGGCTGCTGAGCATTAAATAAATCAATGATTATTTAAAACAAAAACAGAAAGTATTCTAAACACTCGATGACCATATTAAACAAAATAACTTCATCGGCAACTTTTTAGCATTGTTTTGTTGTTTCAACTGAACGCTACCGGTATCCTCATAATGGGCAAATTTTCAAATAGGTAGGTATTCTCACTCCGTTTCGACGTACACAAATTCTCAATTCTCTTCTTTCAAAGCATAATTATCAATTTTTATTAAAAAAAAAAAAGGTTCACCGTGGTAAAGATCGTTCCGAGATCTGAGAAAGCAATCGATTTTATAGAGAATTTAATATTTTATTAGATGCTGGAATTTCTTGCTTATGTAATATACAAGAACACTACATAACTACGTGCGATAAGTAAACTCACAAAGTCTGATGTAGAGTAAATGTTGCATCGGTGCCCTCGCGGCGGTATCGAGTATGCTACCTCTCGTAGCTAGAATGCATATCGAGAATTCGACGGCCATGGAAGCGATGAATAATGCGAGATAGCCGAGGACGTATTCCCATAAGAGTAGAATACACGTTACAGTACGATCCCACTCATGGATTCCAAGTAACACTCCAAGAACCGTCACCCTGAAATGAGACGAGAAAGCTTCCGTTTATTATCGAGAATCGATAAGCAAAGTGGTATAATATAGACGAGACGAGTAGATGGCTGGTTTGAAACTTACACCCCGTGCAGCAGATAATGCAAGTTAGGAATGAATCACACAATATTCACCCGATTCTATAGATGATTCATAATTCTTCTTGCACCATAAATATTTTCACATTTCCCATTAATCTTATATAACATTATTAGGTATTATAGATGACTTAACCATATTCGATTTTAGTTAGTGACATTTTGATGTTTTTGTACCATATCTTAATAGATATGGTACAAAAATGTCAAAATGTCACTAACTAAAATCGAATCTTAATAGATATGGTACAAAAATGTCAAAATGTCACTAACTAAAATCGAATTGAAATCGTCGTCAGTAACACTGCCTCTATTAAGAGGCAGTGTTACTGACAGTCTTACTGACCAGTGTTACTGAGGCAGTGTTCAGTTACCACCGGAAAAATTTTGGAAAATTTTTTCCAAAAATTCCCTTAAAATTTGGAGGATACATAGAGAATTATGGCATAAAGTACAGTGACATACTTATTTTTCATACATGACAGTCTTATTTTTCCAGAATTTTGGAAACATTTTTGCAGATTCAGTTACCACCGGAAAAATTTTGGAAAAATTTTTCCGGTGGTAACTGAATCTGCAAAAATGTTTCCAAAATTCTGGAAAAATAAGACTGTCATGTACTTTATGCCATAATTATCTATGTATCCTCCAAATTTTAAGGCAATCAGTTGCTCAGTGCCGGACAATTTACGGATCTCGTTTTCGAAGCACAAGTGGCTCATCGTCAGTAACACTGACGTAAAAAACGGTTTTTTTATTTTATGGTTTCTTAAGTAAAACATACAACACTTTTAACAAAAACATGTAAAAAAGCAACTCCGCTACATGTAAGAATCCTAATTTATCACAAAAAATTAAACGTTTGCCATTTTTTGATAAAAAACTTTATCGCTAAATAAAATATATAATAGTGGCGATGCAGTGTGCTTTTCTACTTTTTATCCGTGAATTTGTTTTTCTACTCGTCGTTCGTGAAGTAATTAGCGTTAAAAAAATCTTAAAACGTGTATTTGAAAGACTTTTGATTAATCATATGAAAGATTATGGCAGATTCAAATATTGTTGAAAATCTGTGAGCCTGCAATCAATAATGGAGAATGATTTGTCTTTCTCTATTATCTATCTCTGTAAATTAATAACATTGAATTATGATTAAAGTGATACGATGCGATATCGACTGATAGGGATCTTCTTAACACATAAGTGTGATATTATTGAATAATCAACATCGTTTGATTAATAACTCGACAAAGACTCAAAATTTCCTCGGTTAACGTCGAGGTCATCATACATTATGAGGTCTGAAACGAAAGAGCGGTAGCGCTCGGACGTCACAGTATCCTTAAACAACCTCATTCTATTTTCAGATAACGATCGATTAAAGGAAAATTTATATTAATATCTGCAAACTGTACACCGTATGAGAAATATTATGCGCAACGAAGAAAGAGATGAGCGAGGAAGGGAGGGCGAGAAGGGGAGAGGGGGAGGGGGGGGCGGAGAGGTCAATGCGAGTTTGTGCCAAAGCAGGAAAGAATAACAACAAAGTACAAAAATAATACAAGAATGTAAAAATAAAATAAACAAGAAAGGAAGATAAATATAATACTAAAATAAACAATAATAATGAAATCAACGATGCTTTAGGATTTATTACTTTGCTTTCATGAAAAATGACGAAGTCGGTTTTCGATTGATTGAAGTCTATATATTACGGAAATTGGTCTATATTGAATAAAAACGAAAAACCAAAATTAAAGTGGTGATGTAATGAAGTAAGAATAAACCGGGTTCAACGATGGGTGACCGCTTTCGGTCTCGATTTGGGAAAAATCCATCAAAATAATCTTATCGCGAGTAATCGAAGCCGATTATTATTCAAAAATTGTATCAAAAAACAATCACACGACGCAAATGGATTTGTGAAGATATTGCTAAAATTGTACAATCGTGTATTGGTAGAGCGACGAATGCATCTTTGGTCGAATATTTTTTTTCAGAGGTGGAGTCATGTACACAAATAAATTTCGTTGTCTACGTTACGTACACAGAGTGGGGTGGTATCTTTCGCCATTGTCGATTTTGTTTTTAGTTCTATTACAGGAAATATTAAAAGAAGAAATCGAGCTCGGCTTAATACATGCGACCGGATCCCTCCTCGGACATTCCTTCGTAGAAACGTTATGAGAATTCTGAAAATCGAGTCTGCCGTTACCATGTTTATACAAACAGCTGGTGCCTCGCACCGTCGTCCAGGCACCGAAACTTTGTTTCGAGCGAGCCATCAAAACACAACAATTCACACACACGTGTATTCGCTCATCATCGATGGCAATGACGGTGCGATCGTCTAACGAGCTCAACATTGTAACGGCTAACGATCTTTTTTCTCCTTTCTCGTAATCTCTCCAATCATCCTCCTCTCACTGGATTATCAAGTCACCCTCAAAACAACTTCGCAAAGACTTTTTCAAATGCATATTTCTTTACAGCGTTCAAATGCAGTTTCAAACATTTATTATTCACGTTAACATAATTTACAGAAAACTCTTTAAGTCAAAAAATTGTTTGCCTATAATAATAATGGTGTGAATGGCGTATCGAGTTTTTCATTTTTGGTATGCGCGTTTGAGTTTTTAAAAAAAAGTGCAGTTGCACTTTTTTGATGCACCGTTGTACAAAAATTCGTACACATAGTTTCATATGCACCACTTTATATCATTCTACTTTTACCAATAAGATTTTCTTCTATTAGCAACCATTTTCACAATTTAATTGGGCGGGTGTATCTACAAGTATATTTTGACGACGATTGTACCGGAAACTGCTTGCTGAATACAGGATCGATATTAATGCATACATAACAAATAAAACAATGAGTGAAACGGTACAATGAGATTTTCATACGCATAATACAAAGAGAAACAACAAAGAAAGGCGATGATTTTGCATATAATATTGCTGCGTAAGATTTCCGTTTTTTCAATTCTTAGACGTAATGACCGGTCTACTCGTATTATTACTTGAGATGTGATGACCGATGAAACTCTCGTTAACCTGGCCACGCTCCTTCTTTCATTTGTGTGAATTGGACTCCAGCAAATTGCTCGCGATCACGGCGAGATATAGGAAAGCGTACGGAGGTGTTCTTGTGCGTCTCGCTCGAACAAAGATTTTAACGGAAATGTTCCGAAATTGATGTATACGGGTAATTACTATCAGCATATTCAAAGATTCACTGCAGTGTCGACCCATTTTCAATTCTTAGGTACTTCCTTACGAAAAGAGGATTGTAAATCGATGCAGGTCAAAGTGTCATTGAGTCTCAATTTTTTTTTACTTTTACTTCTTTCGCAGATGGAAAGTAAAGTATATAGATGCAGTACCTAGCTATTTTGTTACTGCACTCATAAATGAGGAATAAGTTTTCCAAGACTAGTTGCCTGCAACCATTTTTCACATATACTATGCCCGTCCTTTACTCCGGGTAATAGATCAAAGAGAATTTGGAAATCCGAATACGTCTCTTTTGAGTAACAACGTGTTTGAAGGGTAGAGCCATCATGTAGCGTTGGGATCCATTTAACCGATGGCAGATTATTTATTTTCATCAAGCCTTCTTTCTGCTTCGAAGGAGTTTATTTTGCGGTTCCTCTGATAAACGTATAAATTTTTGTGATAACCGTTAAATCGATTTTGATTCCGATACGTGTAATGCAATTACCTCATTCCGCAATGTTATTGATCTCCTTGTCTTCAGGACCGTCACTCAAGACCTATGGTTGCCACACCTCTAATAATTATCGTGAATTCGCGTGCAATTCGACAATTGTACTCTATACAATTTCCGCACTATTTTTCCTTAATTGATACTTCTCAGATTAAAAATTATACGATCATGAAATTTTTGAAATTGGCGCTTCCACTTGAGAGTATTTTTACAAAACCCCACCACATTGACTGTCTATGACATGATGTTGGCCGAACAGCAACGCATGGCACCAGTTGAATAATAACTTTGTCATCTTTGAAATTATCCAAATACTACAAAATAAGGATGGGAGTTTCTGTTAATGAAATCAATATTAAGCGATACAAAGTTATGTATACTGTATTTTTGTAATATGATTTGAGCAACAATTCATAAGCAAGTTATGAAAGCACAGTCAAACTTAACTCAAATTATTCTTTCTCAGGTCGGAACTTGAAAAGTAAATAAAAAATATGATTGATGAGTACGTTTCAGACATAAAATAAGATAAATTATTATAGATCCAACTCGAAAAATTAAGGCCAGATATAGGTATCATGTAAAAATTAGTACTCTCCTTCAGATGCCTTAGAATACATTTCCTTTGTAGCGCTCAGGGCGTCATACTTTCTTGATGCTACAATATTTCGTTTATAGAAGTCGATGCGCATCAAAAACTATTCATCATACTTTCTTGATGCTATACTATTTCATTTATAGAAGTCGATACGGATTAAAAACTATTCGTACGGCCCAGTGTTCCCTCCATAACTCCTTTTAAACCTCTATTCGATCCCAAATTTAAATAACATCGACCCCGAGAATCGGTGTTTTTATCACACGTTTGTCTGGTGAGCCGCGGAATGGGATCATATGAAGGTTTCCTTAAATTCTCTTAAAGCTTCCCCACCCTCCTTTCAAACCACATGTTAATTTTGTATCAATTTGATAATTCAGTGAAGAACCTAGAATGTAGAATGTAAAAAGCATACAAAGCGAGCAAATCGGGTATGTAAGGCGATAAAAATTCGGGCAAAGTGTCTTTTTGGAGATCGAGATCCAGGGAACCAGTCGGCTAGTCCGACACTGAGGATCCCGAGGAAATGAAAGAACATCGCCGCACCGGTCATCGGGGAAATTGACGGAAGCTGAGACAATGCACATGCAGGAGCAAGGCCACTGAGTCTGCCAGTAGCCCAGACAACGAAATCGGAGATAATGGTTGCAATTTTGGGAATCTCTATCGATCGTCCGCGAGGAACAGCTGATCGGTATCCACCGACACGAGAAAGGCAGGCCGAGAGACGTAGCTGCTGAGGGATTAAACACCGCGAGGTCTGTCAATCTGTCAACGAAGTATCGAACGAATCAGCTATCGGCTATCAAATAAATAGCAAGCGAGCATAGGCAACGCACGTGCGCGCGAGAGAGCGAAAGGCATATTATTGGCAATCGCGTGATATGAGCGTCTCTTCTGAATAACCTATTTTAACAACTCTTCAAGAAACAATCAACAAAAAAAACATTAATCAGTACGATACATGGCGATAATTTAAAAAAATAATAAATAATAATTGATACACTAATCATATATTGTAGTATACTCACATAAAAATTATCGGTCATCGTTCATTAAATGATTAAGATATATCTAGTTTATTTTATAAATAATAATGAGCGTTGCCTCATAACAATGAGGCAATAAATATTAATCTTTTTTTCAATACGGATAACTAAAATATGGAAATTGAAAAATCAAAAAAATAGATCCCATCGTTATCCCATTATCTACCTAGGCTTCAAAGTTGTGGAATAAATGACAGTTTCTTTTTTACAAAAAATCGATCAGTACATGTTTTTTATAAATCAATAATTTATATTTAAAATTTGAAAATCTTATTGATATACGGTTTGAAAAATTTGAAAAAAAAATTGAAAACAATTATGAAGGCCTCTCTCAACCAATGCTAGAACGTGACAAATTTTCAAAAAAATTGGAGATGCAAAAACGAAATTGTATCCAGTTTGGCGTGGAATGTCCCGTATATCTATATACACACATATGATGAACGTATAATGAAGTAGGCTCTTTTATACTAGGCGGACCCCGACGCTCAATACTGTATGCGCAAGCTTTCCTTTATTCATACAAATACCTAAATTTTGTAAATTTATGTGTAAGGCGGGAATGATATATTATCAGAGGTTATTGAAACCGATCAATAATATACCGTGCATCAATATATTGATGCCAGTAAGTTAATCGACTCTCGAGTAAGTATGGTTTGCAGAGAATTTATATTCTGGTGTAATATTTGTCGCTTCACTGAGTTTGCAGTGCACTCAGTTCGTAAAATGTTCTTTATATCGATCGTTAGAAAACGATAGAAGAGTCTAACGAAAGAGACGGGTGAATATAAATGCAAGAGACGAAAGAAGAGAGTTTAGAAGGAACCAGCGTTGATGCGATGTGTAAGCATTTCTACCAAGCTCATCGCTTGTTTGAAAAATTCCTCGTTGTGTACTCACTTCTTTCTCGCCTTATCCGTCTATTGATTATTCATTACGACCCCTCTAAAAGAGCAGCCTATGCTAGTCTCGGAGAAACACTTATTGTAGTGGAAAACTCGGATTTTCCTTTACCATAAATGCACATTCCACAATAAGCTTTACGTCGAAAGGGAAAAAGTGGAAAGTTCGTATTGGCTGGCTTCCTATACAACTGACGCGATGAGCCTATGTTTGGTAAATGTATGGAACAAGCTGCAAGTGTCCGAGTAGTAAAGAAAGTGAATCTGGCTAAGAAGAGAGACCGAAAAATGAGCGCGCAGCAATCAAAGTTGAGTGCATACGATAGTTGTTGAAGACGACACTTTGCAAAGCTCTGAAACGACCTTTGTGAATTTTCTATCAAGGTTTAAAAACATCTCTTGCAAACGTGTTCTACGTGACTTTCGAAACTCCTTATGCGATACCTTATGAGTATCCAAGACAACGAGTAGATGCATACCGGCGCTTGTTATATTGAAAACTCTCGTTTTTGTAGTGAACACGCCACCACAGTTATTGATAGTAGAATAGTGTAAGAGGAAGAAAAAGAGCCTTGACGATTGAGCGATGAGAGTAAGAAGAATCCGAAGCGTCGTCAAATATATGCTTGCCCTCTCCTGATTTCGTGCCTTTGTGAGTATCTTCCTGGAGATTCGGCCCCATTAATAATATAGATATTTGACATCAGTATAATGAAGATCTATGCTTCAGAGAAATCCGAGCGAGTTTAATTCGCATGTTCAGTGAGTCGAGTTATATACCCAAACGTCACTGTGCTATCCTCACAATCGCAAACCATTCCAATCTTCCTTTGATTAACAATGAGCGATGCCTCAATTAGAGATTTAGCATGTAGGGGGGAGTGAGGTAAATATGTACGCCGGGCAATTTCGAACACTTCGGTATTTGGTAACCCCTGTCCCCGCCCCTTTGAGTCCGCCAATGCACTGACGAAATTGCGTCAGCCATCTATAGTGCACGGAAAGTTGACAGAACGGCAGGCCGCGCATGTGTTTCAAGGTGAGTTTTATTGGAGGTTCGATATATTCGGAAGCCCCTTCCGTTCTTCTTTGCTTCACATTGAGATTTCTTCAAAACTATTCAACATTTTTCAACGATTTCTTTTGTAGTTTTGTTCAGAAAGACTTTATTGATAATTCTGTGTATGGTTTTAGAGGATACTCAAAATAGAAGAATTTTGGGACCAATTGAAAGTCGAAAAACAATGGTTTGAAAAAATGCCTATTTTCAATGTATCTTTTCAATGTATTGAAATATACTTTCGAAACTTAAAAAATTGGTGTAAGGAAAATAAAAATCAAAGAATTAAGTTTTTGGCACGTCGAACAAAAGTATGATATTCGGAGAGCAGCTTTGTTCGATCGAATTGGGAAACGTGGTAAGAAGCCAGTTTTTAACCCGATGCAAGAAGAAGAAGAATTGGTGCAATTCATCCGAAAATCCTGCAAAAATGACTATGGAAGTACAGTACCTACACTTACAGGAAAATTGCATTCGATATTGTTATTGCGAATGGTTTAAAACACAAACTTAATGTGGAGACGCAAATGATTGGAATGGATTGGTATTATTCGTTCCTCTCAAGCCATTCTGTAATATCATCCGCGTAAACTAGAAGCAACATCTTTGAGCCGAATAACTGCTTTTAATAAAGAAGAAATATATCTTCTTCGACAACTTGACTCAACTAATAGCGAAATATCGTTTCAGATCAGATGGTGTCTATAATGTAGACGAGACAGGGATCGGTACAGTCTAAAGAAATTCCAGACTTCTGGTATCTAAGTGTTTAAAGCAAGTAGGTAAATGTAGCAGTGCTGAACTGGGGAGCCTAACAATTGTAATAAATGCATGAAATGCTGCGGGAACTTATGTTCCTTCGTTTTACATTTGTTAACGAAAACGGATGAATCCGTTGTTCATGACACAGAGTAATAGTAACATAATGGCATCTATTTCCGCTCCTGGTTGGATAACAGAACGAATATTCGTTACATACATACGGCTACAGCTTTAATTTTGCTAATTCTTGGCAATCATGAAAGTCGTATCAGCATAGGTGCTTATAATTTTTGCAAAAAGAACTTTATACATGTTTCACGCTACCACCACACGGTTTCCATCGCATGCAACCCCTTGATTTAACTTTTCATGGCCCATTGAAAACGCTTACGACAAAGAATGCAAAACACATATGGTTAACAATTCCGGTACGAAAAAAATACATATGATGCTGTATGCCTTTGTGTACACAAAGGCGTTTGCCTGTAAAGGCCCTACAGCATCATATGTATTTTTTTCGTACAATAAGTATAGATAAAGCAGTGAACGGATTTTAAACTGTTGGGATTTACCTCATCAATAAGAATGAGTTCATCGTCGCGTTTGAATGTTCTGGATATTTAGTGGATTGGTAACCAGTGAACACCAGTAATGCACCAAGTTGGAGCACCTGCCGAAAGGAGAATGAACCTCAAGATGTACTTCCTCAAGTATTCGAACAGTCTAGTCTCAGTTTTGTGGGTACAGCTGAAGAAGTATCCGTAAACCAGAACGAACCGTGATCCAATGCAGATCCAAATTGTAACGACACTGATGGTTTGGATATTACTCAAAACTCCGGATTATCACCAACTCTCTATTTGTTTCAGGACCATTATTTGACATAATAATAGTGCCCATACTCCAGTCAGCAAAAAAAATATAACAAAGGAAAGCAACATTAGAAACATTCCATAATTGTTACCAGTACTCGTGAAAAATCTGGGCTGGGAAAGAAAGAACTCAAAAAATTAGAGAATAAAAAGAAGCTTACTGAAAAAACCAAATATGTATGGGTAATCAAAGAAGAAAAATAGAGACCAGGAAAACACATAACAGGAAACCGAACAACAACACTACAAAGTCCTGAAAGAGTGTCAAAAATCTAAACAATTTTGAGACTGATGCAGCCGACGAATTGTATTTTTGCATTTTTTGTAATGAAAAGTATTGTTCATCTCCTACAGAAGAATGGATAATGTGTAAAATGTGCCTAAAGTGAGCATATGAAAATTATTCAGGTAGATCCTCAGCAAGCGGCTAGGTTTGTGAATTTTGTAAAGGAAATGGTGATAGTTGGTAGTTACCCCAAAGTGTTCACAAATACCGCAAAGCGCGTCCGCATTTACCCGAATTGCATAGGGTAATTACGGAAAGTAAGATTTTTTTCTTTTTTAAATATTATCGTTCGTTCATTAGTTGTAAATAATTAATGATGCGGATCTCATAAGATAATGACCAAAGTTTAATAATTAATAAAAAGAGACTGATTCGTGCTAATATTTTGATCCGTCTGCACGGTGGCCTCAAGTCGGTCCACCGTGCAGACAGATTTTTTAGAATAATTGTAAGATCTTGATTATTTGCACAAAGATTCCATTTTATCAATAACACGGTACATGGGTTCTTTCTTCCGCTGAGCACACTTTCCTGCAGCGCAGAAAGGACAAGGTGACTAAAGACTGAGACAAGGTGAATACCTAAATCAAAATAAAGTCTCAAGAAATATTTGTTACCTCGCCAGAAATCCAGTTGGACGAGGCAAACTTCGTGCCACCCAGTATAAAAGAAATTCGAATCGTTCGGCCGTTTGAATATAGAGATTAAAATTCTCATATTAATAACATAATTCAGAATGATAAATTTTAAAAGAAGAATCGGCACACAAACCCACATTACAGTTTTTACATTTATACTTAGACTCGCATCACCTTGTAAAATCAATTGATGTGTTCCCATTTCTTGTAATGGTTCAAGGTTCGAGATTTCTTGTTACAATATTATACTCTTGTACCAGACAAATACCGCACTCTCAAACAGAAAATCGAGAAGAAAATTGTTTCGACGTACAGAATATACGATGTGTGTTCAAAGTATGCTTTTAGTAGGATTAACTCAATACGAGTTAATATACATGCCCATTGCACGCCGGTTAAATATTAGCCACTGAAAGCTTAAAGGAGACCGAGCCGGTGGTCGTGAACGGTGGTCATCAAGTGCATGCCGTCTCGTACATCCGACGCTCGCAACTAAAGGGTTAACCTAGTAGAATACATTAAAGCGGGAGATCCGTATACAATTTTCAAAAAATCAATCTTTTTTTCTTCATAGGATGTTAGTATAACGTGCTAAGAATACGTCAGCAAAATTATAAAACTCAAATGAAAATATTTCTCATGTTAAAACGTGCAAACGCGTTCCTCCTCAACTGACATGACCTTTGCCTGCCGTCAAAAGTGTACTTGAGTGGTTGTTTGGATTTGGCTACCTGCTCTTTGTATTCCTTCGCCTTAAAACCTTAGTATTCAAAGTTCAGGTAAGCAGATGTTTGAAATTTTCTTCCTAGAATAATTTCCAGAAGATGACAGTTATACGGGGTGAGGTATATAAAGTGTTATAGAGCAATAGCACTCAAACGATTGTTGATCAAATCCAGAAATGTTTCAGGCAAAAGTTTCAGGGTTCAAGAAGGCCGTCATACTAGGGCACTCAATTCTTTCATCGGTTGAGGCACCGAAGCTGCGTCAAGGTCAGCTCCACGCTTTTTAAATGTAATGGTACATTTTTTAACCACTTCAAGCCGCATAAAAAACATTAGGGGGTCAACGTCGTTCAAGGTCATTCAAAGCCAGTATCGATGATATAAATCTAAATATGTCGGATCATTACCAAATATTTGGTATTGTTATAAAGACATCACACAAAATGTGCCAAACAAAAGTTGTACCGTGTGGAGGGGACCGTTAAATGCGACCAATTTTTTGTTTTAAGTGCAGGTGACTCTCACTGTGCGTCAACGAATCCACCGAACTACAAAACAAAATTGGTCGCATTTGATGGTCATTGGGCTAAACTTTCAAAATTTATTTGTAAAGTGTTTCAATCCACAATCAACAAAAAAACTGTTTAGGTTTATCGACAGATTATAACATTAAGATTTTCAGATTTTTTTTTAAAATTTCAGACCAATGTCTTCGTCCCAAAAGACAGGACAATAAAGCGGCCATTTTCAATTAAAAAAAAAACAAAATGTTCCCGTAATAGTTAAAAATATAAATGAACAATGTATCAGATAGCAAAAACATCGAATGAGTTTTTTAAACAAAAATTCATCAAGATCGACTAAAATTCACGCGTCTATATGGATCTCCTGCCTTAACGAAGATAATGCTACATATCTGCATACAGCTACTTCTAGATTTTCACTCGAAGTTATTTATATACATTAACGATTGTCGCACTAAATCGAGGGTTTGGTCACTTGCAGATTCGGTGGCACAACGTTTTCCAAAAGGAATCGATTCTTTGCGATTGCCACTACGATTTCTGTGATTTTCGAATCACTAAGATAACTTGCGTGATTTCAGCTGATTACAACGATTTCCAGTGATTCCCGATTTTCAGAAATCAGTGATTTCTGGACTGTCAATAGAGAAACTTTGATAAATGCTTGCGCGCTTGGAGAGGGGATGACTGATACCCTGTAATTCCCAAAGTCACACGATTTCTTTGATTCCTAATGATTTCCTATGCATTTGGAGAAATCACGAGGAAATCAGGAATCATTCGACTTCAGCGGTTTCCTTCGATTGCAGCGATTTTCAGTGATTTTCAGTGGTTTTTAGTGATTCCTAGCCTGATTTCAGATGAAATAGTCCACTGATTTCTCGACTGACCAACCCCTCGCACTAAATAATAGAAATCTATGTAGTGGTCGAAATTATAACGTGTTTTCGAATCTCATCTCTCTGCTCTGCCGTATGCACATGCACATAAACCTTGAGAAACATGCATACTTTTAACCCCCTATTTTGCGTACGTTTATGACCGGGATTCTATGTTCATAGAAATGTGGGACTAGTCGAGACTTCAACGTTTGCATCTTATAACGTTTGTTATCACCATCACTCCTTATTCTGATCTCGTTTACGCATACACGATGGTAGTTATTGGCAGCTATAACGCAACCTCCCGTTTTGCTATACGTCATGGATCAACATGGCCTATGATAAAATTCTCTTCGTACTTGACGGTGTCAAGTACGTTTCTGTATACACTTAACTTTGACCCTTCTTACATTGTCATTATTCCTTAATTCTTCTATCAAAATGAAGCCACGTCGTATTGAGTTAAAGGTCATCATGTAACACCCATGATATATAACTGCGAAAGTGGGTTGGGAAATAAAAATTGCACTGTTTAAAGATTTCCCTCTTTCATATTTTCATATTTCAGAATTTGCATATTTTTAAATGTTAATTTGGAAAGTGATCGATAAAGGTTACACTGTTATCCAAGGTTATGCTTATAGTGCAGCACTAATGTATAAACTAAGCTCCACTGTGATAGGGGAGCAACGAAATCAACGTTACAAATATCAGAGCTATCATTGCAATTTACCTACCATACCTACATATATAAGTATACATTACAGAGTCCGGTTTACAATAAACGTAATAGTTACACGTCGAGAGAAAATTATAAAGCTCTCTCTAAAATATAAGAATATGTCGGGGCTTGAATTTTCGGTTGTCGAACTGCGAGACCCAGATATTGCATAAGGTGCGACAATGAGCTCAATGAATATTGTATTCTGGTTGTTTGGTGCGCTGGAGAGTTATTCGACAATTTCAAGTCCGTTATCAACCAGACAGGTACTTGAATCAGTATACAGTTGAACATTTAGACTCTTAACCTACGATTTAGATTCGAAGATGTTGGGCCGAAATGGTATACAAGCTCGCGCAGTGTTCGGAACGTTCGCACGACTTGTGTAACACGCTAATTCGGGCAATCGTAATTAGTTTGGCCCGATCATCGTATGCGGGCTATGCCCGTCATTGTAGGTTAAGGGGTTAATATTTTGACGTCCCTCAAGTGGGTAGACGGGAATTATGTAAATCTGCTATTTCTGTAATGATTGGAACTCAGATTCAACTTATATGTTAATATTGACACTGAACATTCATTTGCGATGAGATTTTCCCTTTTTTTCTGCACTTACCAACCAAAACAGCGCTCACTTAATTTAACTTTTTTAATACGTAAAGCATTTGCCAAGGGTAGGAGGAAACTGCATACAGTCGGTGTCAAGTACGGTCGATCCTTACGAAGACTAATGTTTCTACAGGGTATTGTTAGGAAGAATAACCTTCCGCTCAGCGATTCGATGCACCAGTCAAGCCACGGCCAGGGCCAACTATTGGCAGCTTGCGATGCTACTTAACTTCGATGATCACCAGAACCACACCTTGACCGCGCACTCATCGCTGTTGGTTCCTTAAGGGGAATAACTATTTGTTATTACAAAAACTGTGGTATTTGACCACTCCAATGTCAAATATGTAGTGCCTGGTGCGATATACGGAAGATACTACTCGGTAGCACAATATCATTCTCATTTCTAAAACAAAATCAAGAGTACACAGCATAAGTCTATGTTTAATAATAAGAGGTTACATATACAGGGTATCTGATTTTTATTTATCACTTATTTATCACTAGAAAAAGGTCGACGAATTCAGCACAATCAATACAATGAAAATGGAACATTTCTTTAATCTTCAAAAATAAAGGAGTTACATCACTTAAAATTTTTCAACCTATTGTTAAAGCACAAACATGTCCATTCATGGAGTGATGGAGAACGGGACGAACAGCCAAGGGTGAAATGCGAAATATTTATGTTCGCAAACATAAAAAGCTTTCTTGGCAAAGAAGAGGAAAATGTCAAATAAAATGGAATATTGCACAATAATAAATGACAGTATTTACCATGCACAATGGCAACGATACGTAAATAGAGAAAGATGTCAAACTGTTATCATCCCTTTCTCTCTTGACATTCAGGATCATTCACATTGGATCGTTTCGTAATTACAAACAGATAAGGTAAAGTTCAATCATTAGGTGAATAGGTGACTGCACAGTTTATCTTTCATTTGTAATATGGGTGCGACAGACACACGCGTACCTAAAGGGATGGTATGCCTATGAAATACAAAGACTAGAAGCAAAAATAAAAGAGCCAAAATTAGAAAAGGCAACGACGAAGGGACAAAAAGAAGGGTTGATATCCGTGCATATAGCAGGAGATGGGGTAAATCGGTTCCTTGAGAGAAATTAGCAGTTTAGTATTATGTCACAAGCTATTCCCATATTCTTTATATTTCACAATGGACTAAATATGCTCAGATTTACCTAAAAGTTTTGTTCGGAATTTTCATCAAACCTACGGACCGAAAAATTTATCACAATCGATTTCAATGATCATAAAACCCGCTTTTGAAGGAGTCTATTTTGCGCCAATGTGATTATTTATAATAATAACTGTCTCAGAGAATTATTTGTATGTACATAATTATAACAAAGAAAGGTTATGATTCATCCTACCTTCCCCTATATTTGCCAATTTGTAGGAATGGTACGGATACAGATTTCTGACCAAATGTGCGCTACATGTGCTTACTTATATACAGCCAATCGACAACTTTGGGCAAAAGAGTGGGAATGAAAGGAAAGTCAACTTAATCGACGCTCACCCGAGTGGTCCATTTATTCGAGCATCCAGTATATCTATATGCACATCTGCGGTATATATATGGGGCATTTCACGACAAACGGACAAGTTTCAAAAACATTTTCTTTTATTTTCTCATTTTTTATCTATTTTTTTTAGTGCCCAGCGAAAAACGCCTCGTCGTAAATTTTGAGATTTTTTAAATTTTCCCTTCAAAAGATGTAGCATTTTAAAAAAATCACAATTTTTTCGGCATTTTTGTTCATAACTTCTTTAATAGTAGGTGAAATTGAATCTTTTTTTGGAAATTTTCGTTTTTGTCTATACGTTTCAAAAAAAATATACAACAATTATTTGAGGTATTTTTGAATGTGACTTTTAAGCTTTAAACTTAAATTTTTTTTTAAGCGAGTGCATACCTTGATTTTTTTGAAAATTTGTTATTTTGAACTTCTATCAATTCAACTGGCCCCAGTCTGCCCTACTATTATATTTTCCAATGAAAAGTCAACGATGCGAAGGAAATTGAAACAAAAAAATGCAGCGATCTATCTCCCACTCATGTCAGTTCGATTATCGCTGATATTCATTTTAAAGAATGTATAGTGGCCATTAAACAGTTTCCTACGTGACTAAAAAGATTCAACCCCTATCCATTTAGACATGAAAAACCAATACTTTTTTTTCATAAAGGGCAAAAAGTCACAATGAATAAAATTTTTTGGATCAATGTACCATACTTTCATCTAGGTATATGAAAAGAATCGCAGAAGATGTAAGGTCTGGCGAAGGGGATCGAATAACGGTGTGAGATATACAAAACACGTGTATGTGGATATACAGGGTGTTAGGAAAGTCTGGAAACGGTAGAATATCTCAAAAATAAAGCATTCTAGAGAAAAATCTTTCAGACAACAGTGGTATGGTTACGAAAGAACTATAAGATAGTGTCATTAAATTGACCTTGAAGAGTCATTTGTACTTTTGAAGCCTCATAACTCGAAAAATAACTCGATATTGTACTTTTGAAGCCTTATAACTCGAAAAATAATTGATGAAAAAACATTTAATTATAGTGTTTTGGAAAGCTCTCGAGATCAGCTACAAGAATATCCAATAAACAATAGTGGGTGCCATTTAAAAAAATTGAGGTGATCTTCACATGACCTTCAAATGACTCCTCAAGGTCAATCCAATGGCACCATCTTATAGTTCTTTCGGAACCATACAACTGTTGTTTGAAACATTTTTCTCTAAAATGCTTTATTTTTGAGATAGTCGACCGTTTCCAGACTTTCCGAACACCCTGTATATGTGTATTTCGTAGGGTATATATACATATATAGAAAAATGAGGGTAGTAGAACCGCTCTTACGAATTAAGCCTTTAATTATTTAAGAAGCTCTCGCACACGAAAAAAAACCACCAGCGTAGTGGTAGAGGGTTGAGCGAGCCTGTTCATTTTTTGTTGGGCTGCCGGCTACAAATATAGGCGGAGAAAAATGTGAGGGAAAAGAAAGTTGGCGTACACGAACGACTCATACTCGACGTTCGCGGCGCCCCTTTCGGACGACGGGAACAGCAAACACAACGAGTAGATGTAGGCAAAAGACATCTAGCATAAGATAGATTCTCACCCTCGGTGTGCCAGTACTGTGTTTATATGAGACATTCAATGCCAGCACAGCCAATATTTTGCACATATCATTTTAAATCCGGTTCATAAATTTTTCGATTTCGTCATTCAATCTCTAAATCCGTATAGCAAATAAGCATTTCGCCCACTTTTCATTCCCGGATGAAATAGAGTCGTTTTAGTATGATGGAAAAATCTCAGTGCGAGGAACGATGTATCGAACGATGATAATTTCAATAGCGTATTATGGTGAAAGTAAATATGTATTTTTATACGTTTCAATATTAATAAATAATACTGTTGACGGTTTCTGCCCAAAGAGGATTATGGACTCTAAATAAATGTCACTTTAATTTAAAAAATAAAAATTTGTTTAAAAACACGAAAGTCGTGTTTGCTCTTTCATGTTAAACAAATTTCAACCATCGAAGAGATTTCACAAGTCTTTTTCAACAATAACATTACGATATGAGGTCGTAGCTTAATCCAGTCGTGCAAAATAATGGTACCATATAGAAAACAGGGATAGCCTGTATATTTATCAAATTTATGTTAAGCAAATATATAAAGAAAGAATTCAAAGTAATGAGTGTTGAAACTTTTGTTATGACCTGCGAGACTCGTCCGCGTATGACGATACGTAACACGTTGATTTCTCTCTTCGAAACAGGGCAATAAAGTAATGAATAGACGAGATTTCTGTCCCTGAGGAAAGGACAGAAATCGGGTACAGTAAAACTCCCGTTTATCCGAAATCCGCGTTAATCGAACAAATTTTTCTGAACAAATTTTGACGATTTTTTTTTCATTGTTCCCAACTTTAAAAACATTGCCGCAACAAAAGTTTCTCAAGCCAAAAAACAAAAAAACATTACAGCCTTTTTTACCAAAAAATAAATTCTAATGAAGCGTTCTAGAACTTCAACGTCCATAAGTTAAAATTTTTTTGGTTTTTTACTTTAAAGTTTCCTTTGAGTAATCTCTAGTTTTGTTTCACAATTTTGTAGTTAATGTTTTCATTCAAAAGAGTAGGTAATAAAATTTAAACTCCCGTTTTTCCCGCTGTCAAATAAGGAGAATTTGTTTCTGTAAGAACGTAAAATAAACGAGCTTTGTTATTCAGCATTTAAAAACTTTGAGTTTTCAATCATACTTTAGCGCCTTTTTAACACGTCAACACAAATTTTTCAGTCAAACACATGCAGGCTTATTCACAACCATATCAATAGCATTCTACATACGCACGTTTAACGATCATATTTCGCGGTATTGACGCGATTCAGGGTGTTTCACGCGGGAAAACAGGGGACTCCGGCTTATCCGAAATTCTCGTTATCCGAACCGGCCGCCGTCCGATCATTTCGGATAAACGGGAGTTTACTGTATATTCATCACAAGATTGATTCGAAGGGGTTTTCAATTACATCCGCATACCGACTCTAACATTACTTTACAACATACAACTAAAGTCTTGATGAGCTTACAACTTTGTATTCATACGGAAAGACCAGACAGAATGCTCCGCAGATTCTAGTGCACAAGGTATTTGCGTTGCTCACTCCCGTTGAAGTTGTAACTAGCTTTCTCGCCAAAACCTCGCCTTCTTGTACTAGTTTTTCGTGGATGCTTAGGATTAGTTGAATCTTCTGATTGGTTGAACTGTTATTGATTTCTCCTATGACTGGTAGTTAATAATATTTTTCCTTAACCTGTATGACACTTGGAAAAAGCGCTTGACATTTCGGGAGTTATCATTCTCTAGCAAGAAGGGGTGATAGGTACAGATATTTGTTATCTTTGTCTCACCCTCGCATGCGGTGAGCAGAAATAGTATCTCGACGAGGTGTCAAGATATCACTAAATAATCTGTTGAAAGATCGGATTTGGTAGGGGTACACGGTCAGAAAAAGGATCAATACTCATGTGGTCACTTTAATGTCCGTTACGTGTGCCAGATGGTGCGACAAATGACATTTCTCTAAATTATATGATATAGTAGGCGAGGGTTCTTTCTGTCCCATAGTTATACGCTTCGTTTCTTACATTTGTTTTATTATAATTTAATACAAAGTTGTGTGGTGAACTCTGGCGGGAACGTGTTACTGATATTTTCTGTCTAAATAGAGCGTATCCGTCTTCTTTCACGCGTGGCAAAAAACCGGCTGCTGCATACAGGACTTTAAATTGTCACACTTCGCAATGGGGCGAATTACCGTGTAAAATATATGTGTGTACATACATATACGAGTATATAGACATGCTCGGACAAGTGAAGAAATGGAACGACGCAGTACAAGTTGGGCAAAGTCACGACGATGATAAAAAACCTTGTGCGATTTCATTTTAGCCATGTAGTTTTTAATTTGTATTAAATAAAGTTTTATTTTTATTCTAATTATGACACCATCTGCCCTCGATGATTTTTGTACTCTACGATTTCTCTAGAACCTACATACAGTCGGTGACGAAATTGAGTGGACACTCTCTAGTATAGAGTGCCGGAACGGTTTTTTATGTCATTTCGCCGATAGTTAGCCTAGGACAATTTAACCAACGTCATTTCAAAGAGGCGCAATTTACCTTCATTTTGGCTATTTAAAAAAAAAATTACGATTTTTTTTACAATTGGCATCCAGTTTTGAAAACAAAAATTTTTGCCGTTTTTTTGTTCTTATTTGAGTGGACACCTTTCGTAGTAAATTTTGTTTAGCACATTTCTTTAATCGTGATCGTAAAGGGAGCAGTCCAAGCTTCAATTTCTTTTTTTAGAAAACACGCCACGATTTTTTTTTTCCAAAGATATTTCATTTTTTGAGAAAAAATATAGACGACCTAAAAATTGCTCCGCAGGACGAAAACGATGAGGTTTATAACAAAATCTCAAGACGGTAAAAAGTTGTATCACTTCTTGATGAGTTCACGAGAATTTCTTCAGATTTTTTTTTCGAAATTTGTTTTCCACCTATTTCCGGTTGATCTGAATATCATGAAAATAATAGAATTAGATTTTTTACTTACATATTAAACTTTGATCTCTTCGGATGTTTCTTCGACGACACCAAAGTTTATTTGTTATGTAAAAAATTTAATTCTATTATTTTCATCGTACCTATTCAAATCAATCGAGCTTCGACCGAAAATAGATGGAAAACACATTTCGAAAAAAAAATCTGAAAAAATTCTCGTGAACTCATCAAGAAGTAATACAACTTTTTATCATCTTGAGGTTTTGTTGTAAACCTCATCGTTTTCGTCCTGCGGAACAATTTTCAAATCGTCTATTTTTTTTCAAAAAACCACATATCTTTGTAAAAAAAAATCGTAGAATGTTTTCTAAAAAAAGAAATTGAAGGTTGGAGTGCTCCCTTTACGATCACGGTTAAAGAAATGTGCTAAAAAATGACTACGAAAGGTGTCTACTTAAAGAACAAAAAAACGGCCAACAATTTTTGTTTTCAAAACTGGGTGCCAATAGTAAAAAAAATCGTAAAATTTTTTTAAAATAGCCAAAATGAAGGTAAATTGCCCCTCTTTAAAATGACGTTGGTTAAATTGGCCTGGGCCAATTACCGGCAAAATGACATAAAAAAACCGTTCCGGCAATTTGTACTAGAGGGTGTCCACTCAATTTCGTCACCGACTGACTGTATATATATATGTATAAGGTTGTTTCATTTTTCCCTTCCCAGTACATTTTGGTATCGACCGTTTAAACGAAAAGAAAAAGAACATCGCACATCGAGGGCAAAGATAAGCGGCTAGAGTCGCGAGGTAGAGAGCCCTTCACGGGCGGGAATAGTCAATTGATTCGGTTTCCATTTCATTTGATGTGTCTATCGGGCTTGATTTCGAGTGCTTTCATTGTGCGCTCAACAGGAGCCCGTTGCGTTAAACGTCAATAACTCATCGGTTTTAAAGATGCATTTGGAGCAATAACAGAGGGTAATTGAATAAAATATATATATATGGAGTATTCGACGCCAAATCGGACACCATTTAGCTTTTACATGTCCAATTTCTTCGCAATTTTTTTTTCTTTTACTACTGATTGAGACAAAAATCCATGATCGTTTCCAATTTTTTTTTTGACAAGGCATTCAAGAGATGTAAATTCTTGAAAAATTATGTTTTTGATAATTACTTTGACATGACATTTGATATAGCCAAATCCTTTTTTAACCGATATTACTTGGAGATTTTCAAATTTCATCAAGAACTTATCATTTTAGCAATGTTTGTAGTCATCGTTTTTCTTTAAATTTATTTATAGAAAACTGTTATTGATTTAAGAAATTTTACCCCAGTTTTAGAATGGGCAAACAATGGGATAAATTGTTATCGAAATTTCAATAGTCATGTTTTTAGTTATCCGTGTTGAAAAATATTTGAAAACTAATTTTTATACTGAGCTACTGTAAATCATTATCCTAGTGACACTTACGGATTATTAATTATTTTCCAGAATTATTTAAGACAAAAGATATATACATAATAAGGTAATTATTACTAGTATTATTATTAGCCGATTATTAGCAGAGTTATGTGCATTTCAAAAAAATTGTTTATTAAACAACTATAATTTAAACAAAATTTCTTTCTTGAATGACTTGTTAAAAAGTTGAAAAACATACTGAAAACTGCTCTCAATCAGCACTGAAAGAAAAAGAAATTCAAGAAAATCGGAGATGCAAAAACTAAATGGTGTCCGATTTAGTGTGAAAAGCTCTATATGTATGTATTATAGGCTAGAGTAAATCTGACTTTGGGCCCAATTGGAATAGGGTCGAGGTTAAACCCAACATATCACATTTTATTTAGTGTCATTTTGGTTTATTTGATATTTGTATAATGTCGAGAAATATCATTTTGACTGCTTTCTGAAACTTCATTCCTTGTGAAAATAATTCAAGCTATTAACAAAAGAGAAAATTAAAATACATACTAAGAAAGACAGGTAAATTAAGAACTGCCATATTGCTGTAATATTAATTTATTCGGCTAATAAAGTCCTCTCTACAAATGTATTGCTTCCTTAAAATGAAAACTTTGGGAGCAACATGAAATAATGGCGAAACAATGTGCAGCATACTAATTTGCATATTTATTTGTACTCAATTTGAGCTGAAATATTAAAAAATGCCATAATTTTAAAGGTAAACATATGTATTGCTTGCAGCGATCTGCGCAATCAAACACCACGAGTAGTCCAGTCCGAATATACAAAATATCGACTGATTGTGAGTTCTATTCTCGGAAGCCAGGACGCCGTTAATTTTTTATAGGTTCTTTGGGTTGTCAGGAATACACCCTAGAAGAATCTAAAAAAATTGTGATTTGCGGCCGCCAGAAAAATATTTCATAGAGAAGTTGTTTCCTATGGAATTGGCTAAAAAATAAGTTGTACATAAAAATTACATAAGATTGTTCGTTTAACAGCAAATCACTACTAATGAACAAACAAGAATCGCTTTTATGTTTATGCATGTACCTCGTTTATTAACGAAAGTAGTGAATTGAAGTTCATACAGCATCTAGAACAGTCCATCCCCAAAATATATCTGCAAGTTTTATCGAGCCACGTAATACAGGGTGGTCCATTTATCTTGAAACACTCAATTATTACAGAAACCAGCAGGAATATGAAAAAATAATTTATATAAAATATTCTTCGTATGAAATATTCTTCACATTCAATGGTGTTATGCACATTTTTCGATAATGGCCCTTTAAGAGACAATGTTACTGACGACGAGCCACTTGCGCTTCGAAAACGAGATCCGCAAATTGTCCGGCACTGAGCAACCGATCGCCTTAAAATTTAGAGTGTACATAGAGAATTATGGCACAAAGTACATGACAGTCTTATTTTTCCAAAAATTTGGAAACATTTTTGCAGATTCAGTTACCACCGGAAAAAATTTTGTTCTGTTTTTGAAGTCTTTTATTCGGTAAAATTTTAAATTATGCTACGAAAAACAGGAAATGTAAAAAATGTGATCTTGGACATAAAAAGGATGCCATTAAATGATTGCTGATTAAACTTTCATGGAAGCGCTAAGGCAATGGAAGCCGATGCAGGGCTTCAGCTTATTAATCATAGCAACATCCTAAAAGAAGCTGGGTTACAAGTACGAGTTATTATAGAGGATGAGGATAGCTCTATGATCGCTGCAGTCCCAGCAGACAATCCGACTCAAAGATTTAATAAATTAGCCGATAAAAATCATTTGATAAAGAATTTTGCTGATGAGTTATACAAAATGCGAGACAAATTTAAAGAATTGACTGAGAAAGATGTTATTCTTCATATTAAAAAATGCTTCAGCTATGCTGTGTCTAAGAATAAGGGTAATTCTCAAAATTTAGTTATAAATTTGAAACAAATACCCGATCACATTTTCAGCAGGCATGAAAATTGTGGTGATTGGTGCAACCCGAAGAAGAAACACACCGTTCATTTATTTGACGAGGCATTATATAAAGAGTTAGTATGCTCATTCCACAAATACGCATTTAACTCTCATAAATCTTCGATTGCAGCTTCAAGGCAGAGTAACAAAAGTTTCAATAATATTGTGGCAAATAAAGCACCCAAAAATAAATGTTTAAGTACAAGTGCTGCATGTGATATTAGAGTAGCTGAAGCTGTCTGTGTTAAGAACGATGGGGAGAAAAGTATTTTACATATTAAAAAAGGTTTAAATATTCCAATTGGATCCCGCACAGTTGAGTTTGTAAATTGGAGTGATTCTAAATGGTAAAAAAGATTATTAAATCAGTCTAAAGCAAAAAAAGTAAGACGAATTGAATTTAAAAAAAAAGAGAGAGCCTTTGAAAAAAAAGACCGAAAAACATGAAGATATTACTTATCGAAGTAATTGCGGAATTAATAAATTAAATAATTACGTTAGTGAAAACTGTGACAAAAATAATAATAACATTATATTGGAAGATGAAAGAAATATTGTTTACTTTGATATCGAATCTACCAGATTCGCAGCAGATGATCATATTTTACAAATGGCAGCTATCTGTGATTCGAAAAATTTCAATACCTACGTATGTACCAAGACCAAGATTTCAACTGCAGCGAGCGCTGTCACTCAACTTATTGTTAGTCATAAATACGGGGATTTATTCTACAAAGATAAAAACGTTGAAACTTTGAAAATTGTTGATTCCTTAGAATCTTTTAAACAATTTTTATTCGATTTATCTGATGGGAAAAAATGCCTATTAGTTGCTCATAATGCTCGATTTGATGTTCCACGACTTCTACGAGCTATAACAAATGCTAAAGTACTTGGAATTTCAGATTTAATTTTTCTTTTTGCCGATACTTTAACATTATTCCGAGCACTCTTGGTTGACCGCAAAGGTTCTGGTCAATTCAAATTAGAAACTTTGAGTAAAGATTTGTTACAACCTTGCGATGATAATCAGTACTCGTTTCACGATGCTGCTTATGACGTTATGATACTGCAAAATTTGATTACAACATTAAAACTACGAAGTAATTTATTTATGACTCACAAAAAATGCGAAGATTATTTGCAAGAAGTCTTCAGTTCTAACAAAGTTAAAGTAAATTTACAAATGTTGTCTGAATTAAAAAGTATTATTTCTCTCAATATGTGTAAAAAACTAGCTTTAAATGACATTTCATACGATTATTTACAAAAAATCTACAATGAAGGCGATGAAAATGGAATTGTGAAATTGTTTACAGAGAAATTAGATACTATGAAAGTGTGAACAACTAAAAATAAAAAAATTATAGCAAAAGTTGTAAACTTTTTGAAAAATCGAAATTCGCCAAAGAAAACAAGTGCAAAAACAAAAAAAAATAATAAAAAAGTACAGATGTCGAAAATAAAAAATTATTTTTTATGTAAACATGTTGCTTATTAATATTGATTGACAATCAATATTTCGTTCGTTGTAAAGATTGATTTTTCATTAACAATAACCTACAATTAATCAATGCCTGTCAGTTATGGTATTTCAAACTTCCCACGCGGTGCAACGTTACCGTGTCGTCTTTTGTCACTTGTCAAGTTTTGAGAGAAAACAGTAAAATTATGAAAAATAGCTCACTTTAAACCTTTTTTATAACAAAACAAATACCGCTTGCTTTTGTTATTATTACAGTAAAATATTTGTTATATCTTAAACTACTGAATCTCAGTTCTTTAAAAATAATCGTTAGAAAATTACTATTGTTATTAAATACAACGTTCGCTTTAATACTCAGCGGGATACGGTTCACATGTTAAATAAATACATAAATGTTAATCATCAATATCTGCAAATTTAGTGCCCCAAAGGCTATTAAAAAAAATTCTACGCATACAAGGTACTTTCAACTATGTGTATTCAAAGTTACAGAAGAATTGTAAGAAAACTAATTTTGTTGGGAGCGTCCTTAACATGACGTTTCATAGTAAGAGCTAGAAATGATCTTACATGATAATATACGATCATAAGAATGACTATCTGATACTTGAACTTTATTTATTTTACAATAGTCTTGACTACAATACGCATTTCCTAGTAATCCTAGTTTTCCTAAGTTCCTAGTCTTCGTGTGATATTTGGTGAAATTACATTCTTGTTATTTTCCCTCGAATACATAGTTATCGTCGTCGGCGCTGATACCAGTAATTGCAATACAAAATACACTTCCTCAAAGGTTGGCCTAAAATGCACCATGCTATGCAAAAATGCAATTGACTAAACTGCTCAAATATTGTCGAAGGAGAAGTAATTTTTAAGCGCTGACGAAATCGACGAAGATCTTTCGCGATTCACTGATAAAAAAACACGTATGTAATGTTTACCGAATATCATATGATATATTAGGTAGGTGCTAGGAAATGTGAATTGCAATAAAAATTATTATCAACTGAATAATGTTAAAGTATTACACGGTCATCCTTATAATCTTATATTATAATATAAGCTCATTTCTAGCTCTTTCCATGAAAATTCATGTTAAACAATAATTATTGTGTTAAATAATGAGAAACATGGATTTGCAACGTAACCTTAGAATTCGTGAAAAAAAAATATGTAGAATAAAAAAAACATCTTTTTACGACCATTTTTAACGAAGTTATCAATATATTTAAGTAAGCGTTCGTAAACACGATCGGCTACTCTTCTCGAATCAGGGCAATTAAGTCCTTTACTCAGGGATGGAACTCGCACCTTTATTATTACCATGAGATTAGCTCAAAGGGGATTAAGTTAGGATGGCACTATCGTTTTCGACTTTGTCCAATGCTCGGTTTCCACTTATGCGAAAGATTATATGAGGATATATTCGCTCACTATCTCGCTGGTTGTCTGCTGGTGATCTTGAATCTCGATATGCTGCAAGATGATGGTTCTTGAAGATTCGGTAAAGAATAAGAAGGGTTAACTTGGTACAAGTTCGCTCACATATCTTTATTTTTGCAACACAAACCACTGACTCTAAGAATATTTTTATAATAGACGAGTTTTATTTCTCGATGAGTTACAATCTTGGTACCTACTTAGCTTTGATTTGTTACTAACAGTCGAGAATCGTCCGCAGATTTCCGTCGCGCTATCGGTAGAGTAATGGTAACGATTAAATTTTAACTCGGTGACTAACAGCGGTTTTAGTCTGTTAAAGAAGAACTGTTACTTGTCAACTTGTGACTGACTGTAACTGGCTATAATTGTAACTGTAACTAGCTTTTGTTAGCAAATACTGGCTGTTTTATATCGATTTCTTTGTATTAGTCTAACTGGGATTTTTGGTAGGGATGGTAAGATTATTCTAGGAATCGAGTGTGCTGACCCGAACTAAAGAAGGGTTATTGGATAGAATGGTCTTACAATTAATTCTGAGATTCACAGATTCTGAGATGCACATTGATTCTGAGAAGAACTCTTGACCCAGTTTCGCCGTCGCTGTTATTGATTTTATCTAAAGTTTACTAAAATGTCATATACAGGGTGAATCACATAAAGTGTCGCACAGCGAATTCTGAGGTAGATGAGGCCATTACAAACAATTGTTGCAAATATATATTAGGGATATTGTCAATAGTTTACGAGATATAAATATTTAAAGTTGGTCCAATCAGAGCGCGCCGAGAAGCGTTGAAGCCGTCCACCCCCACCCTAGCCGTAGATAAATAGCATAGATTAGGGCGTTACATTTGGATTTGCAAAATTCAGAGCAGTCAATTTTATTGATTGTATTATTACGCAGTCATTTTTTGTTCGCGGTCATTGGTTGCTCTGAATTTTGCCCAGCGTACCAATAACCGTTGAAGCTGCCCACGTCCACCCCCTCCCTAGCCGTAGATATAGCATAGATTAGAGCATTACATTTGGGTTTGCAAAATTCAGAGCAGTCAATTAGATTGCTTGTATTTTTCAATAGTCATTTTTTTTTCTCGGGCATTGGCTGCTCTGAATTTAGGCGGGGAGTGGGTGACTTCAACGCTGGTCGGCACGTTGGGCAAAACTCAGAGCAGCCAATGCCCGAGAAAAAAAATGACTGCGGTAAAATACAAGCAATCTAATTGACTACTCTGAATTTTGCAAACCCAAATGTAACGCCCCAATCAATGCTATATCTACGGCTAGGGTGGGGGGTGGGCGGCTTCAACGCTTCTTGGCGCGCTCTGATTGGACCGATTTAAAAAATTTATACCTCGTAAATTATTAACAATATCCCTAATGTTTATTTGTAACTTTTGTTTGTAATGGCCTCATCTACCTCAGAATTCGCTGTGCGACACTTTATATGGTTCACCCTGTATAGAATGATTGAATGATACACACAGTAAGGAGGAATAGAATTTTGAGCGATAGATTTGGTGATGTCGATTACCGAAGAGAAACTCTAATGCAACAATTGAAAGGAAGTGCATAATTTATATACGCAATGAACGAATATTTAGCTTTATAATATTTCCAATCTACACGAGGTTGTACCTTACTTGTTTTATTGAAATATTTCCGAGAGGAAAATATACTACTCATCTATTTCGCGATATTTCTGAAGAACTAATCGAACCCGCTGCACTGAGGAATAAAATCTCCCTTATGTGCATATGCATACATATGCAACGTGATCTATAGTATGGTAGGAGGCTGTTGGACGTGACTCGCATTTCGAATCCTGTCAAGAGAACAAAAGACAATTATTTCTATTCGAAATACAGTCTACTCCCGTTTATCGATTTTCTATATACTGGAAAAGTTTAATTTAAGTAGAATTATCTGTAACCAAGCATGCTAATTATTGCTTTGTTTTGTTTATTTATAGGAGCGTTAATGACTGATGGAATAGAACAATAAATCAATTTATTAAATCTCAGTGAGAGACTTTCACACCAAAACTTCAAAAAGATTTCAAGCAGAGGCTCTTGGAACTGTAGGAGAAAAGTTTACTAATCATTGCTAATGCATTGCCCATTTAACGTCGCCTTTGGTCCAAGAATAATTATATCCAGTCGGTAGATAAATATTATTCAGTAGTTCGTCGTGTTTTATATGTTTAAATTAAAGTTTTCAAAATTTCAAATATCTTAATCTGCAATTTGTATTGAAACAATTAACAGGAGGATTCGTTGTACAATTTCTGTTCCGGAGTTTTCAATATCGCCAAGTTTCAAATGTTATGACGCAGAAGAAATTTTATTATTAGCTACGTTTCAAAATATTAGGCGCGTCATGATGTTTTCATATATTTGATTCAAATTTGTTTTGCATACTCAGTAGCGAGATGTTTTGAAAAATCTATTCATTTGAAATTCAGTTTACTTTGCTTTTCGTTCAAATACATCGAGGCGAGTTATAGAGATTTAGTTACCACTGATGACATTGTTTTGCCAATTTGTAGCTCTATGTCCACCTCACGCGATTCCTTCAGTGATTTCTCGAGAAACTCAATCCAAATGGCCATTTCACATATTTTTAAAGAATGTAAATTCGATAGCCCTACTTTTATTACAGCAAAAGTTTCAATATTTAGTGCCTGTTAAATAAAAAATAAATATTTATATTCAATTATTTGTTTAAAATTGCAAATTTAACAACGTCTCGCATTGTTGTCAACAGTATATTCATATATTCAAGTATTGTATTACAAATTATACATAAAATAGACCTGCAAATAAGAATAAAATTAAATATATTCATATATTTCTTGAAAATATGAAATATAACCGCGTTTCGTGCATATCAGCACTATATGTATATACGAGGTGTGTTAAAAAAGTAAGGTGACTTTATATTTTTATGAAAAAATATTTATTTATTCGTGAATATTTATATTGTCCCCTTCAAAGTAATCCCCCTCATATACAATACCCTCGTGCTAACGCTTTTTCCAATCCTCAAAGCACTTCTCATAAGCACTTTTTGGTATACCCTTGGGCTCCGCCAGCGATGCAGTTTTTATTTCATCAATCATTACAAATCTCCGTCCTTTTATAGGTCTTTTCAATTTTGGGAACAGGAAAAAGTCCCAGGGGGCCAAATCCAGTGAATATGATGGCTGAGGTATGATTGTCGTGTTGTTTTTGGCCTTCGCTGACACACATCTCATGCCCAAAACATCCGAAAAAAATTGTATGATACTAGCCGGCTGATATGCCAGCCAACATCCTCAGCAACTTCTCTTATGATAATTCGACGATTTTCAAAAATAATTGTCTTCACAGCTTCGACGATATCTTCTGTTTTTGATGTGCTGGGGCGTCCAAAGCGAGGTTCGTCGTCGGCATCTTCTCGGCCATCTTGGAAGAGTTTGTACCACTTGTAAACATTTTTTTAAACTTAGAGCAGACTCACCGTACGCCACTGTCAACATTTCAAGTATTTTAGAGCAGTTGATTCCATTTTTCACACAAAAGTCGATGCAAATTCTTTGCTCCATTTTTTATAATACTAGAAAATCGCTGAGCACAACAAAACACGTCGAACCTTTTTATCTGTCAACAATAAACTAATTGTAAGTATGTTATGCTATGTACTTAAAACTGTGAACATATGTTCGGAATATATGTACCAACACAACAACAACAAAAAATCGATAATCGAACGTACGTTGCCTGCAAAATTTGAAAAGGCACCTTACTTTTTGAACACACCTCGTATACGCGTAAAACCACTACTAACTTATTGTTAGACTTAAGGCCGGTGCCACACTACATGACACATTGCTGCCCGTTCCTCTGGCAGTTTTCGTTCGAACAATCAGCGTATCAACATGAGTGGGAACAATTTGTTGACAGTGATTTGTGTATTGAAAGTAGAAGGATTCCTTCCATTACGCCAGAGATGAGTAATAATTGGGTGCATCCATATTTTTCGAAGCGAGAATCGGATAAGTAAACGATTTGAAAAATTTTATACAACCATCTGAAATTTTGAGGATAAGCCTTTTCATGCAGAAATTCAATAAAGTTATGAATTTCAAACACAGTGTTTATTCTATTTATGTAATCGCAAGAAATGCACGTGGCACAATCGTGTAGTATAACAGCAGGGCGAGGGGTTGGTCACTTCCAGATTCGGTGGGACAACGATTTCCAAAAGGAATTGATTTCTTGCGATTTCCAGTAGGATTCCCGTGGTTTCCGAATCAATAAGATAACCGCGATTTCACGTGATTTTTAGTGATTCCTAGCCTGATTTCAGATGAAATGGTTCACAGATTTTATCGAGTGAGCAACTTCTCGCACCAGGTATAAAACTGAACGTGATTTGTCACGTATCCGGCGGCTCGATACGTCACCGGCCTAAAGTTGCTTCATTGTCTGACGGACCGTCCACGTGTTGCCGAACATGCAGAGCGTCGCTGCTTAGTATGTACACTCTCACTAAAATCCATGCTACAAAGTTTTGCCGGACCGACGCGGCAACGACCTGCACGTTCCGGCAACGTAGCAGAGTAGCGGAACGAGTACGACCGGACGCTCTCGCAAATGTTTCGCAGTTATATTACGTGACGGTCCGAACCTTTAGTTGTATATTTGCTGAAACGAAAGTTCAGATATTTAGGCTTTATACAAAAAAAGGATAACGTAGTCATATACTGATTTAAAATATAAACTCAACCATGTCTCGTACATGCAAGCGCTACCTATGTACACGGATACACATTCTGTGCTCAGATAATCAGTAATATGTTATAAGTATCACGTACACCGAATAGTCCAAGCATTCTGCAGAATCGCTATTGTGCAATTAAAGCGATTTCAATCAGAGACCGCACAAACGCCGACTCAGACAAATTCCGAACACAAATTACTTGGAAAAATAATCTTCAAATCTGAGAAATAATGTAAACTAGATTTTGAGTACAATATAATAAACCAATGTTAACTAAGCTGACCCACTTATAATTTTATAAAAGGATCAGCAATCTAAAATTGAGTGAGTCAACTTAATTCTTAAGAGGGCGCTCTGCTGTAGAAGGCTCAGAAACCAATTTTTATTGCTTAAATCTATACCTAATGTATCTAAGAATATGTACCCAAAGTTATAGAGGCTAATGCCCGTATTCATAGTCGAACCTTACCTTGAGAATTAACCCTTAGAGATCTGAGTACTTTCAAGCTTATGTGGTCCGCAGACGCATAGGCTGACGCATGTATGCGTTCTTAGATCTCAAAGGGTTAAGGACGCCTCTGTCGAGGATTCCTTAAATCTTCGAGGCCCATGTTTCATAGAGAAGCATCAAGACTTCCTCCGAGAAGGGAGCGGTATTATAGGTTGGTGACCTCCTGGTGGCGAAACCATTTTATGATGTTTGCTACTCACTTCACGTGGCGCTTCAGAAGATTTATTTTATGTTTGGCGCGGGATTGGAGTCAAATTAAAAATGAATCGCGAAAATACTATACATTTTTCCGAGAAGGAAAGACTGTTGTTTTGTTAGTACAATCAGTTTCCGAAAACAAATCATATGTGTCACAACTGCATAGACGCCAAGCGCAAGGGCAAGCGTTGGCTATATGGAATGAAACAGCCAATCACAGTGCTAAAGGCCTCCTCAAAGAAGCTCAAGAAAGGAGGCCAATAAGGTTCCTTGTTCTGTCGAGGAAGGTCTATGAAACGCGACATGAGGAACAAGGGATTCTTGTACCTCAAGGAAGGACTATGAATACGGGTATAATTCGCAGTGTTTCCGAAGATATGGCACTGAAAGCAGTGGGGCGTAGAACAGGTATGCGAGCGCTCGAGCGTTTCTAATCGGATCAGCTTGTTTTTTGCACTTATGGATATATGTCAACATTTGGCGAAATCACCGTACGATAAAATAGTGTAGCATTTTCACTCAGCGGTGAAATCAATGTTCGAAACTATCTATGAAATGGCTGTCAAAGAAAAGCACGAACAAAAATGTGGAAAATGAAAGAATTGCAAACCATTTCAAAAATTCCGGAGATGGATCATGGAAAAAATGTTGATTTACTTCATTGTTCGGTGTAACAACTCTCAATGCATATTACTCTGGTAAAGTAGTCGACCTTATCGTAAAGCGTGCGTATCGTCACGTGTCCTAAAAACACATCAGACGACGACAAATTTGAATAATGGTATGAAGATCATAAAGAATTATGCTTCTCAAATCATGACAATTCGGCAGGGACGATGGACGTGGATTCAATCGTGGAAATGTTTTTGAGATCGGTTAAAATATTTGGAGTAGAGTATACTAATTACGTCGTCGGCAGCGATTCGAAATCTTTTACTTACTGGTATCCTGAAGATGAATCCATAGGATGATTGTTCTATTACAAAAAATGAGTGCGTGGAACACGTACACAAGCTTATGGGAACATGACTCCGAAATAAAACGGAGTAAGAGAAGCTCGAAAGTAAAAAGCATCTGATGACGGGGAGGATCATTAAAAAGATAACAATCTAATATGGTTTGGCAATTAGAAGAAATATTAATGCTGTCCAAGAGGGGACAAAAGCGATAAGCTAACGCTGGATCATTGTTGTTGAAATGATAGATCTGCTCTCCACGAGAAATGTCCGACAGACGCCGATAGCTGATGTGAATAGCATAACTCTGAAGCCACGAATGAACTTGCATCTTCAGGTACTTATCTTGTTAGATTAATTGATGAAAATATTGAAAAAGGCATTTGCCCAATCTACGAAGGCTTTTTAAATAACGAGCTTTCAACACGATGCTTAGGCGAGTACATGTAAAATTCAAACGAATTTTTTAAATTGATGGTTTGGCGCGTGAGCCCGAAACATCTAAATCCTGGCTGAAAAGTCGTTGAAATAACTGTGTACATGGCTGGAGGAACGTTCAGTGAAGGATATTCTCCAGTTCTGAGTACAATGCAGTTGCTCGACTTGGAAGTCAGCTAACAATGTAACATGTTTGCGGATAACGTCAATGCAGAACGGATCAAGAGGGAAAACAGGCGTCAGTCTTGTTCCAGTAAGGAACCTCGTACACTCCGTAGACTCGAGCAAACACAAACCCAAAACGAGTTTTTTGAGGAAGCTGAAGGTGTACTTTATGACGCAGTAATAGCCGATTAGCGTATTATTATTGTGAATAATAGAAATTAATATTTTTTCTGATTATCAACTTTGAAGGACGTTTTTTCGAGTTTTCATTTTTACGATTATTATAAACCGGTGCGGGTTATGGTAAGAAACGCAAATGACCAATCGAAACAAACCAAAGCTTATTAGCTTCACTTTTATACCCTCTTCTGTTTAGACTAAAGAGATTCACAAAACAAAAATTAACGACTGTTATAGCCAGCTGGAGTGATCTTTCTTTTCAAAAAGGCGTTTCTTTTTTAAGTTAAAATTATTATTAATGTCACAGTTTTTCAAGCTTCTCTTACTTCAATTATGGTAGAAGAAAAGTGTGTGAAAATAAAAATTTGACTTGAATTTCCTGTTTCAGACCAAAATAACGACCTGTATCTTTTCCACCGATGAGAGGGTACAATTTCGTTATTTTTGGAGAGTCGGCTTCGATCGGCCCAGCGAATATTTCAGGACCAGTGATGTACATGAGATGTGTTACGTTTCGATCCTTGGTTCAGATCCTCGTCAGAAATAATTTTATTTTCTGATAGCTGTTCATTAGTATGTTTATCCTATGTGTTCGAGATTTGTCTCAACCAGATTTATTTATATTCGTTTTATTCAGTATCTAATAGTTCGTTGATTTCTGTTGGTTTTTGTTCTCGATATTTCGCTATATGTCTCATTGAGTTCTCGAAGGCGCAAGATTTTGTAATGGCGCACTCCACACTTGTTTCATGTTTCATGTTAGTCATGTGGTCTCCAAGAGATTGCGAGAGACTACAAGGCGAGAGACTACAAGTCTCTCGCAATCTCTTGGAGACCATATGACTAGACAAGTGTGCAGTGCGCCATTACAAAATCTTGCGACTTCGAGAACGGTGACGTCCTGATGAACAGGAGACACGTTTATATCTGCCGCAAAAAGCTGGCATTGTCGTACGTCAAACGTACAGGTTAAAACGGCTAGAGCCAATTTAACGTTTTTGAAAAAATCGTACGTATTACAGCACGAGTAATAACTCTGCGTCATGTGAACTAAAGCCCGAGTACTAACTCGGCCTCGCGTGGGTTCAAGCCCACATCAGGGGCTCGTGTCGATTCCTTCGAAATCCCATGACGACACCAATACATCTAACCTAAAATAACACCACGTGTATAGCTAATCTAAAAATCGTATACTTACATTTACGTTTTTCCCGGAGTTGCGTCTCTATTAATCTCTGGAGCCGACCTACTCCTTAAAGTTTCCTCGCTTATTTTTAAATGTTAAAGTTGGATACTCAAATAATTGAGTTGGAAGATCCACACGTTATAAAACGTGTGGATCTTCCGGCACACGGAAGAAGAGCGAGAGCTCAGGGCCGGCTACTCACTCGCAGGGGATGAAAAAGTCCCTAGATGGACTATGAATACGTGTAAAATTCGGGCAGGGGAGGGGGAACATACTGGGATCTATCAGAGGAGGCGCGAAACATAATTACTTGAAAAAATAATCTCCAAATCTGAGAAATCATGTAAACCACATTTATAACATAAACCAACAAAACACTATAAACTAAGCTGCTCCATTTATAACTTTAAAAAAGAACCAGTAAGCTAACATTGAGCCAGTCTAAACTTAATGCTTAAGCGTGTACGTCCGGTTCGATAGATTCTCTTCAGAAATCCGTCCTTTCTTTTTCTTCTTACAAGTATCAATAAACTATTTTATCTTTTTTGTTTAAGGTTGTTGTGGGGTCAGGTCGAAACGATGTCACTGAGATGAAATTTTGTATGAACGTTCATGATCCATTTACTAATCAACCTGTCAAATTTCAAAACAATCCACAGTACAGTTATTTCGAAAAAAAATCGCAAACTTGGGGCATTTGGTGTGCTCATCACATTATGTCTATGGGAATTTTTCCAAGATTTTTCAATGTATTATATATATCTGCCGAGAAAACGATGGCACGGAGTTAAAAAAACAGGTACGGTTAAATGAAATATCGGACTAACTTTTGGTGCTTTGAAAATAATAATTTACAGTACCGATTCAACGTTATTAATGATTATAATCGCGAATTTTCCCAAAAATTGAGCACACAAGATATAAGGCTTCGGAAACATGACAACAGCGTAGATGGCACAAGCACTCCCTACCTTAGCGACCCTTTCCAACGAAAGAATTTTTTCCCGGGACCTATGTTCACGATTGATAAACAGACACTTCGATTTTACGGTTAAGAACGGAGCGGGTATATGACAGCTGTGCGACACTGCTGTCAACCCAAGCAATTATCGTGGGTCATAATTTACGTTGTTGCCAGTTCGTCTTCCAATAATTGATCTCTAACGAATTATCGAAAATAATGCCATAAACTAATAGAAATAATTCCTGCAACCATCACTTTGTCAAAAATGCATATTCTTATAAACCGATGTGGATTTTTTCCTTGATAAATGATATTAAATACAACGATAATTTGACGACAAGCAGTTGGTAACAATTCATCGGTTCCGTGCATAAGCATAGGGCACCCCCTTCATGCTTCACCCCCGATGGCTAGACCCCACAACAACCTTAAAGTATTATTTGAGTTCCAACCCTTAACTAGTATATCCCAAATTACAAAGTGCAGTGTGGTAATCGTGTAACACACATGAAACTGCTACTCGGGATTTTAGACGGGAAGGCAGCTCTAAAGCCTGACAACGGAACTACGCGGACCGCTACATGAACAAATTTATAACTCGTTGATAACGGAACATGGTTAGTAGTTCTCGATTCAAGAGTACGCCACGTTCTCGCGTTGGTCGTATGTACTGCATAGCTCTCGAGAATGCGCGGGCTAATACGAGTAAAAGCATTGTTTTGGTGATCCGCGTATATACAGTATGTAATAACATAGCGAGGCGAAGAGGCAATCTATGTACTATCGTACACTAGACATACATGCATAAGAGTATCGCGTGTCTACAATTATCGATTGACACGCTCTTTCCCAAACCCGGTAGCTGCATCCTTCCCTGTCCTATCGTTAACCCCTTACCACAAATATGGCCATAAATGATGGGTACGTCGCAAACACTCATGGATACAAGCACGCACATTCGACGGCCGAGATCGACGACTTTTTTCAACTCTGTTTCAATTAATTAATTTAGCAAGCAACAGGCTATACTGACAAGGAAATATTGCGAGGTCACCCCCTCTGATTTCGATTAAATTTGGTCTGCTTGCAGAATGGATAAAAATACGCGATATGTGTTTTTTTATACATATGTGCTGAATCCGATTTTTAGGAGGTGAAAAGCACCCTCGAAAATCGGCATGTTTCTCGTTTTTCGTCCTTAACGTTTTAACCGTTCGAGATATGATAAATTTTCAAATTGCAGCAGCTTTTATTTTTTCGCGGACTATACACTGGATATGAGAATACTGTAGATAACGACGAATGTCATATTGTTTGTTGCAGAAATGTAATTATTTCATACATATCTCCGGGAGTTTTTAACCGATTAGGATGCAAATTTGCATATAGATAGAGGATAGAAAAATAGAGTTGACGTTTTCTGTTTTTCCGATATCTTATAATTAAGAAGTTGAAACTACCCATCGATTTTTTTAGTGAATTGCATCGTATGATTAGGTAACCTCTTGCCATTCCGATTGAAATTTACACTAATATAATTTCGTTTCAATATGCGAGTAGACCCGGGTAGAAATTATAATAGGGGCCCGCTCCGGGCGCTCTCAGGCTGCCTGACTGCCCTGTTACGGCACTCGTAAGCCGGGTAGAAATTGTAGTACGGCCCCGATCCGGGCGCTGTCAGGCTGCCTGACTGCCCTGTTACGGCCCTCGTAAGGCAGCCTGACAGCGCCCAGATCGGGGCTGTAATGCCTCGTCTAATACGGTCCTGATCAGGCTGCCTCATCACGGCGCTAATGGTTGCCTTACGAGTGCCGTAACAGTGCCCTACTACAATTTCTACCGGAGGTAACATAACCTAAATCAGTACACAATCCATAAGACACACTTGTCAGAAGATATATTTTCATCAAGCCGTTATAGCAGTGCTACGATGTAATGACATTCCGTGAAAATTAAAACATACAATGTTCTCAATTGATTTTAGTAAAGCGTATGAGCGTGGAACGTACGAGTTGAAACGCTGCGAAAAAACGATTATATCGGAACGGTAAACAAAATTCCAATATCTATTAAAAAATAATAAAATATTTCTAGGGAAAACTGTAAATTCAACAAATTACGGTTATCATTCATATTATTGTTCGTAATGGGTCGTTTTTTGTTTATGAAAAGAACTTTCTTCGCATACTTATCTTTACTCTCGCGTCCTTCCATTTGTAAGAACTGAGGATGCGTCCATCTGTGTGGCAACGGGTGAACTAGAGGGTCCTCGCGATACTGTCGTGCCGCGCCGGAGTGGGGCAGCGAGTGCGCTGCTCCGTTACGAAATTCTGGTAGGGCGGTCTTACGGCAAGCATGAATACAGCCGTCTTACGGCAAGCATGAGTACGGCCGTGTTAGGGCAAGCATGAGTACGGCCGTGTTAGGGCAAGAATTACACAGCGGCGCTGTAAGGCAAGCATGAATACGGCCGTCTTACGGCAATCCTTTGCAGGGCCATATCAGGGCCTTCTCAGGCTTGCCGTATTACGGCAAGCCGTAGCGCTACCTGATCACGGCTGAGTAGGAAATAAGGCAAACCATAGGCAATTTCTACCCGGGTAAGGGTTGCCTTCCGGGTAAGGAGTGCCCATCTCTCACCGCCATCTGAATCAACAGTTCCTGATCGACTCGGAATCCATAGTCTTAATTATGCTCAGACCTCGCTCTTTCCGCCAGGCAAAGGCGTTGGAGTATAAGCTATATTGCAGCAAACAATACTGTGATAGACACGTATGGATAGCAAGTCCTACAACTCAACATTGGTCTATGACGTAAGATCCGCTGGTCATTCACTGCCGCCAACGTGTCAACAGTGATCATCGGGGCCGACCTTCTCACACACTACGGTTTTCTCATCGACCTCAAGGAACGCCGCCTCCTCAATCCCGAGATACTGCTGACCGCTGGCCGCAGTCTGGCACGCACGACCTTTTACACGGTTTCCACAATTGCTTCGACCGACAAGGATTCTTCAGCACTGCAGCCAGCTCACAGGCAATTGCTCTGTAATTATATCGACACAACCAAGCCGGCGCCAATATCAACTAGAACAATACGCCCTGTTGCGCATCATATCATCACGACAGATCGACCGGTGTTTGAACGCCCACACCGTCTCACCGGAGATAAACTGCAGGCCACAAAGGCAGATTTCAACATGCTGCTGCATCATGGAGTCATACGACCATCAAGCTGCAGTCAGCCAGTCCTATTCACATGGTACCAAAGAAGCTCAGCGGCTGGTGTTCGACAGAAGATTACCTCAAGCTCAACCAACAAACCACTCCGGGTCGTTACCCAGTTCCGTTCATCAAGAACATTCTTCAGCTCTGTCACAAACGCAGAATGTTCTTGATAATTGAATTGATTCGGCCGTATTATCAGATACCCGTAGCTGCTGAAGACATTCCCAAAACCGCAATCAGGATGCCGTTTGGTTTGTTCGAGTTTTGCGCACACTAGGTTGCCACCAGGTGCGTTTGAATCTTTGCGTTGCGTTATGCACACCAGGTGGCAACCTGATTGCTTGAAAAACCCATGAGATCATCGACGAAGCATGCCGCAAAGTCTAGGTTGCCACCTGGTGTGCGCAACGCAACGCAAACATTTCAACGGCACATGCACGACATTCTACGCAACCTAGACTTTGCGGCATGCTTCATCGATGATCTCATGGTTTTTTTTCGAGCAATCAGGATGCACACATGCAGCATCTGGAACAGATCTTCAAGATCCTCTACGACAATAATCTCACAATAAATCCAAGCAAATGCCAACTCACCAAGGAGGAGGTAACCTATCTGGGCTACTTACTCCGCGCTGATAGATTCATACCACCCCCGGACAGAATTCAAGCAATTCTCTCATTTCCTAAGCCGGAAACGATCTCCGACCTACGCAGATGCCTTGGGATGGAATGAATTTCCTCGGGTGAATTATTATCGTCGCTGCGTATCTCACGCGGCTGAGATACAAGCTCCTCTAAATGAGTTCTTGATGAACGCAAAAACCGCAAGGTGCCGCGGTGTGCAGAGTCTGACCGCGCTCTCGAGCGGTGTACTGCACGGTGTATTTGCACGGACGCATCCGACTTCGCTATCGGCGCCTCGCTGGAGCAACATGAAAATGGTTCCTGGAGGCCACTTGGGGGTTTCTCATGGAAACTGTCTCCAGCTGAGAGGAAGTGCAGCGCATATGATCGAGAGCTTCTCGCAATCTTTGCAGGCATCAAGTTCTTCAGGCATATTCTCGAGCGACGTGAGTTTACGACTAACAATAAGACAGATCATCGTCGCTAGTCACTGTCTTCTCCCAACGTATGGACAAGCCCTCGCCTCCATAACTTCGAACGCTTAACTAAATTTCTCAATACAATACGAATATTCTCTACGTCAAGGGTGAGGACAATATCGTAGCTGATGCGCTTTCACATATCAACGCAGTCGACATGCCAAGAGTTCTGGACGCAGAAATGATTCGACAGGCTGAGACATCGGACGATGAGTTAAATGCGCTGCAACTGCATCCTTCGCTTGACTTACAAGAACTTACCATCGAGTATCAGCAATTCTCCTGCGACGTCTCAACGGGTCGAATATGACCTTACTTACCTGACAGTCGACCCAAACGTGCGTTCGACACCGTGCATAGGTCGGCTCACCCAAATGGCCGCGTAGCCGCTCGTCACCTCTGCGAGAAATTTGTCTGGCCGGGAATAAAAAACGACGCCAGTCGCTGAGCGAGGGAATGTTTTCCCTGCCAGCAATTTAAAGTGTAGCGGCATAACTTTGTTGAGCGTAAACACATCAATATGCCCGATAGTCCCTTCAACCATGTGCGCATCAACCTCAACGAGCTTCCACCGGTGAAAAGTCGTCGATACTGACTAACCATGATTGACCGATTTTGTCGGTGGCCAGTCGCAGTTTTGCTTCAGAACAAGGAAGCCGACACATGTGCCACCGCCTTCATTGAGCATTGGATCGCACAATTCGGCACACCATTGACACCACGACTGATCAGGGAAGTCAATTTGAATCTTGCCTCTTCTCAGCACTCGCTCGCATGGTGGGCGCGAACAAGATCCACACCACGCCGTATCGTCTTCAATCTAATGGATCGATTGAAAGATGGCACAGGGCGGTCAAGCCGGCCTTAATGTGCTACATGCCGACATCCTGGCCGGAGCTGCTTCCTTCAGTATTACTGGGACTTTGGACGTGCATTAAGGAAAGCATAAATGCCTCACCAGCTTAGCTTCTTTATGGCACCGAATTACGCATTCCAAGCGAGTTCGTTCTTATGGACGCTCTACCTGCAAACCCGAGCTTCTACCTCCAACTCTTCCGGGACCCCATCCGGCAAATCCGTCCATCGCCAACAGCGCATCACAAAAAATTACGCTGCTTCATCCTCAATGACCTATACAACAGGCCGCACATCTTCCTCAGGGTGGATGTTGTCAAACGACCTCTAGACCCTCCCTACTCTGGTTCTCACGAAGTTATTGACCGACTGGATGATCGGGTGTTAATCGTAAGAATCAATGACGTCGACAAAATAATTTCCGTCGACTGCCTCAAGCTGGCATTCATTGCGAAAACAGACCAAAATGAGACCAACGGAATCCTCAGAAAATCGGTCAGCCACCATACACCGACGGACAAAAACTTACGCTTCAATTACCAAAACAAAAGGAGACGTTCCCTTCCTTACAGATTTTAAAGGATGAACAAAAGAGGAAAATAGAAAGACAAGAAGAAAGGCTACAATTCAAGTTAAATACAAAGGATATATCTAAAGAATATACTGCTGCTGAAATATAAATATATACAAGTTCTACAGCTCAAGGCATAAACTACAGTCTAGAGGTGGAAGTGAGTGATATTACCGCATTACCTTCAACTTCTGAAATACAAATTTGCACAAGTCCTACAGCACATGACATAAATTACACTCTGGAAGTGGAAATGAGTGATATTACTGCTTCATCGTCAACTTCTGTAAAACAAATCTGTACAAGTTCCACAGTACATGACATAAACTACACTCTGGAAATAGAAATACGTGATGTTATGCGCTTCACCTTAAACTTCACATGATTTACCGTCAACTTCTACTTCTACGTTTTCTCGTGAAGTAGGAACTCAAAAAGATTATCAATTCTACAGCATACAAACATTTATGAAAAATGTTGTCATTTTTCAAGACTATCAAATTTTACACTGGATTTTTGTCGTGTGAGAAATTTCAGTTTGTATTCTCTATCTTGTGCCTGAAGGTTTATTCTATGAAATATAGGTGGAGTAAAGTTTTACATTTAAACATAGAGGATCATTTTTTTCTCACTTTGATCCAATTAAAAAGGAACAAGCAGAACTTCGAATTAGCAGTGCTTTTTGATATTATCCCCGCATCAGGGTTCAATATTTTTGTTACATGGATCAATTTCATCCACCAAATGTGGAGTTCATCAAATATTTAGCTGAGTAAAGATTTAGTGCTATATTATATGCTTGAAGGAGTTAAAAAAGATTACCTCAGTACAAGCGTCATTGTGGATAGCACCGAAGTTCCTGTGCGGAATCAACAAATCCAGTTGTTTAGTAAGTTATGTGGAGTTCTTGTAAAAATCGATCCACTGTCAAATTGGAATTTGGAGCTACTCTTAAGGTAGTCCTATCGTTACAGCGTTTCCGTTAGATTTCACTGAAAATTTGCAGAAGCGTTCTTTGATGTCATATGTATATGTGTTCAAAATTTCAGGGACCTTTATCGACTCAAAAATCACGATATTTATTCTTGAAAATCGTCATTTTTCGCAATCTCACATAAGAGCCCGTGCTAAATATCGCAACATTAATACAACGAGTATCTCGATCATTTGGTCGATGAAGCCTGTTGAAATTTTGCACACATTTTTATATGACATCAAAGAAGCTTCGATCAGTTTTTATAACAAATCTTATGGAAAAAAAAATCATGGTTTTGTTTATTATATAACAAATAAACTTTCCGTAGGATCAATTTGAATTTTGAGTATGTTGTTCTTTAGTCGATTTGCAATAACTTTTCTTAATTAACTTTAACGCTTGGTCCACTTCCAATGTGAGAAAAAACGGGAATAAAATTTTAATCCCCTACCCAACGATAGGACTACCTTAATGGTTTACTGAGTCAGTGTTCCGATGCATATGGCGGTAGTACATGCGGCAGACAAATCGTGGAACGCAGTCATTTGTTGGACAAGTGCGAAAGTGGAGATAGTGTCATGGCTGATCGTGGATTTAATTTGTAAGATATTTTTGCACACAAAAGGAGTGACGATAAATATTCCTACATTCCTTAAAGGAAGAAACCAGTTGAGCGTTTTATAGGCCAAACGAAAGCAGGTGCGCTAAATTGATCCAAACTTATTAAAGACCAATAGAGAAATTGCTTCGAGGGAAGAAGCCATAAAAATACACTCGTTAATTTTGCATCAATTTAGTGCACCTGCTTTTTAATCCATGATCAAATATGCGTGGTTTGCGTCAAAATTAATTGAAGAAAGGCCAATCTCTTTGAATGTGAATGAGTAATGTTTTCCGGCATCGCTCCCTTTAACATACGAGATAAGGTTAACTACGGCTAACGAACATTCGTCATCGTGTGATTACTTTAGTTTCTAATATTAACCACAATTTTCTTTCATTATGCCGGGTTACACATTTGGTTTAAAACTCAAACGTCATAACAGATAATAACTGATCCCCCTTGCAATAAATCCCTATAAAAAAATTAAAAAAATCAGAATTAGAACACCCAATATTTATTACAACTAATTGAACTAATTAATCAATTTACAAGTCGCCAATGCCATCGAAAATATTTATGATAAACTTTTTACCATAATCAACATTAGGTCTACGGAATTTACCCTCGTTTTATTATAATATCTATCCTTTAATGTAGGTCCAAGGCAACAAGACTATTGATTCTCGCCACAATCAATACCGAACAAGTTTATCCCTTACTTCAGCCTATTTCTGTGGAAAGTTTCAACGTGATGGCTTAGAAAATACGAAAACGAGAGCTTACGAACCGCGATTTTTTTCGAAAAATTACAAGATGGTTAGGATTATTGAAATCGTATGGTTAAAAACTCTTAAATTGCTTGGGCGAACCGTAATGGAATCAAGCGGGGCGTACTGTTCTACATACAGTGAGTAACAAAAATATTCGGACACCACGGTATATCTGTATAAATCATTATGTACCGTAGTTATTTCTGAAAGAAAAAAATTCCTTTTTTTAGTGAATACATTATTGATATTTGTTAACAATAATATGTCATAAAATTATTTTTATCTATAATCTGTAGATATTTTTTTGAACATTGTATAGAATAATGTACGATTTTCGCGCAACAAAAATATTCGGACACTTATAAGAAATGGGTGGTTTTTTAATTATTAATAACCTTTAATACTTAGTGGCATATCCTGTTTGATCTTCCACGTTTTCCAGACGTTCTGGCATATTTGAAATAATTTTTTTCAAATAGTCTGAACTAATTTGTAGCCATTCTTCCTGCAATCTCGTCTTTAGTTCATCTTTCGTACGTGGGGGTGACGAACGAACTCCCTGGTCCAATTTTTCCCATAGATTTTCTATGGGATTTAAGTCCGAAGATTAAGGTGGAGGATGCAAAATTTTTCGACAATTATATAACAGATATTCCTGTACAATGCGTGCTTTGTGCTTTGGATCACTGTCTTAATAAAACTTGAATGTTCTTTCAATCCCCATTTGTGTAGCACTTTGTATCAAATTGTCTTTCAATAATTGAAGGTATTTATTTTTATCCATCATACCGTTAATAAAAACTAATTGTCTAATACCAGCAGTCGAAATACACCTCCAGACGAGTACACTCCCGTTTCCGTGCTCGAACGTAGCGCGTAAATTTTTTGGTTTTAACTGTGTATTGGGTTTAAGCCACACCATAGCTCGTCCATCGGACCCGGAAACGTTAAATTTACTTTCATCACAATCTTTTGTGATGAAAATCATAGTGGAATGACGTGATATTTCACGTCATTCCACCATGATTTATCTTTGCTGCCGAATTCTTTTGCGAATTGCACACGTTTACGTCTATTGATTTCGTTTATAAAGGGTTTTTTCCTAGAAAAATTAGTGTTTATTGACGGTATTATGGCTACAAATAAATACCTTTAATTATTGAATGACAATTTGATACAAAGTGCTGCACAAATGGGGATTGAAAGAACATTCAAGTTTTATCAAGACAGTGATCCAAAGCACAAAGCGCGCATTGTACAGGAATATCTGTTATATAATTGTCCAAAAATTTTGCATCCTCCACCTCAATCTTCGGACTTAAATCCCATAGAAAATTTATGGGAAAAATTGGACCAGGGAGTTCGTTCGTCACCCCCACGTACGAAAGATGAACTAAAGACGAGATTGCAGGAAGAATGGCTACAAATTAGTTCAGACTATTTGAAAAAAATTATTTCAAATATGCCAGAACGTCTGGAAAACGTGGAAGATCAAACAGGATATGCCACTAAGTATTAAAGGTTATTAATAATTAAAAAACCACCCATTTCTTATAAATGTCCGAATATTTTTGTTGCTCGAAAATCGTGCATTGTTCTATACAATGTTCAAAAAAGTATCTACAGATTATAGATAAAAATAATTTTATGACATATTATTGTTAACAAATATCAATAATGTATTCAGTAAAAAAAGGAATTTTTTTCTTTCAGAAATAACTACGGTACACAATGATTTATACCGATATACCGTGGTGTCCGAATATTTTTGTTACTCACTGTACATGCCACAATTCCAGTGTTATGACCTGCTAGATTCATTAAAGTATACGGATGCGTAAACACCCCTGACTTCTCTTTTCGAGTCATGGCAATTAAGTCCTTTACACAGAGCCGGAGTTTTTGCCTAAATATTACTACAATATTGGTGCGACGAGATTTTCTACTAGGACGGCACAGTTGTTTTTAACTAGACCGATAATCCGTTTCGAAGATGTAAAATATTAGGAAATGGACGACTTACTTTCGATGGTCGTGTGATGCATGCCGGTGATTTGACGGAAGTCGATACGATATAATGATGGCCCTTGGAGATTCGGCGAAGAATAAGAAGAGTAGGGAGCGGGGCGAAAAGTTACTGGTTACTGTTCCGATTGAAATAGCTCCAAGAGGAAGAGATATACAAATATTTTGTAAATGCGTATTCAAATAAAACGCTGCACCGCAACGACGGCAGCTATCTTACAATTAGTTAGGCTAGTGACTTCCGGTAAATCGGAAAGTGAGTAACTATATGTGTCGCTGATCCACGTAAATAAATATGGAAAAACGCAAGTTCGTAGTGAATGTTTGATCTCTTAAGATATTTCTACTCATAAATTCAAATGTTTAATGAACAAAAATTTGTGAAAAATATATTTTAGATTAACGTGAATTTAAGAGAACTCGACGAAGCGGTTATTTTGATGGGTTTTTTCCCGATCAAAAAGTTATCCATGTTGACAGCTCTGAAGATGTATCCAGTGACCGGTATACAAGTTGTAAATATGAAGCTGGTAAGACCGGCAACAGAGTCATCATGGATTTGAACAAAATGCATAGGTAGTTTTTCTACTATTCAAAATGACTGCATCGATTCTAGAGAACGAAGATTTGGTCCAGGAAATGTTTCGAGCGCGTCATCAAAACGGACTGGGGTTACGCCCTTATGGAACTGCATATAATCGGATTAAATTTATTCAATTGCCATAACTATACGAAAAAAAATGTAACTCGGTCCCGATTTTTTGGATGAAAAATTGTATAAAACACGTGTGTGCATTAGTATTTTTTTATTTATTTATGGGAGGAAATATCCACTTTTCGTTGAATGAAATATAAGAATGATTATTTTGAATGCATTTGATCGCGTGGGAGGAGTGATGGTCGGAGAGGATCGTCACAGCGCCCGCTGTTATTATCATTTGTGAATAATCGGGGTAATCGAAAAATAATAATGCTTTTTTTAATTTTATACATTCAATAGTGTTATACACAGAGTATACATTTTGCATTTATTGTGTATATGCACGTCTTATCATCAGTTCTCTGATGAGCAAATCGTAGCCGAAGTCGGTTGCTTCCCAGGAGGCACACGCTAACTGCATTTTTTATAAACATCCGTGTATATCCGTGTATCCACCATGTGTTCGTTTATATAGTCCCGCACATTGTTAATTTGCTAAATTTCTCTACTTTTACGAATCGGAAGAACGATTTCGAATACTGCACAGTTGTTTCATGATTATCAATACGTTGAATAAGTACGAGAGGCTGCTTAAGATATTCTCCGTATACCAAAATATAGTTAGAACCGTTATAACAACGCACACTTATAATTCATTCATCAACATAATTAACACTATCAACTTTTTCGTTTTATTTCTTATTTTCCCTGCAAATGTTTTGGAAAATGTTCCCAGGTTGCGTTGTTCATAGACAACCAACTATTTAGATTATATATACATGAATTTAATGATTAGTTTAAACTCGAAATATTTCTCAATCATGGAGGCACAGTTACCCCACGTCACTCCGCGGCTGCCATAATTGTTAGGGACGACTGTATGTTACATACCAATGGGTTTGAACTCCTTGGTCTTCTCAGCGAAGAATATATCGCGGAACCTTTGAAATGTATGTGGGCACTAACGTTGATCCAGATATACGAGTACTATATGTTCATTTACGTCGAGATTTCCTACTGCTCTGCCTGTGACGCAACAACGATGCGTTATAAGACGTCCAACATAAAAAATGTACACAATGAACGCTCATGACACTCACCACTATATATCCGATATATGTAGATCGACGAAGTGTTTGAGGAGCAGCGCCGAAGGTATCAAAGAAACAGTAACCGAAACAAATTCCATTATTAATGTAACCGTGAGAACTGTTCGATATGCGTGTATGGAGGCACCGAGGCACAAAAAATGGTGATCCGCTGGTCAATCGCATCATTCCGTCTCGACCCCATCTAATTTTAGGAACTGTTGAAATTAAATAATGGTCGGCGATATGAAAGATATTCATGTGTCACTCGGCCATTAAATAAACAATATGGTTAGCGAATGTCGTGTAACCCATACTTTACCTATCCCCTCGCGAATGACCACACGCAGTATTCGAGACAATCCCCACAATGGAGCCTAGTGTGTATATATGGATGTGTACGCGTTACGTGTGCGTATGCACTAACGCGCGTTGATCCAGAACCCGCCTTGCTGATCTATTAACTGCGTTTTCCCATAACTTGGAACCATATCAGAGAACTGTCCGTGATCAGCGGGATAACGCTGCAGAACACAGTTAGTATTCTCACCTCGCAAACCAAGGTTGCAGATCATCGTTGCAGACCCCTCGAAACTATAAAACTTTCGTGGACAACATTTTTCTTACGGTCTCATTTTCTCGGTTTATTTCTTTCAATAAATACAAATGGAGCAGTCTATATATCTAGTGTTGCAGGGTACATATCGTATCGGGAAACCTCGTGGAATGAAATCGCAAGCGGGAATGGTTAAAAGACCGGATGAGGTTTCAGTATTACCTCGATATATAGATACCTGCGTGTCTCTTATATGGCACTCGATATCACACGCAATTCAATCGTCGCACGGGGCCAATTAGCTTTACAAGTCGACGACCTCGAAGGAAACAATGGATACGCGCAGGTGCTATGGACCATCCGTGTTCGACCACGAGCGTTCCTTCCGAGTACATACCTTCGTTGGTTACCGTCTATATTTTTACCTTTCATATATATATCCACATAGCATAGCGGGCAGGTGTCTCATGCAGCCGTATAAAGTTTCCCCAGTTGGTTGGGTCGTATAGATTGCCCCTTCTGCCTCCTCTGTTCCAAGCGTCGGTACGAAATACGATAATACGTATAGGTATAGGGGAGCCTCTAACTCAATTAAGGCCGACAAGGCTAACCGGCGTATAGGGAATGCCCGTGATCATCCGTTACTGAAGCACACCTACAGATACACGATGGTGACAATGTATGCATACCGATACGGATTAAACGGTGAAAACGAATGGAACCGATTATTGAATAATTGGTGAGAAAACCATATCAGCTGGAAAAATATAAGTCATTTCTAAAGTTTTGATTTTTGTTAAAAAAAAATCAGTTCAACGATAGAAATTTGAATCTGCCATGTGGCAATATAATTCCTATAGGAAACTATCATAGCAAGAAAGAAATGCTTTTTAGCGAGATTGTGAAATGAGAAACGGGCTTGAATAAATTTATTTCCTCCAGCAAATATCTACACAAATTGAACGAGACGCAAAATCCCTAATAATTAAAAAAAAATCCACAAATAATTGTTCTAAACAACTACATATTCAAGTAACCCAGAGGTCTGCTGTCAGTACAGTAACTCAAGGACTAATTGTAAGTGTATGTTGAAGCCAGATCGATGTTATATTCGGAAAATCGTTCTTAGCGTGAAATGTATTCGACGAAATATTATAAATTGTTCGTCCTCCGTCCCTGTTAGACAATATTCGGCAATGTGAGGGCTGACCACTCGTGAATTCTGCAGTAAGTGCTCACCATTGACTACCTGCATAACGAATTAAGGATGATTCCATACTCGAGTAAATATTGTCTGTTGCACCGTTATTACATCAACATCCTCTAAAGGTCATAATAATATCCATTTACTGCATTATCGAGTATAACTCGTAGTAATAGGATGGAATGTAAAAAAAGCAATTTTGAAAGTCGTAAAGCAACTTGTAATTGTAAGTGAGGAAGAAATATGGAAGATGTTAGAATCGTCGCTCTACGCAATAGTAAGGATGAGATGCGAGTAAGAATTTCGTTTCTTTCCTGTTCGGTCTGAAGTTAGCCGAGCGGTGCACCTATGGCATATAGGTCCTATGATGCCCCCCCCCCCCGCTCCTTCTTATTTGTCACGCGAGGAGTTCGTTAAGCCGAAACCGCATGCTTGGAAAACGTCAACAAACCGTCACAATTTCAAACGTGTGGATAGAGTGTTTGGCTTGGTTTGCGTAGGTTTGCAAGCGCTTGTAGCCGATCTCCAAGTGCCCGTGCAGAAATGTTGACAGGGATACCAAACTACTGATCATATCCTAATCAGGATATGGCAGGGATGCGCCATAACAGGTGTCCCTACAGGAATCCAGATGGTTTCCGCATCGGAAGAAATTTACGTCAGTGACGAGATTTCGAAACGATGGCACCACTGTACTTTCGGGGCATGCGAATCATATCCTGATCAGGATATGGCAGGGATGCCCCAAAACGGGTACACCTACAGGAACCAGATGTTTTCCACATCGGAACAAATTTGCGTGGGTGACGATATTTCGAAACCATGGCGGCACTCTACTTTCGGGGTATACCGACTCAATCCTAATACGAAGGCTGTGGTGAGCGTAGATTTTATGACCAATACGAATATATATATATATATAGATATGCCATGCACCACCTACCGGTCACGACCGATAGGTGGCGCATGGCCATCCCGCTTCTCACAAACGAACCATGCGTCCGCTGGCATTATAAATGCGTAATACTGTTGCAAAAAGTATTAAGTTTCCTCTGGAACGTGCTGCGAAGAATTAGTTCTCACTCCAATAAGTGTGCTATACAATTCTTGGATCGTACAATTACATACACTTTTTTCATATACATACTTATTATTTTCTCAGCCTATCCTGCTACTTTTAATTTGTTTCCTTGAAGTCGCGGGTAGAAGCTAGTATCTAATAAATGCTTTCAGCAATTCATTATTCTTACGTGATTTGATCGAGATCCCTGCTCGAATCTAGTTAGAGTCATTAACGGATTCGGATTAGGATTCCTAATGGAATCCAGTTTACGGATCTTACATTTAGTCCTCGAATCTGATCCGATATCGGACTAGATCCCGATGAGGAGCCCGGGATACAACTCAGAATCCAGCTGTGTCCCTGCCAAAATTTCTGCACGGGTGTCGGTTTTTTGTCACAAATCAAAGGGAATTTGCCGCAAGCGCTTGCAACGCGTTCACACGTTTGTGCGCACTCGCACGTTTGTAAAGATTCGGAGTTTATGGCATGTACCAAGCGTGCAGTTCTGATATTAGATTTGTCCGCCAACACACGAATAGCATAGCCTGCGGCTGTGCTATCAAATCTAGTATGGTGGCGAGTGTAATGTGAGAAAGTGTGTATTTGATATTATTATAAAAAAGTGAATTTTCTTACGAAATTGTGCATTATTTATTACACAAATTTTGTAAAAGTTCATAGTAACATACATCGGTACATAAGACAATTTTTCCTTCAATCGAAAAAAAAAACATAGAGAAAGATATCTGTCCACTATAAATCTAGCGCCATTAAATGCAGAATAAATACAAATTAAAAAAGAAATTGTAAATCAAAAATCAAAACTGGAGTTTTTGAGAAATTGAGATTCTTTTCTAAAAAAAATGAAAAATTTCATAGAGTATGGCTTAAAAACTGAGTATGACTTAAAACATAAAAATAAAATAAACATTTTCTTTTGATTTTTTCATTTTCTTTTGATTTTTTCATTTTCTTTCTTTTAAAACATAAAAAGAAAATAAACATTTCCTTTTTATGTTTTTCGCATGGCCAACATAAAAAGAAAATAAACATTTCCTTTTTATGTTTTTCTGAAAAGCACGTTTAAAACCGAAAAATTTGGAAAAAAACGTCTCGATTAACCAGTTTTTGAAAAACTCATAAGGGTTTGAAAGTGGTTGAAAAACAAAAAGACTTTCTTTTTTTAATATTCATATCTTCTTTCGGTTGAGTAAACAAATTTGAAAATATTCACAAGAATGTTTTTAGTGGTGTAGTGGGGTATTACAACATATAAAATTTTCAGACCAATAAAAAATGGTGGGTTTCAAAAGTGGTCAAAATCATATGGAATCAGTCATTATATACACTACCGGCGGAAAGTTTCCGGAGAAAAGTTGAAAACAGTGCCGGAACGTTTTTTTATGCCATTTCGCCGGTAGTTGACCTAGGCCAATTTAACCAACGCCATTTTAAAGAGCAGGGATTGCCCTTCAGTTTGGCTTTTTTTAAAAAAAAATCACGATTTTTTTACAATTGGCACACAGTTTTGAAAACGACAATTTTTGGTCGTTTTTTTGTTCTTTTGCAAGTGGACCCCGTTTACAGTAAACATTTTTTAACGAATTTCTTTCATAATGTTCATAAAGGGGGAAGTCTAAGCTTCAAGTTCATTGTTTAGAAAATTGTCTACGATTTTTTTTTTCAAAGATATGTCTTTTTTTTATAAAAAATAGACAATTTGAAAATTGCTCCATAGGACGAAAACTATGAGGTTTACAACAAAACCTCAAGATGGCAAAAAGTTGTATTACTTCTTGCTGAGTTTAGGAGAATATTTTCAGATTTTTTTTTCGAAATTTTTTTTTCACGTATTTCCGGTCAGCTCGATTGATCTGAATACTCTGAAAATAATAGAATTAAATTTTTTACTTATATCGAAGAAACTGCGTCGCCGAAGAAACCTCCGAAGAGACTAAAGTTTAATATGTAAGTAAAAAATTTAATTCTATTATTTTCAGAGTATTCAGATCAATCGAGCTGACCGGAAACACGTGAAAAAAAATTTTCGAAAAAAAAATCTGAAAATATTCTCCTAAACTCAGCAAGAAGTAATACAACTTTTTGCCATCTTGAGATTTTGTTATAAACCTCATTGTTTTCATCCTATGGATCAATTTTCAAATTGTCCATTTTTTCTCAAAAAACGACATATCTTTGAAAAAAAAAATCGTAGACAATTTTCTAAAAAATGAACGTTTGACTGGCCTACTTGGGGTAAAATTCAAATTGTATCTTTATTGGGTGCCTTTGTACATCGTTTGCGAGAATGATGATTTTGATCTGGTCTCTTCGTTATTAAGTGGTTTCTCGACGACCTCCCTCCAAAGTTGGCCGCGGCGTAGTCGGTCCTCCTTGGCAGGATGGCGTTGTCGATTTTCCCACCGCGACCTCTCCTTGTGATCGACGATTTTTCTTCAGTAGATCCAAGATGGCCCCTATTACGCAGTCACCTGTGTAGCGCAGTGCAGCCAGATCGCGCACCAAAGTTACCCTCTCTCTAGTCCCTCGTGCTTCCATCACACAATCATAGGAGCGCGTGTCCAAGCGTCGCTCGCTCGGACTAGAGAGAGGGTAACTTTGGTGCGCGAGCTGGCTGCACTGGTGTAGCGTGGTGATCCGTCTACCATTCTCGACTTGAGGATCGACTACGTTTTATTTTTCAGGTTTCTACCTTTACTCATGATTCAGTCGACTTTCTACCAGTCCTGTGTACTTATTCAACGCATAAAACGGGTGAAACAAAGAATGGCTTTCAAGAATATACGCCTTTCAAAGGTAACTTTGATCTCATTTTGATCAGTCCGAGACAGCCAGATAATTTTCTTCAATCTCACCGTCTACTTTTACGCTGCTCTGTACTACTGATTACTTGCGAGAACGCCGACATCCATCTGTGTGGCGTCGGGTGAACTAGAGAGTCCTCGCGGCATCACCGTTTCGCCCCGGAGTGGGGAGAGTGAGTCTGCTGTTCCGTTTCAATATATATGTATAATATATACACCCAGTTGTCTGCAAATAGAATAATTTCTTTCCTTCAAGAATTATATTATTTTGTCAAGAAATTTTATAAACTGTAATTTTTATATATATATATATATATATATATATATATATATATATATATATATATATATATATATATATATACACACATGACCGAAGCTGTGAGATCAGTTGGCGCGATTCGACCGTTTTCGCTTCGTCTCATTCCCTCCGAGGAGAGGTGCGAGGAAAACGCGGACAGCTGCATATCGCTACGAGGCCTCGGCGCTTGGCTCGTCATACTGGGGCTTCATAACATACCCGCGCCATGCCATCTAGCGGTGGCTTTTGCTACAAGGTCTGCACTACCGCGGCAAACGCGAAGCCGTCGGAACTTTTTGCTGACTAACACTGCCTCTTGAGATGGAGCCTCTGTATACACACCGAATTCAGACGACTACAGAACGGATATGCTTGTCCTTAAATTGAAGCGAGTTTTGAGTACCCCGAAGATAGTTTGGTATCCCAAGCACTGGCGTCGCTAGCGTCGCTATAAGAATGTGTTAGGTCACACGAATACGTTTTCGTATACCTCACACAATCTCATGGCGTAGCTTCGTCTCCTCTCTTACCAATCACGGACGAACAAGTGCTCCTTCTCGCTTTCTCTAATGCGGGCTAAACAGTGGGGTACCTGTGCCGTCTCTCTCGTTCTCTGACGATTAGAGACAGCAGAACATTCGCATTCTCGTGACTTCGCCTACGGGGCGTACACAATCCTGAGTGACGTCACGAACGTCGACCGCTGCGACGCCAAGTGTCAGTTTCTGGCGGAACAAACTTTGCTTCAATCGCAGCATGGGCATATTCCTTCTGCAGTCGTCTGAATTCGTTGGTATACGCTACAATGAATAGTTTTCATATCGTCAAAGTCAGATAAACCAGGGCAACAAGAATTGTTGTGCGATCAAGATTTTTGGCGATAATTTCGTTGCAACTTGATACCGGGGAACTTTACAATTTAAGACATTGTCATTTTGTTATATCAGTGAAAGAAACATGACCGACCTACCATTTGATCGGAAGAACTCACTCTTGATAAGCTTGGACCAGATTTGATCGCTAAGCTTGTAACGCAATTAATTGTTAACGGTGTACGATAATTAAATAAAATAAAACAACTTTAAGTAGAATTTCGTACTGCCACGGATGGGGCGGCGACTGTTTAATCGTAAACCGTATAGCACTTTAAATCGCTGAGAGACGAGGTTATTCTTTGTTAGTGTAATAATGCCTATAAACATCAAATTAACAAAGAGTTAAATGCACCTAAAAAACCTTAATGCACTTTCTCTATGTGCTAGATGAATACCGCATAGTGTAGATAACTAATTTGCAGACCCATCCGGAAGGCAGATCCGTTCACGAACCTGCCTTTTGTTCTACTAACGAACCTACCGAAAGTTATTACTGGTAGTAATAAAAACGAAAACAATGTTTGTCAATAAAAAAATGGCCATTGTTTCAATTCAATTCGACTTTCAGTTTTTATTATGTCAAACCTTGCGTGACCTCGAATGATCTTATATCATAGGCCATTGAGTTCGTCTCAACATTGGTTTTCGTAATGTGAGAAAAATTGTATTGTTCGAATTTTAAATGTCGAGCTCAGTCTCGTCACCTCTACCGCAAACAAAAAATCATAGTCTTACGCGATGGCTTTCTTCGTAGAGTAGAACTTTTATTCAAGAATTGTTGTCGCATCATCCGGGGATGGAAGTCTTTGCCTAAATGTTACTACAAGATCAGTGGAAAGGTTTCTACTAGGACGAAACCATCCTTTTCGACTAACAGTTTTCAATGGTCAGTGTCGACTATGCGAAAGATTATTCAAGGAAATGTTCGACTGACTCTTCCTCTGGCCATATGATAATGGTGGTCCAATGAAACTTGATGTGGTGCGATCTAAGTTCTCGGGGACTCGGTGAAGACTAGGTGGAGTACTTTCGACACGAGTCCGTTTATCAGATTTGTATTTTTGCAACACAATTTACTGATTCTAATAAAACTGTTGCAATATACGAGTTTTACACCAGTATTCATAGTCAGTCCTTGAGGAATAAGGATCCCTTGTTCCTCACTTCGCTTTTCATAAACGTTCCTTGGTCAAACGAGAAACCTTATTGGCTTCCTTATCTTAAGAGAGGTATAAAGCTTCCTTGGGGAAGCGATTCAGCTGAATACCCACTAGAGGCGCTCTGGTGTGCCACTGTTTCCTAATTTTTCATCTCAAGCGACGTGTAGTTGTGATCAAATATATCCCCTAAACTACGGTTAACTACGGGCGGTTTCTACCTCCCCGATTTTATGACTCAATGAAATCAATGCCGCACTGACTGTTATTTGTAGTGTGTAAAAATCAATGCGGCCCACTTAAAAGAAAAAGCGGGCGCTTGGGAACGTATTACTAAAAAATACGTGGGCGAAGGTTGTGCACCCCGATCATCCAAGCAGTTGAAAAAATGCTAGAACAATATGAAACAGCGGTAGGTAATGATCGATTTTCAATGCATCTTTCTTCGGAAACTAATTGAAGAAACAGTGATCTTTCTTTTTCGGTAAAACGCGTGCTATTTTCGCGATTCATAATTTTTTATTTCACGCCACCAAACATAAAACAAATTGTATAAGCGCCACGTAAAATGAGTAGCAAACATCATAAAATGGTTTCGCCACCCGCATGTCACTAAAATTTCTATAATACCGCTCCCTTCTCGGAGGAAGGTTTGATGCTTCTGTATGAAATAAAGGGGCCTCCAAGGAATCCTCGACTGAGGCCTCCTCAATTCTCAAGGTAAGTCTGGACTACGAATACGAGGGTTACACCCGTATTCGTAGTCGCTCCTTGAGGAATAAGGCTTCCTTATTCCTCACTTGGCGTTTCATAAACGTTCCTTGCCCAAACGAGGCACCTTATTGCCTTCCTTATCTTATTCATAGTCCTTCCTTGAGGAACAAGAATCCCTTGTTCCTCATTTCGCGTTTCATAGACCTCCCTCGGCACAACAAGGAGCCTTATTGGCCTCCTTCTTTCAAGGGAGGTTTCGAGGAAGGGAGGCTTCCTTGAGGAAGCCTTCGGCACTGTGATTAGCTTTTTCGTTTCACACAGCCAACGCTTGCGCTTGCGCTTGGCGTCGATGCAGTTATGACCTTTATGGCGCAGAGATGACAGCCAGTCTACAAGTTAACCTTAAAAACAATTTAAAATGGAGCACGTAAACAGTTTCGAAACATATCTTTTTCGGAAAAATGTGTAGTATTTTCACGATTCATTTTTTTATTTGACTCCAATCCCGTTTCAAACATAAAACAAAACTTCTGAAGCGCCACGTGAAGTGAGTAGCAAACATCATAAAATGGTTTCGCCACCAAGAGGTCACTAATATCCCTATATTACCGCTCCCTTCTTGGAGGAAGGCTTGAGGCTTCTCTATGAAACAAGGGGGCTTCGAAGATTTAAGAAATCCTTGACAGAGGCGTCCTTAATTCTCAAGGTAAGGTTCGACTATAAATACGGACATAATTGTATTAATAGCAACCTCTATTTTTCCGTAAAATGCGTATTATTTGCTCGATTCATTTTTGGTTTCGCGTCGAACATAACAGAAAGTTTCATAAGCACTACGTGAAATGAGTAGCAAACATTATAAAATGCTTTCGCCACCAGCAGGTCACTAAAATCCCTATAAAACCGCTTCCTTCACGGAGGAAGGTTTGAGGCTTCTCTATAAAACAAGGGGGCCTGCAAGATTTAAGGCATCCTCGACGGAGGCGTCCTTAATTCTCAAGGTAAGGAACGACTATGAATAGGGGTATTAGTCTCCATGAGACAATCTTTCGTGTTTAGATTTATTGTATACTAACAGTCGAGAATACTCCGTAGATTCTTAGTGGGCTATCGATAGGGCAACGTCGATGATCGGTTAACCGATGACTAGCAACGGTTTGTTGTTGAAGATAACTGAACTAAACTGTGAATTGAACATAACTGATTTTGGTTAGAAAAGGTGGTCGTCTTTTATGCCTCTATTATGTTTCTAGGCGATTAGAGGAAAGGAGAGGGGTCTATATTTTAATTGGACGATTGCGTATCCTTCTTATTATTAGATTTCCGAAAGAATTTGATTGATTACTGAGTGCTGAATCTAAGAGTTAATTAACAGGAGCTAAAACGAATATCACGGAAGTGGGAGATCTAGTTAAGTGCGTGCAGTATTGGTCGAAAGGTAAGTTCCTAATGTAAGATTGTAACGCAGGCAGTTATATATAAGTATTCATGGTACTACCTAACGCAGAGGCACGAAGAACATCTACTATTTCATGCCGATACCTATGGTATATCAAGTACGAAATCCGCTAAGAGCAACCGTGAATAACAGTAAAGTCGTAAGATCTAGTTAACACGATATCTGTTGTTGCGAATAGACGAGATATCGGCAGATCACGCGAAGTTAAATCGGATTTTGAAAACACGAATGCGTAGATGACGTCTTTTACAATACGAGAGTAATTCCAAAAAGAGAAACTATAACCACGAAGGTGTAATGAAACTGTGATGTATTATACTACTCATACTACATTGCAAACATTTCCTTGATTCTCATTGCTATGTATTACCGTGCACTGTACTTTGTGTGTTATTACTATTGTTGGTAGAGTTTGCCAATTTCGAAAGCCCATCCTTGCTTCTATCGGTTCACTTTCTAGAACTTCTCGTCTAGGCTATTTCGGAAAACGTGCAGGTTTCAATAAGACCTTATCCGACTCGTTTCGTGAGGTTACATACAACCCGTCCATAAAAAAGGCAGATGTAGGGAAGAACAGAATAGAACGGCCAAACTAAGCAAATAAATAACTCTCCTTGAACGTAACTAAAAGCGTACGCTTATTATTCATGGCAACAAAAGTAATGGTTTTATATCACGTCAAAAAACTATTTCCTTTACGAAACGAGTCACGCTTTATATCCCATTATCTTTTTTTAATCCGAATGTATTTTCTCCAGAAGAGCCTTTCTTCAAAATAGTCCTCGGCAAAATTTCACCGCCGTCAATGACCGCAAAATATATTCAAAAGCGTGCACTCATCTTTCGTTAGCCTTGTGTATAATTTTTTATATTTTGAAAACTAATGTTTTCTGTACCGGGTTTTCGGAAAAAGATTCTCGGCAAGAACGATCAGTCATCTTCTAAATACTATTGGATCTCTACCTGGACTTGTTCAATGCATAATTATTTAAGTTAAATATTCCGTCAGATCGGACTATCGTGCAGATAATTCGCCTGAATTATGTCAGATAAACTGATAAACTTGTTGTTTCTGTATAAAAACAATCTTTAAATGCAAACCTTTTCGACCGATGGAAAGAACAGGATCCATGAAACTTGACAAATTCTGACAAACGCAGACATTAGCGGAATCATTTTATTCTGTAGAACGATAATATCGTTCTATGGACTAGAACTAGTGTCTTAGGATATATCTTTATATACATATGTCCATCGTTTGGATTGCAACCATTAATGAGTACCTAGTCACAAAAAATAATGGAAGAACATGCGCTTCTTCAATCGATTGTCTCTATCCGCAATACAAAAGTGTATTAACATATGTATATACGTACGTTTAGTAAATTTAGAGGATATTTCAACTAGCTTCGTGTTTCCCCATATTTTTACTTAAAATAAAAGTCCACGTTTGTAACCTGACCCATATCGCAAACGACTACAGCGTAGCGCACATACATTTTTATACTTCTTATATATCGACATGAAACGTGTTGCAGATCCAAATCCCTATATATAATATTGTCGGATACGGTGGAGAGAGCGATACGGCACCAACCCAAGTACGAACCATTAAATGTCTCCACGGACCAGCAGCTCTCTGGACACGGTTATGTAACACACATACTTTATATATATATATAAGTAGTCGGGCCAGTCCATGCGAGCTGGATAACAAATTTCGCCTCTCCCACATTTCACTCACACCATGGATATTTTATTTCGCCTGCAGAATTCTGAATTTTATGCTTGTTACGTATTATCTAAAATATATGATACTAGGGCAAGTCCGGGTATTATGGCCTAGGTGTCCAATATGGCCCACTGTTATTTCTCTGAAACTAACCAAGATTAGCGTAAAACAAAGCTGCCACATTTGTGGAAGTTCACCCCTCATCCCCTCACTGAATTTGTTTATATCATTCCTTCGTAATTTTGTAGGCGAAGCCTCAATCTATAGTGTGGTGGCAATTTTCTACAGAAATTGTTCACTGGTTTTTAGTTTAGATCTTATTTGTAAAAAATGTTCCTGCTGCCAATATAACCCACCGGGTGGAGGTCCATGTTCAATATCTATGTTGTAGACTATGAGCACACGAACAATGCTTCGACGTGCAACATAACGTGTGGATTATTGTTTGTATCATTTGCTCTGATGGCCAATACGGCTAACGGCATTCACGACCAATCCCTAGGCCATAATACCCAATCGTCTTTAGATTTCAACGATTACTACCTATATTTTAATAAAACTTCTATTTTAGTTGTTCTTTGAAATTATATTACCTTAAACTCTAATTATTGATTACTGTTAAGTTTAACCAGTGGCATTACCAAAATGACCGCTGGATCTCGTATAGTTCGAGTTGTATTGTCAAAAAGACTTGGGCACGGAGGGCGGGGTCATAATACCAGGACTTAACCTACTACTGGGTCCGACTGCATATACATTTATATATACGTTCGTTTAATGTACCATACAATAATGGTCCATACGTCATCTTTTTCTTTATTCGTCCTTGCTCACTTTTAGACGCTTGTTATTCTCGCCGTATGAAAATCTTGTTGAGTGCCTGAACCCCGCAACGATGGAAATATCGAACTGCCAAGAACCTCGACATCCAAGCAAGAAACTCCAAGTGAGCAATTGTACCTACTGTAAAACTTTTAACACTGAAATATTCCTTTTTTTGCTCCCACGCCCATAAAATACCTCAACCGATTCCGTATTTTTATTAATATTTTTTGTCCGATCGAGAGGCGAAGTAGCGTTTCAAGACAAAACAAATGCAATGAAAAACTACCAAGGCGTTATTTTTGCTTTTTCTATCTTTTTCTGAATATCGTTGACCATTATCGCTACCATCATTATCAGCGGTAGATGAACAGAACATAACGATCAACAACCCGTAGTAGCGCATAGATTGACTAATGCTCTGCAGCACCTGCCTACAACTTAAGGTTGTTGTGTGGTCTAGCCATCGGGGGTGAAGCATGAGGGGGGTGCCCTATGCTTATGTACGGAACCAATGAATTGTTACCAACTGCTTGTCGTTAAATTATCGTCGTATTTAATATCATTTTTCAAGGAAAAAATGCACATCAGTTTAAACGAATATGCATTTTTGACAAAGTGATGGTTACAGAAATTATTTCTATTAGTTTATGACATTATTTTCGATAATTCGTTAGAGATCAATTATTGGAAGACGAACTGGCAACAACGTAAATTATGACCCACGATAATTGCTTGGGTTGACAGCAGTGTCGCACAACTGTCATATACCCGCTCCGTTCTTAACCGTAAAATCGAAGTGTCTGTTTATCAACCATGAACATAGGTCCCGAGAAAAAATTCTTTCGTTGGAAAGGGTCGCTAAAGTAAGGAGTGCTTGTGACATCTACGCTGTTGTCATGTTTCCGAAGCCTTATATCTTGTGTGCTCAATTTTTGGGAAAATTCGCGATTATAATCATTAATAACGTTGAATCGGTACTGTAAATTATTATTTTCAAAGCACCAAAAGTTAGTCCGATATTTCATTTAACCGTACCTGTTTTTTTAACTCCGTGCCATCGTTTTCTCAGCAGATATATATAATATACTGAAACATGTTCGAAAAATTCCCATAGACATAATGTGATGAGCACACCAAATGCTTCAAGTTTGCGATTTTTTTTCTAAATAACTGTACTGTGGATTGTTTTAAAATTTGACAGGTTGATTAGTAAATGGATCATGAATGTTCATATAAAATTTCATCTCAGTGACATCGTTTCGACCTGACCCCACAACAACCTTAAGTAATAGTTCCTGATAGTCTTTTGTTCATCGAGCGAATGCGTTAAAACAGTCGATAGACATCGCCTCCCTTGATTCAACTCTGTAGCTACCCCACCATTAGCGATATAGTAATAAAAGTAAGAGTTTTTTTTGTTCTTTTTTGGGGATTGCTTATTCAATCCCCTTGAACGATCGGATTATTCGTTGGAATAACTTTATCATAAGCTCGATAGCAGCAATTCACAAACGAGAAAACATTCTTATATCGGCGGAAAACTTAAATATAGCGCGAGGCAATGTGTTCTTTAACGGGCATAAAGAACGTGCAGAATATGTTGTTTTCGTGTATAAATATTTTAGTTTACAATTTCTGAATCAGTGATATATATACAACCATCAATTGTGCCCGGGTATTTCATTTCTTGTATTCGATATATTCAAATATAAACGGTGTAATAACAAATAATCACGAGATTATATAACAATGTAAATAGCATCGCTTTGTCGACGATAAAAAAATATAAAACGGCAGAAAATAATTAACAAAAAACAATAGAAAACTTGGATCGACAAAGTTTCTCGGTTATTGACGCAGCTCGACGAGCAAAATCACTTTTCGATTTTTTCAATTCATTTTCTATTACATATTATTTCATAAAATTAATTTGCTATTTCATTTTTCTTCCACGTACATATATTACAATTACATTCGTTGTTTTATCTCTAAATCGTAATAAACAACACTGTTTATTATTCAACATTTGCATCGGCCTACAAGCCGGATCGTGGTTTTTCACATTGAAGAATAATATTTAGCGAACGGTCTCAAAAATTCCATCTATTAAAATCTATAACATACATTTTATGAATTTGAAAAATGTATACTTTTTTCGCCCGTCAGGGAACGCCATATCGAGTGTAAAATCTCGTACAATGTGCGATATGCGATTCATAGCATTAGAATGGAAATTTCGTGTAGGCAACGTATCGGGAGACGCGAAATGAAAGACAAAGGCCCATTCATCACGCCGGTACTGAGGGGGAACGGTGAACTCCCACAGCTTCCCGTATACGATTCACGGGAATACATAATGTGCACGCGTACTTATAAGCGTCTCTATGCGCGCATACATACATATACCTACAAGAGTTTTGGGCAACTTGGGGAGTAAAGGGGCGATTGAGGATAGGGCCAGGGTGTTCGAATTTAATAACGCGTGCTCCGAAGTACGAGTAACCGGCAGAGTAAGTAAACGGACGATAAGTATCGTCATTTTCTTTCACGTTTTTACCAATAAGGTTATCCTCTATTTTTTTTTTATCGCAACGACGGGTCGTACCTTGTATATGACGCACGATAAAAAATAATCTCGCACTATTAATTAACTTATTCTGATATTTATTGTTGTTTGAAACCAATGCCATTAAGATCGAAACGAAAATCCCTCGAACGAATAAGTTAATAACTCGACTCGATGCTTTAACTTATCGTCGAATTAATCCTTAAGTTTGAACTTTTGCCTCGACTGAAGGTTCGACGATTTGTCATAGACGAATTTGGCCTTAAGGGCAACAAATCACACACAGTTTAATTTTGACTTTATTTTCAAGCTTGAACTCAACTTTATATTTGAGCTTATGTAGTTAATTTGTTATTAAGCAGAATCTCGCCTTGACCCAAGAACCTTTTATTCTAATTCCATACGTTTCAATTTATTTTTAATAGTTTCGCCTTTTTGTCTGATTTTAATTGAATGCACGTAAATTCTCAAGATATAAAGTTTGTTAGTATGCTAAGAGATATGAAGGAAGATTGCAAACCAATAGTAGACTAGTGCGGAGCGATAAGCGGACCATCCTTCGTTGGCCCGATCGAAGGAATTGCATCAAGCTTTCATCAGGAATGTCCATGTAATGGTGTATATTCCATGAAAACAGTCCGAATGCCGAAGTCCAGTCGGAATGTACAAAAATATGAACGTCTTTTGGTCCAAGATGTAAGAACAGTGCCAATTTTTTAGAAGATTACTTGGGCCTCTAGGAACATGTCCTGAAGTTCTCGTGAATACCCTATATGTTTTTAGGCGCCAAAAATTATTTATATAGTATAAAAATGGTTTTTTTAAAAACAGAGTTTTTTTACATGGATTTTTTTCGAAGAGTACTCCTTACAACAGTTATGCGATATAATGTCCTCTACAAAATAAATCCTATGGGGTCCTGGGGGGGGGGGGGGGGGGGCACAATAGTTACAGTCGCAGCAACAATTACAGCCGAGGCACCAAGTCTGCGTCGCGAAGAAGGAACTATCAACAGAAACAAGAACATCCGCTTCCGAAGAAAAACAATTAAACGTAAGTAAATTTGCCGGTCGACTAGCTCGTTTTAAGCGTAACTGGCTGGAAGTGACTTCAGAGGAAACCATCCTAAGTTGGATCACAGGTCATAAAATACCGTTTACATCGCAGGTGGACCAAGACTCAACGTTTGTTGAGCCTCAGTGATCGAATAGGGAAAGGGAGTTGATGCAAGAGCATATCGCAGAATTATTACGAAAGGCCGCAATACAAGGGTGCCAACCTGAGTCTCGACAATTAATCTCAACAATTTTTCTTGTACCAAAACCAGATGGTTCTCCCCGTTTTATTTTGAATTTGAAGCGGTTGAATGATTTCGTAGCCACGGATCACTCTAAATTAGAAGATGGGAAGACGGCAAGGCAGGTGATAACTCGCGGATGTTTGATGACAATTAACGACCTCAAGGGTGCTTATTATTTAATTCCCGTCGCAAGATCTGATCGCATGTATTCCTTCGAAGATAAATCGTACGCACTTAATTACACTACAAAAATAACAATAATAAGTATATCCATTTTTTGAGTCATGAAATATCTGCGGTAATAAACTTTAAATAATTACACAGATCTCGAAGAAGAGACGCGTCATGCAATAAAGATCGAACATTACTTACAGGCAAGTTCGTTTGATCTTACTATTCTTCAAGTGCTCGCCTTTCAACGACGCAGCACAACGCTAGTCATCAACGTTGCGATTGTGCGACTATCGAAGCTATAAACCGATCAAAATCATCAAAATAAACTCAAAGCGATGAACAACTGGCGAGTTGTATTGAAGAGCTTTTTATTTCATGGCTTTTTATTTCATTTTTCGACTTTTCAGACCCAGCGGCAGCCTCAACAATGAGTCTCACACACATACGCATACAAAAGGCGAAATACGTTAAATCGCTTTATCTAATAACAGACAGAGGTCCATGCATCGAAGCGTGACAAACTTGAATGCGATAATGATTAACCCTTAGTCTGCCTAGGGTTTTTTGGCACCTTCAGTCTGCCTAGGGGGGTCGTTGGCGTCCTGACGGTTTTTCAACCAGTTTCAGTGGGGTTAAAAATCTAAAGAAATTCATGGAGTTTCTTTAAACCTTTAAGTTGAAGTATCGATCATAAAATTATAAAAAATTTTATTTTTTAATATATTATTTATCCAAAAAATGATAAAAAACGGTATCAATGCATTTGTTCACTCAAAAAATCATAACTTTAAGACAAATAAAGATATCGAAACTGCCAAAAAAGAATATTAAAGGGGAAGATTGTCGCTTTCGAGAAAAAAATCAACCGTATCCAATTTTTGTTAAATTAACCTTAAGTTTGGGACCTAAAAATTGGCAATAATTTAGTCGCAAATTTCGAAGTAAAGAGGCAATAAATGTGTATTAAATACAAACTAAGTAATAAAATCAGTAATAACTCATTCGTTAAGTGTCACAATATATTTTTATTGTAGAAAATATGAAAAAAATTAGAAAAAGTTAGAAATTACGAAAAAAAAAAAATTGAAAAAAATCGAATTCTTTTTTTGCGCCCAAATTTTTTTGTGGCACTTTTATAGCCTCAATAAAGACTTTCAAGCGAAAAAACGAAAAAAAAATTACTTACAGTTTTGACAACCGCCGTCTGCCTAGGGGGGTCGTATGCGTCCGGAGCGAAAATCAATTGCTTCTTACAACAGCTGGGTAAGAACTAGAATAGCGCCTCTTTGCAGGTCGGGTCTAGAGGGGCCTAACTTTTTTTACATAAGCCTAACAGCGCCTCCCGTGATCGGATTTAGGAGTTACACCGACATTTGATTTTCGCTCGGACGCAAACGACCCCCCTAGGCAGACTAAGGGTTAACAACAAATTCATAGAATTAATAAATAATTAAGTCCGGAAATACGGCCATACAATTGTTTCTTTGTTTGAAATATTACCGATTGGAAAGGTGCGTATTGTTTACACTTATCAGGCTCACGAAGCTTACTCCGCAATCCAAGTGTACACTCTGTGAAAACGTTAATCTCAGATTTGGATTCGGTGAGCCAACAAGCCCCAGAAAATATTTGAATATAGGCATTCAAACTATTCATTTGGATTCACAGCAGAAAATATGGATTTTTGATATACGTTTCAAAAATAATGAATTTATAGTAAATAATAATACTAATAATAATAATAATAACAATAATGTCCCTGAAAAAATTTGCAAATACTTTAGGAGACCCTAAATAAGTGTTAAAATTATCGATTATATATTGACGATAATATACAACAGGGGATTTGAAAGTGGGGGGATACCCAAGGGGGCTGATGGGCACATAGACCTGCAAATGAGGGCGCGAGCTATCTGTGTAGTTAAGGATCTTATTTACAGATTCGCAAGAAACATCCGCAAGCAGGCAGCTAACTTCGAACGATTTTTAAACAATGTTGTGTGTCCTAAGTAGTCGAGTCTTTGACACAACTCGTTTAAGTACTTCCCAAGTTTAAAAAGTTATTACGTACACGATCAAAAAGAATATTGACAATGTAGTACAAAGATGAATACTAGTGCCTGTATACCTAAGTTACCCATCACATTCGAAAAATTAAGTAGGTGTTACCTAATTTAGTAGTTTTTTGTATGATTTTTGTGTAACTTTAATAAGCAATACAAAAACTTTAATGTTATTTCGAAAAACATTAAATTGATCGAGAACAGCTTTTTCGGAAAACATTAAATTAATCGAGATAATTGTATAATGGACTGGGGAAGCTTGCAATTATCTAAATACAGAGAAGGTAATAAATTAACGTAGGAAGCTCACTATCGGTTGTTTTTCACAAAGCAGCAAAATGCGGACCTGTGCCATTGTTGTTGAGCAACACATTGACGCGCGGAATGAGTACAGCCAGAAAATTTTAACGCTTTCTACGAGGGTCAGCCAGACGAGTCTCCAATTTCGAGAATGATTATCGCAACCACCTATAGATCATTTTATTGCATACATCTACTATTGGTTTTACCGAGCTTGCGGGAAAATTATTTCTGGCTCTCGTTCCCGTCATGTTTAATGGGCCATTATACATTTCTCGATCAATCGCATCGTAATTACACAAAATGAGCTATACGTAAACAGCAATACTACAACAAATTTTATGGCAAAATGATTGGAGATGATACAATAGAAGATGTTGATGGATATACCTAATGGAAATTTGGATTTTCAATTTAAAGTAAATGGAATGGAAGATGTGATAAATGAAATTAAAAATTCCATTCTAAGTGCATTAAGTAAAAACAAATCAACTGTTTTCATAATTATTTGATTATTATATTTCCGTTTTTTTAAAGTGCATTTTAATTGTAGTTTAACAAAATTTATAATAATTCATTTTATTAGTACTGATGAGTAGTAGAAGATACGAAATTTAAATTGAAATTGTATTTTTTTTTGGTTAAGACTTTATTGCTTAATACCATCTATATCTGATTTAATCGCAGTATTTTCGCAGACTTTCGGACATGAGCGAATTTCGTTATTTCGATCAATGATTAATACGTGACGAGTTGTCAGCTGTTGTTGTGTAAATATGCGTGGCTAGCAGAATTTGTGACTATAGCGAACACAATATGCCCCTACCCATGCGCTTGAAATATCCGAATAATGGGAGATCCAAAGTGCGACGAGTTTTGTATTCGTTCGACTTACTGCGACGTTTCATCGACGCTCGTATACATCGGCTAATTTATATGTGAGGCATTCCACGCCAAATGGGCCAGGTTCAAAAACTTTTTTTTATTTTCTCAATTTTTTAATAATTTAATAATTTAGTAATCATCGATTTTTAATAATTTAATAATTTAGTAATCATCGATTTTTAATAATTTAATAATTTAGTAATCATCGATTTTTAATAATTTAATAATTTAGTAATCATCGATTTTTAATAATTTAGTAATCATGGATTTTTAATAATTTAGTAATCATCGATTTTTAATAATTTAATAATTTAGTAATCATCGAAAAACTCTTCGTGGTAAATTTTGAGATTTTTTTGCTTACCCGTTCAAAAGATATCGATTTTTCAAAAAATCCCTCTTTTTCGGTTTTTTGTTTATAAAGTCTTTAATAGTAGGCCAAATTGACTGTTTTTTCTGCAAATCTTCGTTTTTGAATGTACTTTTCAAAAAAAGATATAGAAAAATGATTCGAGGTGTTTTCGAATGTCATTTTTAAGCTTCAAAATGAACTAGCTTAACATTTTTTTTTAAAGCGAATGCATATTTTGAAAATTTGTTATTTTAAGCTTCTATCAATTTAACAATTTTCAGACTGGGTAGATCGTGAGCTGCCCATAATTACTACTTTTTTTTCCGATTTTTGAAAATCTGAAACAAATTTTTTTTCGTTAATAACTATTAAAACCTTTCGTTTATAACTATATAATCTTTTTTCAATTATTACGAATAAATTTTTATACTTTTTCATTGTTAACAGGCGTCTAAAATTAATAATAAGTCATTATACGTATGTATGTTTATAAATAATACTAAGAAACGTTTTTATTTAGTTGGGTATTTTCTTTTAAAAATGTTACATATACGATCATTATTTGACCTAGAATACCCATTAGCTCGTATGTTTTCGGTATCCATCGGAATAACTGATTGCGAATGAAAGTGTAGTGTCCCTTTGATTGACTTACGATAAGTCAATCACGGGGACACACAAATTGATTGTGAGTAAATTTTTTGTCAGTGTGAGTACAAATTTTGTGTCCCTGTGATTGACTTATCGTAAGCCAATCATAGGGACACAATAATTTCCCTCAGCTAAAATATACGAGCTAAAGGGTCTTCTAGTTCAAATAATGATCGTATATGTAACATTTTTAAAAGAATACCCAAGTAAATAAAAATTTTTGTTACTATTATTTATAAACATACTTATAATGACTTATTATTAATTTTTGATGCCTGTTAACAACAAAAAAGTTTACAAATTTATTGATAAAAATTCAAAGACATTGTATAGTTATGAAAAACGGTTTTAATAGTTATTCGCTATTGTTATTTGTTAAAATAACAAATTTCCAATAAATCAAAATATGCAACTCACTTAAAAAAAAAGAATTTTAAGTTTAAAACTTAAAAATCATATTCAAAAACACCGCAAATAATCTTTCAATATTTTTTTTTTTTTTGAAAAGTACATTCAAAAACGAAAATTTGCAAAAAAAACAATTCAATTTGGCCTAGTATTAAAGAAGTTAAGAGCGAAAAAGCCGAAAAAGAACGATTTTTTGAAAAGTAAATATCTTTTGAACGGGTAAGCAAAAAAATCTCAAAATTTACTAAGAAGAGTTTTTCAATGGGCACTAAAAAATATCAAAAAATTGAGAAAATAAAAAAAAAGTTTTTTTAACTTGTCCGTTTGTCGTGGAATGTCCCATACACAAATCGCACCTATAGCCATGTAGGTATAGTTGCGGCCCTCCGAACGTACAAACCATTCATTCGTTCGCTGCTTTCGTTCGCTTCCATAGAATGAAAACTCTGAGTATTTTGTAGCAGTACGGAAATTTTTGTGACACGTAGGATACGCCAAATATTCTATAGTTCAAACCCCGACAAAAAATTAAAAAAAAAAGGCTCCGGTGTTTCCGGATGCATCGAAGTTGTTAACGCGTAATTATTTGTGTTTATTTTTGAGAATTGAAATTCAATAATGAGATGCATGAAGTTATTAGATAAACAAATAGAAGCCTTTCTCACTAATTAATCGATAACGAAATACAATTTGTTTTAAATAAACAAAAAAAAACCCAAACGTTTCTCTCGTAAAAATATATTTGACGCATAACGTTTCTACGTTAATCAAGCTTATATTTAAAAACACTTTAATATCCAACCAGCTTTGCTACGAGACACGTATCGGTCTTATTCTCAAACCTGAACTCTACTACTCGCAACAATCGAACCTCCCTTCTCGTTAATTCTAACAATAGTCAGTTAACTCGTATTGTTCTTACTCTCATGGAGATACACTTATTCAAGAAGTCAATACGAAGCATGACCTCTATTTTCTTTATACCTAGAAATTCACTTCCTCGTTCACTCTATTAGTCTACTCCATCTAACCAGATCGCTGTGTACGATAGTCCAGTCGGAATATACATAATTTCGACCAAGTTCTATTCTAAGAGCCCAGCGCTGAGCCAATTTTTTCCTAGGTAGTATGGACCCCCACGAATATGCCCTTAATTTGTCCCCGACAGAACCCGTGTTTTGCAGCCAGGAAAGTTGTTTAAACAAATAAAAATCGGTTTTTTCGAGTTTCCTTGGTTGGAACCGGTTTTTTAAAAAAAATTTTACAATCAAAGTTGTGCGTTACCATGCCTTCTACAAAATAAGTTCTATGGAAAAATTACGTAAGATTGTTAGTTTAACAGTAAATTGCAATTTTTTCGGTTTCACGTTTGCAACAATTCACCATATTATAATAAACATTTCGATTTTTAAAGCAGTTTATCATGTGGATGATGCCACTCCCAAGAGAGTCATATAAAGTTTATCGACGTGCGTCGCAAACTTTAGCAACAATTCTCGACCTACGAAAAAAAGGGGTTTGCCTTTGCCGCCTTTGCCTGAAGGCGCACGGCGGAGAAAAAAATTCAGGTAGTTCGATTCACCAAGTATTTTGAGGAATCGATCGACTAGAAAAAAATCGTTAATAAAAATGTTCGTTTTCGGACGATTTAAAATTTTCACTTATAAACAAATAGGAATAACTCCTTAATCTGTTGACGTAAGTAGAAAATTGTTCAGGGATCGTATGCATATTTGCGAGACGCGCAATTTAAAAAAAAAAAAGTCTCAATATCTCAATTAAAAACAAAGATATGGATATGTTTACGTTTAGTCAATTTAACATTATTCTAAACAACATTTTTGCAAAATTCAAGTCTTACAGCTTTCTACGCGCTTTTCTACACAATATCCAATTGGATGCAAACTCTCCCGAGCGTTAATTTTGTTGCAGTGGACGAGTCATTTTAATCGGCCGCGCGCGGATCTGCACCCGCCGTCGTCGACGCGGTCGGGCGGCGTGGTGGGGGTCGCCCTCCTGGCCCCGTGCCTCGTCTCGAGCGCTTACTCAACAATTTATATAACTTCCTTAAAAATTGACGTAGAATAATTTTTTTTTTTAAACCAATGTGTTTTTTTCCCCTCAACTCGAATATGCTATTGAAAATGAAAGATCTTCAGTATTGTTGCACGTCTCGATTAAAAGTGGCTGATAATAATTTTTGCATCGTAATTTTAATTGCAATATTTCACGCATCGTAATATTCAACATTTTGCATTGTTATATTATCGTGCCAAATAAAATAGTACATGTAATGGGGCCAAATATATGACGAAAGTATTTTTTGCGAAATCTCATTTATTACAGTGTATTATTTACAAAACTATTAACTGAAATTTGATTACAAAACTGTATTAAATTTTATAATTAAACCAATTTCGGACCTTTTTCCTTCCGGTTCATAATCGGAATTACACATCGTATTCTCAGGGTCTTCGGTTCTCGAAAATGTTCCATCGTTT